>VBSK01000422.1:0-343970 GCA_006112555.1 Tuber indicum | reverse complement strand
CCAAAGCCGGCTCCACCCCAGTCCTCACCTACCCCAGATGCTAGGGGACGGCACATCACAATGCGGTGTCGCCACCCGCAAGGAAGTGGCCCTGCTGAAGTGTGACAATTGAGGCCATCCGGGCCCCGCATCAACGTCACCCTGTCCAACTCGCCAAAGATTAGGGGTATTTGCCCTTACGTTCGGGCTGGGACATATTCGGAACGAGATTGGGTGTATCTTCCTCACCCTGGCGGCCCACTCTGCCGCTGAACTTGGAGACCGTCTTGACAAGGCCCGGTTGGCGCTGTTGAAGGAACTCTCACTCCCGGAATTTGTTTTCCAGAAGGATGTGAAGAAGGTGAAGATCATGGTGACGGTGTCCCCCTTTCGGACACTGGCCGTGGCTCCATCTGGAAGGTTGATTGGTGGATTGGGGAGCAGGCCTCGGATGGCTTGCGCACTGACTTGAGCTAGGTAATCCCGGCATAGTCACCGTGTCCCGCCCCGACATCATGGGGTCCATTCATGCCATGAGGCAAGCTAACGCCGTGTCTTGCGGTATTCGCTTTGTGGTGGAGGAGAATGAGGCGGCCCAAGGCTGCTTTGGAGGCTGGAAGGTCTTCCTTCGGGGGGGTACTCGGAATGTTAGGTTGTGTTCACGAGCACCGTACGGCGAAGGTCTGTGGTAAGTGTTTGCAGGTGGGCCACTTTCAGGCCACCTGTGCCCTTCCTTCCAGGTGTCGGTTTGTTACGGGGAGCACCTCTCCAGAGAGCACATGTGTAGGGCTCTAGGGTGTCCCGGAGGCGTGGGGGAGGCATGTGGGCACACCCGCAGGATGTGTTGGTTGTGCGACAGGACCGATCACTTTGCTGGATATGAGAAGTGTCCTGCCTTGAGAACTGACTCTAGGACTCCCGTGTCATCCCCACCGCGACGACGGCGGCCGATGCCGCGCCTCATCGCCCGAAGTGCCAGTCTCTACGGGAAAGGGGCCTGAGAGGGGAAGGCGGCCACGACGCCGGAGCAGGGGACGGTCGCCAACTCCCAGGGTGGTGGAGGTGAGCAGTGATGAGGAAGAGGAGGATGTTCCCGGGGAAGTCTGCCAAGGCTAAGGGTAAGGAGCCTGAACGACCCCCCCCTTCCCCCTCCCCCAGGCGCGGTTCTTGAAGAAGAAACCTGTTCCCAAGAAGGGCGATGCTATGTGGTTCGCCCTGGACTCTGAGGGTTTTTTAAGTGACTCTGGCCCCTGTGGCCCGAGCGGATCTGTCGAGGCCCCCTTTTATGCATATCACGGCGATAGCATTGAATGTGGGGAGGAGTGGCAGGAATCGGGCGCTGGCGTTTGATTTTTTCTTTTGTTGATTTTTTTTTTGTTTTGAACCTCCGGTTGATTCGGAGGGGCAGCATGTGCCGGTAGAAGTTGATGGTTGGGATTTGTTTTCCTTTGTTGTTGGATCGGGGGTGGAGGTGTTTGTTCGCTCACATTTGTGTGGGCTGTTTTGATGTGGTTGGGCATAAGGGTGCTTGTGCCCAGGTTGGGTTTTGGGAGAAGGGTGAGAAGAGGGTGCTTGCAGGCGTCTACATCCCACCTACACACACCAAGGCCGAATATCAGTCAGGGCTGAGGGACGTCGGGAACCGGATATCGCGTTTGGTGATCTCGATGCCAGGCATCGAGATTGGGACCCACGGGCGGAGACGGCCAGACAGGAACACTGCGGACGATGGTTGCGGGAATGGATGGCACCTCGGTTGTTGAACATGGCTCAGCCTGACCGACCGACGTTCCGCGACATATCAATGATAGACCTCTGCTTGTACCGACGACCGTACCTACAGCACAAGTACCTTGATGTGGTGGGCTGCGAGCATGCCGCCCAGACTATTCGACTCCATGTGGACCTACCTGACAATCTCATGAGAAGGAGGCCTGCTTGGAAGAAGGCGGTATGGGGGAAGGTTGGAAGAGCTGGACACCCTGAAAGAGGTGGATGATGGGCAGTGTGGAAAGGAGTGAGAAGTGTGGTGGACGCACTCCCACGGGCTTCCGTTGGCAGAAGCCGGTGCGAGTGGTGGACGCCTGAGTTGGAAAGGATGAGGCTGGATGTGGCCCGGCTGAAAAGATACTCCAAACGCACGGCGGAGCGGACGGAGGACTTTAAGCTGGCAAGGTGTGTTTACCGGGCTTGCCTGTTGAGGGCTCGGTTCGACCACATTAGGACCAAGCTGGCGGAAAGCAAGGACCCCGACATCTTCAGGCTGGCTAGAAAGTTGGAAGCCAAGCGCACGCTGCTCTCGATGGTGCGGTCCGACGGCTCCTTGGCTACCACGCACGCCGAGATCAGCGACCTGATTGCTCAACAGCTTGATCCTGGCGACCCCGCCCGGTGGACTGAAAGTATGGTTGAGATGGACAGTGCCCAAGAGATGGAGACGGCGCTGGCGAGATCTCCCACAAACACGGGCCCCGGCGAGGACGATATCGGCTATCCCTTCCTAAGGTTTTGGAAGAGGAGGGATGCCACGACATTGCGACGCCTCGTTGACTGTGGGCTGCGACATGACATTCCAGACTGGCATAGGGCAGAGGTAGTGCTCATACCCAAGCTCGACAAGCCGCGGTATGATGTTGTCAAGTCCTGGCGCATGATACACCTACTCCCAACCACGGCCAAGGTGGCGGAGAGGGTGGTGTGTGCTCCGGCTGGCCGCTTGTCTAGACCTCGGCGAGACACAGTTCGGCTCCCGTAGGAGGCGGGGGGTCCATGATGCCATGGCGGTCGTTCAGGAATTCCTGCGCCATAATGAGGGGTACAAACGTCTGATCCTGTCAATGGACGTAGAGGGAGGGTTTGACAATATTGACATCAACCTCCTGTCAGATTTCCTGGTGGCCCGGGGGTGCCCTCCCAACCTGTGTCAATGGGTTCGGAGATGGACAGGTTGTCGGTCCGTTCGCTTCGGGTTCAATGGGTGTGTTTCCCGGTGTACCATGTTAGCAAGGGGGTCCCCCAGGGGTCACCGCTTTCCCCCTTTCTGTTTGGTGCTTACGTGGCCGACATTTTTCACACCACGGATGCGTTACTCCCCGGGTGTCCGGCATTTGGTGGCCTCATATGTGGATGACGGGGTTATCATGGTTGCAGCTGACTCTTTTGATGCTGCCCGATACCATGCTGGGGAACTGTTGCGAGATTGCGACCGTGTTGCGCGAGACAGGGGAATGGGGTTTAGTGCGTTGAAGACGCAGTGGATTGGGTTTGGTGATAGGGCGTGGGAAGGAATGGAGTTGTTGGGAGAAATGGTGTTGCCATCTGAGGACCTGCGGGTTCTTGGATATAGGTTCAATGTATTTCTTAATTTTTCTTCTCATGTACGTTATTGGTTGGATAGGGGGTTGGGTGTGAGGAGGAGGATTGCGGCGCTGGGAAGGAGGTTTGGGAGTGTTGGGGGGTTGGGGGCGTGGGAGACTTACCGTTTGGTGCAGGCAGCCTACCTTCCGACCGTCTACTACGGACTTGAGTTTATAACCGACTACCCGTCGTATGTGAAGCAGATTCAGGTCCACGTCAACGATTGCCTCCGCTCAGTGTTCCGGACTCCTATGAAGCTGGCCAACAACATTTTGCTAGCAGAATACGGGGTTACGCCTGTCGTTGTTCAGGGCAGGTACCTACAGCGGAGGTGCTACAGCCGGTTCATCAATTACCGGTATTGCGAGGATCATCCTTGGTTCGGGCAGATCAGGCTGGACTGGAAGGAGGAAGGCATGGTGGCCCACCGACAGCATTCGGACGAGGTGCTCTCCTACCGTCCCACGGTTACGATCGGGAAAGGGAAGGAAGCCATGGCCCTCAGACACGCCGGAGAAGTCAAGGAGCTCGTAGCGGCTCGGATTTGGTGGTATACACCGACGGATCCAAGATGGCCGAGGGTGCTGGTGTCGCTTGGGCCGCGTTCGCACGGGGGGCTTCACTTAGGATGGGGGGTGTTCGGTGCCACTGTCCTGGAGCATCGTCGAATGCGAACTGTTTGCCGTTGTCTGTGCCTTGCGGGAGGTCAGTGGTTTGTGTGAGGGACGGGGAGTACATGTGTTTCTGGATTGCGTCCCCGCCCTGCTTCTGATTGAGAATATGTTACCCGAGGGGGACTCGGCTGAGATGTGGGAAGTCATGGCGCCTTTGATGGAGGAGGTACGCCCGCGCTTTGGCTGGGTTCCGGGACACATGGGCATCCAGGGCAACGAGCTGGTCGACAGGAAGGCCAAGGAAGTACACGCCTGCCGCTGCAGCCATTCCGGTGGGAAGGGGTAAGCTTTGGTATAGGGCACGCTGCGTTGGCCCGTGAGTTGAGAAAGGAGGAGTGGGAGGCCTGGCATGTCAATGAAGGCCATGGGTACTATGCTCGTGGACCTAAGGCTCCCAGACACCTTCGCGGGCTGACAAGGATGGATTCCTATGTGTTGACTAGGATTCGCAGTGGTACCGGCCTGGTCGGCATGACGATTGTGAGGGACGTGAGGAGAGGCATCATTGGACTTCTTGCCCACAGTATAGTTGGAAACGACCGGCTATGGGGGACTTGTTCAAGGACTCGGCAGTCGCGGGCTGGAAGGACTGGTGGCTGGTACACGGGTGGCTGGGACTAGGGATCCCCCGTCATATTAAGGAGGTGGACGGGGAGTTGGTGGTGGCAGGTAACCCGTTTGATGGTACGCTGACGGTCGAGAGGGATGGGAGGCGAGTATGCATAGGGACGCCTGATACTTGTTTGCGGTGCGAGAAGAAACATCCTGGGGGGGAGTGCGTGCTTCCGAGTAAGCATCTTCCTACCAAGTGGTTCTTCCTTCCGAACTCGGTCGCTACGTGCTGTCCGAACTGCAACATGGCGATTACCTACCAAGGCACCTCCACTCGGCCCTCCTTCTCTACTCACTTCGATAATAACCCGGGCTGCCTCTCGGCGAGCCTTGACCTGTTTTGGCAGCGGCACTGGCTTGACTGGGACGACCTCACGCTTTCTTTGCGGACGGCCGTTGGACTCAAGTGGGCTGGATTGTTTGGGTTTATCGAACTGGAACGGTGCCCCTTTTGCGACCAGCGGCGGATTGCTGGGAAGGTTAATAGGATGGGGGAGCACTATCGGAAGAAGCGTGGATGTTGGGACAGACTGTATGTTTCCTTTGTTGAGTATGTTGATGAAATTGTGTTGGTGGCGAGATAGTTGTGTTGGTATGTTGGTGGTGGATGGGTTGCGGGAAGGGGAAGACGCGTTAATCCGGGATGTTGCTAGTCGACATGAGCGCCCGTGAGCCCCTTAGGTAGTGGTTTTTTTTTTTTTTTTTTTTTTTTTTTGGATTTATGTTTGGGTGGAGCGGTTGCGGGACGGGATTGCGCCCGTGGTAGTGTATTTTAGTTTGTGATTTTTGGGGCGAGGGGGAGACTGGTCGTATGCCGGAGTCGGCGGTACAAGTATAAATAAATTAGATTGAATGTTCTAAGTACTTTCCTTACTTATTACATTTACGAATAAAATATCTTTACGCTCTTTATCACGATTGCACATCCGACACATTTCTCACGAGCCTATATAAGGCGAAGCTATCTTCGTTGGGATTTGACAGGCGTTATCCGACGAACGGTGATAACGTAGATCAACGGATCTTAGAACTGTTATATCAGACAAGATAGGAATTAAGAAGAGAAGTATCGTTGCCCGTCGCTATAAGTTAACCGCAAGCTAGGAACGTTACATTACAAAGCGTCACCCAAGCGACGCTCAACGATTTCAACACGGCAGATATAAACCCTCAACCGGAGGGACACGACCACGAAGGAGATATCGGTCTCACAGAAAACGAAGGAGGACTCGGAAACTTTGAAGAATTCAGCAACGCCCTAGAGAACGCCTCCCAAGTTCCTTCAAGGGCAGCTAGCCCTGTTACTCCCGAAGGAAGATCACCAAACGAAAATTCACCCGAAGGTACACCAAGACCAAGGAGGATGTCGGCATCACAACCAGCAGCCCCTCCGGTGCAAGGAGATGCTGGAATATCCCCAGCGCAGATGCAAGCTATCGTAGCTGCGGTAACGGCAGCCATGTTACCAGCAGCCCCAGCGGCACAAGTGGCTCTAGCTCGAACAATGCAACAGCCAAAGGTCAAGGCACCACCCAGATATGGGGGGGAACGAAACAAACTACGCAACTTCAATGTCCAGATCGACAATTATTTCGAAGCGGTAGGATGGACTATTGGATACGACCAAGAGAAAATCCTCTACACATGCACGCTGTTAGAAGGAACAGCACTCGCCTGGATACGACCATATACAGAAGGAACTATCGAAAGACCTTGGAGAAATTGGGATGAATTTCGTACCGAGTTCACCCTACAGTTCGACGACCTTGACAGAGAACAAGAAGCGAGGAACAAGCTCGAAGTGGCTGAACAAGGAAATCGTGGCGTAACCGAATACTGGTACGAGTTCAGGCTACTCATGCAAGACGCCAACGTCGACGACACGACAGCAGGAAGGTGGTTCACTCGAGGATTGAAGAAGATCTATCGCGACGCTATGATCCACATGCCGAAGAAATTGACTTCGGCAACGGAATTAGCAGTCTGGGCGATAGACAAGGAAAACTGGATAAACCAGTGCAAAGCAGCAGAATGAAATTACCACCCACCAGTCACAACCAACAAGACATACACATCACCAAGGAACCAGGACGGAACCTGGAAAAGACAAGAACAAGACGACAGAGGAGAACCCATGGAGCTGGACGGCACAAGGAAGAAAGGACGGCTCGACATCCCTCAAGGCGTATACGACCAAAGAAAAAGGGATAACCTTTGTTTCAATTGTGGAATCAAAGGACACGGAATCAAGGATTGCAGAAGGCCAAGATCGAATGGAACTGGAACGCAGACGAAGAAACCTTTCACCACGCAAAGGTTCCAACAATTCCCGAAGAAAACGAACCTTAGGGAAATATCGATGGACGAAGGCGAAGAACAACCAGAAAAAGACGACGGTCCCCAGCAATAGATGGTCTGAGGGACAAGGAACAACTGAAACCCATCAAGTTATCGAACACATACGCGGCACTGCAAACGGAATCAATGGAAACACACGGAGACCAGTTAATGGTCAAAACGAAGCTACATGTCAACCAACACGAAACGATCGAGATATATGCAATGATAGACTCAGGAGCAACTGAGGATTTCATTGATAAAGGAATCTGTGACAAGCACAGAATCAAGACCAAGAATACGAACAAGAAAAGGACGATTTACCTCGCGGATGGAAATCTGGGTGCAATGGGAGCTATCACCCATATCGCACAAGTACCTATGGAAATTGGAAACCATAGGGAAATGGCAACCTTCCAGTGGCAAATCTCAAAAATCACGAGATCGTGCTAGGAATGCCCTGGCTCAAGAAACACAACCCGGACATGGATTGGACGCAGAATAAGGTAACCTTCGCAAGCGGATTATGCGAGAAGGAATGCCTACAAACCCACCAACCGTGTACGGAACCCCTGAAGTCGAAGTCGAATACGAAAGCCTCAAGGCGAGATACGAAGAGGCCAAGATATCTGTCAACGGACAGAAAAAGAAGAAGAACAAGAATCAAGGAATTCTTGTCAAGAAGATGGACCCGGAGGCTCGGATACCTCTTAGAGGGTCAACAAAGGCTGCAGGACACGACCTGTATGCACACGAAGACACCACGATACCAGCAAAAGAACAAGCCACGATACGAACAGGAATAGCCATTGGACTACCGGACGGCACCTATGGACGGATCACACCACGGAGTGGACTATCGGTGAAACACAAACTAATAGTCAACGCCGGGGTAATCGATGCCGACTATACTGGTGAGATAAAGGTGGTCTTGGCCAACCTGAATCATAAGGAGTATAAGATCTCAAAAGGAGATCGAATTGCTCAATTGATCATCGAAAAGATCAACGACGAAGAACTTCAAGAAGTTAACGACCTCGATAACACGACAAGAGGAAACCAAGGTTTTGGGTCAACGGACCAATACGAGGCTACCGAGAGCCAACAAGACAAGATTCAGATATGCGAAATAACAGCTGAAGAATTTCGCGAAGAATATAAGGAAGGAGCGTACACTGGCATGCTCCGATGGAACTTCACCACGAAAGACCTAGAATGGGCCAAGATTAACATCAGCACAGAACTGGCCATACGAGACAAACAACAACGAAAGCAACAAGACTGGAGGGATACGATACCTAAACAGTATCACAAGTTCCACGATCTATTCAAAGAAGACAACGCAACAGAACTACCCCCGCATCGACACGGGGTAGACCTGGCAATCGATCTCGAATTGGACAAAGACAGAAAACGAACACAACATATACCATGGAAAAAGGTATATGCACTCAGCGAACACGAGCTAGAAGAATTAAGACAATACCTCGAGACCAACCTGGACCGAGGATGGATCCGGGAAACGAAAGGAGCATGGGGATCACCCATAATGTTCATCAAAAAGAAGGACGGAAAGTTAAGACTATGTGTGGACTACCGAGCACTCAATTCGCTCACGAAGAAGGACCGATACCCGCTACCTCTGATAGGAGAAGCCCTGGATCGGTTAAGAACAGCACAATATTTCACCAAACTCGACATCAAGGACGCATACCACAACGTACGAATCAAAAAGGGAGACAAATGGAAAACCACTTTCGCATCCAAATACGGGATGTACGAATACCTGGTTACGCCTTTCGGGCTAACCAACGCACCTGCGGCTTTTCAACGATGGATCAACCAAATACTGAGTCGATTCCTCGACAGATGCTGCATCGTCTATCTAGACGATGTACTCATCTATTCGGATAACCTGGAGCAACATATCAGAGATGTTAGGGAAGTGATAGAATGCATCCAGGAATCCGGAATGAAGATCAAGCCAACAAAATGCGAATTCCATAAGGAGGAAACGGAATACTTGGGATTCATCATCAACAGACAAGGAGTCAAAGTGGACCCAGTCAAAACGAACGCCATATGGAAATAGAAACCACCAGGAACGAGAAAGGACGTTCAATGCTTCATTGGATTCTGCAACTTCTATCGGAGGTTCATAGAAGGGTTCAGCAGGATCGCTAAACCTCTCTATAACCTAACAAAGAAAGAAGCCAAATGGAGATGGAACGAACAGGAACAGAAAGCATTCGACGGCATCAGGAAACGACTCACGAGTGCCCGATTACTAGTTCACTACGACCCCGATAAAGAACTAGTAATCGAAACCGACGCCTCGAAATACGTCTGTTCTGGGATACTCTCACAGAAATACGAAGACGGAAGGTGGAGACCGGTCGCCTACCGGTCAAAGAAAATGACACCCGCCGAATGCAACTATGACGTTCACGACAAAGAACTATTAGCAATAGTTCAAGCAATGAAGGAATGGAGACGATACGTTTGCGACACGAAAGGTGTTGTGAAAGTACTATCAGACCACAAAAACCTAGTACCGTTCATGAAGGACAAGGTGCTAAACGATCGACAACTACGATGGATGGAACAACTAAGTCAGTTCAAATTCCAAATCGAATACCGACCTGGCAAGGAAGGGGGCAAACCAGATGCTCTCACAAGAATATCGAGCGACAGACCACAAGATGATAACGACGAAAGGATTACCAGGAAAATCCAAACATTGCTACCAGCCGACCGATATTTCAAGAAAGACAAGATCGAAGCGATGGAGATGGTTGAAATTACGACGGAAAACGAAGAAAGAATACAGGAAGCAAGCAAACAAGATGGAACTATCAAGACGATAAGGGAAGCACTGGAAGAGGGAAGAAAGGAAATGAAGGGGATAGCACTGGGTTTATGCCAGTGGAAAGAAAATCAATTATGGTACGACGGAAAGCAATGGATTCCGGAAGAAGAGGAGATAAGGACGGGAATCATATGACAACACCACGATTCGCGAATATCAGGACATGGAGGAACGGCTAAAACAACAGAACTCATCACGAGGTCATTCTATTGGCCAGGACTGCGCGAGGACGTCAAGAGATATGTCAAAAATTGCGATATATGCCAGAGGACGAAAACGGCCAAACATGCACTGTACGGATTACTCAAATCGAACGAAGTTCCGGGAAAACCATGGGAAACGATAACCATGGACTTTATTACCGACCTTCCGAGTTCGGACGGATGGAACGCCATTTTGGTTGTGGTGGATCGCCTGACTAAAATGAGTCACTTTGTTCCGGTAAAAAAGGATATGACAACGGCAACGTTCATACGAACGATATTCCACGAAATCTTTAGATTACATGGACTACCAAAGAACATCATCACGGATCGAGGATCACTATTCACATCGGCGCATGGAAAAAGGCAACAGGAGAAATGGGAATCTGGAACAGGCTAAGCACTGCCTTTCACCCACAGACAGACGGACAGACCGAAAGGGTAAACGGAATATTGGAACAATATCTCCGCGCATACATCAATTATCAGCAGGATAATTGGCGGGAACTACTTCCGATGGCGGAGTTTGCATATAACAACAGCAAACAAGAAACGATTGGCACGGCACCCTTCTTCGCCAATTATGGACAATATCCGAGAAGTCAGGCCACAAATCATACGAGTGGTGGAATGATAACAGAAAGGACGGAGATGAGTCAATTACACGACACATTACGATACGAAATGGATTATGCACAACAACGACAGAAAGAACAATACGATAAGCACCGAAGACCCGATCCGAACCTACAATCAGGAGATATGGTGTGGCTGTTACCACGCAACATCAAGACCACGAGACCATCCAAGAAATTGGATTACAAGAAAATCGGGCCATTTCGGATATTGGAAAGGATTGGGAATCGAGCATATAAGCTCGATCTCCCTCCCTCGATGAAAATACACAACACATTCCACATCTCACTCCTCGAAATCTACAACAACAACAAGTTTCCCTCACAAACGATAACTCCTCCTCCTCCGCTAGAAATAGACGGAGAATCAGAATACGAACTCGACGAGATAATCGATTCTCGCTTGCGCTACGGAAAGCTCCAATACCGTGCCAAGTGGACAGGTTATTCTCCCGAACACGATAAGACCTGGTATCCAGCGAGCAACTTCACCAACGCTCAAGATGCCATCGAACTCTTCCACCGAAGCTATCCCGACAAGCCCCACCGGGATAACAATCACAATCAACCCCAAGAACGAAGAAGGCGCTAAGTCGCCTATGAAGCCCCACGAGGGCTGGGATGATTGCCCTCGCGCAATCACCCCAACGAGCCCCGAATACTCGTGGATGGGGCCAACAGATGAAGAACTTGCCAAGCGCCAGGAGGAAGCAAGACAGAATGCACACAACCAGATGAGTTAGACGGTGTGCTACGACAACGGATGTCCCGTACACTATGGGGACAAGGAGGGATCCGGATGGTTCCCGAGGGAATACAAGAGGGGAGGTCCTCATCCAGACCATGCCCTTAAGGACTGGACACAGTGCTTCAGCAAGCACTGTGCGATGCACAAGGCGGCGAAAGTACAGGCAGGGTACTACCCGCAAAAGGACGGGAGCCGGGAACCGCTCCAAAGAAAGGATGCCTACCGACACAAAAGGACTTCGAGGACGAAGCCTGTGGAAGGGGGGGCCGAAAACTCCTCCGCGGAAACCGAACCCGACTACGAAAGCCTGCAAAGGCAAATCTCGGGACTGCGAAGCCAACTTGGTACGGCCAAAGCCACAATTTCGGCACACGCACACACGATCGCCCAACAGCAGCGGACGATCGAAACGGCCAATCTCACGCTCGAAGTAGTGAGGACGAGGGCCAGAGATTGGGAGTCGAAGTTTCACAGACTCCGAAGGTCCGTCCGCACGTACGGACGGGACCTGGTAAAGATGGGGGATAGCAGATAGAAGCCTGATGGGACTCAGGCTTAAGGAGGGGGGAGCTAATGTCACGGATGTGACAGGTAGCTCAGGATTTCGCACATGACTCGACTATGAGTCATGGGTCTTGCGCATATGACTCGCTTGAGTCATATGACTGGTTTATGTTATGAATTGTTATGTTTCGCACATGACTCAATTATGAGTCATGGGTCTCGCGCGTATGACTCTTTTGAGTCATATGACTTGTTTATGTTATGATTTGTTATGTTTCGCACATGACTTGATTATGAGTCATGGGTTTCGCGCGTATGACTCATTTGAGTCATATGACTTGTTTATGTTATGATTTGTTATGTTTCGCACATGACTCGATTATGAGTCATGGGTTTCGCGCGTATGACTCATTTGAGTCATACGACTTTGGTAAGGCTTTCACGAGGCTCACAGTCGTGAGTCATCAGGGTTAGGGTTGGCGGAAGAGCACTATATAAGGAGGCCAAGGCGGCCGAGGAAGATAGGCTCTTCACGCTTCGTTCTAAGTACTTTCCTTACTTCTATCTTCACTCCGCCTCGGTAGCGTTCCTTTCGCACCACGATGGTCTTTAGATGCCTTTGATTGTGGGGGAGATATCTGAGTTCGCTCAGTAGTTCCTGGGGTCTTTGGTGTTGAGGTTCTGTTGTTTGGCGGTCTCGCGTTGTGGTTACTTGTTTTCGCCTCCTCGTTGCTGTTTGATTCTCACGATGATTTCGCTTCGAGCCTCTTCACCTTTGGCGTCTACGAGCCCTCCCTCGGTAAAAAGTCTTCGGCTTCTCTGTCTGTTGTCTACTCGCAGAGTTTCGCGTTCGGGGGTTGGGGGATTTGAACATTGCTGTGGGGGGAAACACCCGTGTCGTTCTTTGGGCCAGCTCATGTTTCTTGTTGGGTTTTAACAGAGTCCTTAGTGTTCACGATACAAAACGCCCTTGGGTTAGACTGATGACCTTCCCAAGTATCAACACGTCGTACCGATCGCATCATTCCTTACGGGACGGGGGCCTCGCCGGCCCCGCCCTTCGTCTACTATTATCACGGTCGGAACCCTACGATGTCGTTTATCACCGTTCCCCTGATTTCGGTTCAGGTGGCAGTTACGGTGGTTCAGTCAGGTGTCTCCTCCTCGCTTCTACGTGGGGATGGCTTTGACCCTGAAATTCTTTACCTCCTGGTGCGGGTGAACTTCTGCCCGGGGTGGTGTGGGGCGATTGGTTGCCGGGCCACGCTTGGTCTAGTGCAGGGGTCGGTGTGGTTACGGATGGTGGTTGGCGGTCACACCCATTGCAAGTGGGGCCTACCTTCTGTTTGTCTCGTTTCCTATCCTGGTACCCGCCCTCTCTGAGGCGTCAGTTTGGGCACCTTTCGTCGGTCTACAGTGTGGCCCTTTGGGGCCCACGTTGGGGGGCCTGCGGGTTCCCTGGGTTTTCTTTCTCGGCTTGTCTGGACTTCGGTTCGGGCGGGTTGGGGCTGTGGCCGTTGCCTTCGGGTGGTGGCCCGTTATGCTGTGGCCCCGGGTTCATCCTGGTGGCCCCACTCGGCTGTCGGTGCTGGGGGTGGGGGCTCTGCTGTTGTGGCCAAGATCAGTGGCTGCTTGGTGGGGTCAGGTATTGGCTGTCCTGTGGCTGTCGGGTGGTTGATCTGCCCGAGGGGCTGAGGGGGGTGGATGGGAGCTGCGGTGCCTGGTGTGTGGGGCTTGGGGGGGGCTGACTTGGCGGGGAGAGACACCTGCGAGCACCGGTCGGGCCTGCGTCAGGTTGGGCGAGGTCTAACTAAGTGTTTCCGGCTGGCTCGGGCTGTTAAGGTTAAGCTGCTGAGTGCTGCAAAGCTTCCTGTCGGACCGGCTGGCTGATGGCCACCTGTGCGGATAGTGGGTTGTGACCTCTGGGTTGGACTTGTTTGGGTCTTGCGTGCTGGGTTCTGTGGAGCTTGTTTGGTTTCTTTGGTTCGGTTGCGGGTTTGGCTGGCGGGGGCATGGCACCACGGGTAGGAGATAGGCCCTACTGACCTTGCCGGTCTGTCACCACCTCTATGTATTTCTTTTGTTTGAGTTGTTTGGTTTGGGGTTACGGGTAACAGGTACAGGTCCTCCTCACCATTACGCTCTTCGGAGGCACTTGGCAAAGTGGGTTCATAGGGTCGACGGCCTGGCGTGCGGATGCGAGTTACGGACAAGTTGGTCGTAACCTCTCTGCCATTGCGCCACCTGTGTTGATAAATTGTTGTTGGTTTTCTACTGTGGAGGAGGGATTGCGGGACGGTATTCAGACCGGGCGGTAGTGATTTTTGTTTTTGTACGGGGGACTTGCCTTTGTCGGACACCCCTTCGGCTTTGGGCTTCGGCCTGGGTCCTGCCTGTCGCCTGTTTATCTCGGTATTCGTGGGTTCGCCCCTCGTACTCCTTGTTCAGGAATGATGCGGACTTGCTACGGGGGCTGCGGTTTGTGCCATACCAGAGGTACTTCGGATGCGGGGGTGAGGAGGACTTTCTTTACCGTTGATGGCTTTGTACTTAGTGTTCGTGTTGTGGGCATGGCGCGGGCATGTTTGAGGTACGGGGTTGGAGGTTTGGTTTGTTCGTAGTTAGTGGTAGTTCCGGTTTGCGCTAACCCTGTGCCGGCGGGGACTTGTCGTATGCCGGAGTCGGCGGTATAAGTATAAATAAATTAGATTTAATGTTCTAAGTACTTTCCTTACTTATTACTTTTACGAATAAAATATCTTTACACTCTTTATCACGATTGCACATCCGACACATTTCTCACGAGCCTATATAAGGCGAAGCTATCTTCGTTGGGATTTGACAGGCGTTATCCGACGAACGGTGATAACGTAGATCAACGGATCTTAGAACTGTTATATCAGACAAGATAGGAATTAAGAAGAGAAGTATCGTTGCCCGTCGCTATAAGTTAACCGCAAGCTAGGAACGTTACACCATATTCCTTACTCGGTTTAGAAAAGAGTCCATTCTACCAACCCGAAGATCCTCACCTCCCTCTTAGGACCCCTCCTCCTCTACGGCTTGCACCCGCCCTCCCTTAAGCAGGCTAATAGCATCGTGCTCGACAAGCCGGGTAAAGCCTCCTACGATACACCAGCTTCCTTCCGCATCATTGTCCTCCTACAAACCCTGTCCAAGATCCTGCAGCATGTGGTAGCTGTAAGGCTAGCCGCAGTTACTCGGGCCCTCGGCCTCGTCCACTCCAACCAATGTGGCTCTCTCTCCGGAATGAGAACTTTCGACGCCCTAGCTACCCTCTCCCACGAACTCTGGCTGGCCCACAGCATGGGCCTCTGCTCCTCCACCCTCTTCATTGACGTCAAAGGGGGCTTTGATAATGTAGATTCGGGGACTCTTTGTGGCAAGCTGAAAGAAAAAGGCGTGCAACCCTACCTGGTTTCCTGGGTCCGCTCCTTCCTCCACCGTCGCCAATGCCGCCTCCTCTACCAAGATTCCCCTAGGGTCCTCACTCCGGTCCAAGTAGACACCCCCCAAGGATCGCCTGTCTCCCCCCTTCTTATCCTCGTCTATGTCTCGTCCCTCCATTTCCCTGTCGCCAATGGACTCATCCTCTCCTATGTTGACGACTTTGCCATCACCGTGGCCTCGCCCTCCTACCGACACAACGTCCAAAAGCTCCAGGCCATTGCGGTCTCCCTGACCTCAAAGGGCCGCCGTATAGGCGTCGCTTTTACCCTCCCCAAAACTGAGCTCATGCACTGGAGAACCCCTCAGCAGAGGGGGCCGCCCTCTTCCCTCCCCGTCTCGGTGGACTCGGTCCCCTACAAACCCGCCCAGGTACTTCGGTGGCTGGGCTACTGGCTCGAACCGGTGACACCATCACTGGACAGGGCCACCTCCGCGCACTACACGAGAAGGCTGGCCCTGGCAGAAGCCACGTTGGCTACAGTCGACCATCTCTTCCGCCCCGGTGAAGGCCTTGACCCTCATCTCTGCCACAGGCTGGCTTCCTCCCTCATTCGCCCTATCCTCCTCTACGGCTGCGATCTGCTCTCGCCAGGTGCCAAGATGCTCGACAAGCTCCGGTCTTTCTGGCACAGGGTCCAAAGGTGGGTCACCAACTGCTTCTTCTCCACAAACACCGCCATTCTCCCATGTGAGAGCTCCCTCCCGCCCATCGACCTCCTTATCAAGAACATCCAACGCCTTGCTGCCATAAGGCTGGTCTGTCTCCCTCCGGAAATCAATCCCACGACAGCGCACCTCGACCACACAGTCCCGACCACATCACCCTTCAGGGCGTCAGACTCCCTCCGGCGCCCTGGCTCAGGTTCGTGGCCGACACCCTTGGGCCGGCCCCCACTACACCCCCCTCAGGTGGTTCACCAAACAACCCTCCCCGCCGAACCGAAGCCACCTACCCGTAGACGCGGTAGCCTACCGAGTACACTTCGTGATAGGCAAGCGCCTCGATCCACTTCCTCCGGCGAACTCTTACCTTCTCCCCCCGCTTCAGCTGGCCCCGGTTGGGGCCCCAGCCCTCTATGCCTCCCTAAAGGCAAGGTGCCGCGAAGAGCTTCTCACCTCCTGGCGCCTTCTCTCCCCACCCCCGCCCTACTAGCTGTATCCCACCTCGATGCGCCCGCACCCCTTTATGGGCTTGGGCCGCTTCCTCTCCGGCCGGCTCCACCAGATGCGCTCTGGCAAGAGCTACCTGGCCGCCCACCCATCCTGGCATGATGATGACCCCTCTCCCATATGCCCTTGGTGTGAAGAGGCCAACGAGACCTTCGAACACGCTATCCTCCACTGCCCAGTCAAGTCTGCTGCCCGTACCCGCCACCTCCAGGGGGTAACGGATATCGGACCTGACTCCTCACTATGGACCTCAATCCCGGCCCTCATAGGCCTTGGACGCTACCTCACCGCCACCCGGACTGGTTTCCCCCCCGACATGTACGCACACTATGCCCCCCACCAGCCCTCTCTTTCCCCCTCCCCTTTCCTTCCTGCCTCGCCTCGGTTGTCGTTGGCTGGGTCGCCAAATGGTCTAAGTGGTGGAAGGTTTCCTGTTTGATTTTCTTTACATGTTTGTACGAGTTTAGTTTTGTTTCTGTTATGATGCTAGTTAGTTAGTAGTTTTCCTTTATAAGACCTGAGTAGGCGACGCGTCGGTTATTGGATGCCTTCGGAGGAACTGGCTTTGTTATTTCGTTTGTTAGTTGTTTGATTAGGGGTTTTGTTTCTGCCATAGCTAGCGCTGCATGCACGTTCTTGTACCTTAACCAAACAACGAATATATGATATAAAAAAAAAAAAAAAACGAACGCAGAAGATAGGCTCTTCACACTTTGTTCTAAGTAATTTCCTTACCTATTACTTTATGAATAAAACATCTTCAGGCTCTTTATCACGTTTGCATATCCGACACATTTCTCACGAGCCTATATAAGGCGAAGCTATCTTATTTAAGATTTAACAGGCGTTATCCGAAGAACGGTGATAACGTAGATCAACAGATCTTAGAACTGCTATATCAGACAGATAGGAATAAAGAAGAGAAGTATCGTTGCCCGTCGCTATTAGTTAACCACAAGCTAGGAACGTTACAGCAAATTAATAGTTTCAAGACACCCTTCGGAAGTTTCGTTAGCCGAGTCATGCTACAGGGTGACATGAATTCGCCCGCCACCTTCATGCGAATTATGGAAAATATGCTTAGCGAGTACCTCCATCACTTTGTATGGATCTCCATTGACGATATCCTCATGTTCTCCAACACTGAAGAAGAACACAAGCACCATATCAGCCTAGTTTGTGACAAGTTAAGAAAAAACAAATTCTATGCCAGTAGAAACAAATCCACCCTGTTTGCCGATAGTCTGGAGATACTCGGACATGTAATTGATGATCAAGGGATACATCCATCTCCTGGAAAGATATCCTGCCTGACGGAATGGACTATACCCCAGAATCAAAGGGAACTTATGCGGTTCCTTCGACTTGTCAACTACATCTCCCAGTTCCTCCCACACCACGCCACGGTCACTGCACCACTCACGGACATTACCGGCAATGCTGAATTCGTTTGGACCCCTACCCATGATCGAGCCTTTAATAACATTAAGGAGTTAATTAAAGACGCAAACGTTATACAGCCTATTGACCTGTCCAAAGAAGAACCCATTTGGTTGATAACCGATGCCTCTGATGTTGGCGTTGGAGCTTGGGTTGGACAAGGACCCACCCATGAACAAGCGAGACCGGCGGCATTACACAGCAGGAAGTTCACTAATTCGCAAATGAACTATGGGACCACAGACAAGGAAGCACTTGGAGTGATTGATGCCCTTGCCGCTTTCAACCACCTCCTGATGGGAACTACCTTCACCGTTGTTACCGACCATCAACCCCTTACCAATCTAAAGACCGAAAAGGTTCGTGGACGAAGAAGAGCCCAATGGATAGGAGAAATCAGCAAATACGACGCCAAAATAGCCTACACCCCAGGAAGAACCAACTATTTAGCTGACGCCCGCTCCCGCATCTATGAGAACCAATCACTCCAGAACCCTCCTCTTGTCCATGACCATACTAGACAAAGCGACGACAGTTCCGACAGCACAACCTACGAGGAAGAACCAGTCATGGCTTCCATCAATACAACCTCTCCAACCCCTCCTTTCTCGTATACTATGTACGCTGCGGCAGGAACAGAGCGAGGCCAACATCTTGAAGACGAATGGAAAGATGATTGCACCCTCCGCAGTACGCCACCTCAAGACCTTGAACAAAGCACGCTCCATTGGTCCCACTGTTACGAAGATACATGTCCCTTTCACCAAACTGAGATTAAGTTCGGTAACAGACCTTCAGGACCATGGAAACCCCCAGCGATCCGATCATCTGCCCCTGTGGGTAATCCAGCCCCAAGAAGACATCAAGACTTAGAACAACTCGAAAGAACGGCACAACTCCGGGAAGCAGCAGCCTTCCTACATGCACCATCCTTTGCACCACCCTCTTCCACACCCCCGATAGACTCACGTCCCCTTTATGGTGGACCCCTCCGAGTTTTCAATAATGAACCTATCATCTCAGTTATGCCTCCCACTATTCCTGAACACCGCCGCCAACTTTATGAAACCTTTGAAGAAGAGGAAGAAGCACTGATCGAGCCGTCTAGGGGATCTCTTATCGAAGATGAACATGACATCAGAACCACCACAGATGAACTCACCGCCGCCTTCTGAAGTCAAATGATCAAGGGATACCGCCATGACCCAATCTACTTCAAAGCACTAGATAGGACCAAGCATGGAGATCTCACAACCTACTAGGTATCTGATGGAATGGTCTATACCGCTACTCGGTACGGCTACCAATGCCTATACATACCGAAGGGCCACATGTTCAATGGCACGACAATCAGAGAATATGTCATTTCCGAAATCCACAACAAAGGACACCATAGTGCAGATCGAAACCTCCGCTATGCCTGTGAATTTATTTATTGGCCAGAAATGCGACAGGACTTCCGAGATTTCGTTAAGCAATGTGAACTCTGTCAGGCAAATAAGGAACGTACTGAGTTGCCTGAAGGAAGAGCTCAAACCCTCCAACTACCCTCTGAAGTTTTTGAGTCCTTTGCTATTGACTTTGCAGGGCCATTCAACAAATCCGCCGGATATGATACCATTCTGGTAGCTGTTGACCAATTCTCTGGATATACATGGCTACAGCCTATGAAGACTACTGATACCTCTAAGGACACATGGAACATCCTCCAGCGAAGCCTCTTTACACCCCATGGATACCCTCTGTCTATTGTCAGGGATGCTGACTCCCGCTTTACCTCTCGATTCTGGAAACAGACCCTCACCTCTCTAGGAATCAACCACATCATGGCTGCTCCTGGACACCATGAAACTAATGGTCAAGCTGAACGCAAGATCAGGGAAGTGAAAAGCGGAATCCGGAACCTTATCAATGAACGACAGACCAATTGGGAACCCGCCCTTGTCGAGCTTGCAGCATACCTCAATGCCGGATATTCCGATACCCTTGGTATGTCACCATACAAAGCTGTCTTTGGCCGACAATACCCCCTCCTACCTACCAATCTTTTCAAGAACTCCTCAATCCCCGACTCAGATGATCACCTCAACCGGCACCAGGCAATACGCAATGATGCCTTCCAAGCTATCAAAGCTGCGCAATTCCGAAGCACCACTACTGCCCAGAAGCGAAGACGAAAACATGTGCCTATTCCTGTTGGCGATATGCTTATGATAAAAGGGAACATGTTCATCACCACCCCCGGACGAAGCAAGAAGCTTCAACCACGCTGGAGAGGACCGTTTAAGGTCTTAGCCTTCGATGAGCACACCGAAAACTATACTGTTCAGATGGATGGACGCATGTACCGCCGCCCTACTGCCACCTTCCATGCCTCCTCTGTTAAACGATTCTACCCTAATGACGACTCTAAGTTCCCTGGACGAATTCACTCTCGCCCCGCTCCCATCACCATTGACAAGAAAGAGGAACGGGAAGTTGAAGAAATCCGAGACCACCGCCTTTGGCATGGAAATGATCAGTTCCCAGTCAAATGGAAAGGATACCCCACAAGTGAGAACAGCTGGGAACCGTTAGAAGGACTGGGGCACCCTATGGAGATGGTGAATGAATGGTGGGAAGCCAACATGCCTGACAACTCCCTACCGCCAACCATCAACTATATCACCATGTGCTGGTCACCAACTGTGCCAGAAACAGAGCGATGGTACAAGGAACTCGAAGCCCGAGATGGTTTCTGGGCCCCACACTTTGAGTCCGAATTTGAAAGTAGCGATGAAGAGAACCAAACCATGGAGCAGGCTCTTGTTGACTTCATCTGAATCGCTACCATCCGAATACCTTAACGATGTCAAACTATGAGGAGATCAATGTGAGGCAGCGACAACAGCTTGTTGGACTGTTGTTGAACCGTGATGTTATCCAACCAGAAGACTATTTCGCTATCCTTTGGGTAGACTATTGTCCTGATTGCAATGAAGCATGGGTGGAAGCTGAGCGCGAATCTGGTATTCGTGACTACTGTGATGTATCTTTCTTTGAATCCCGCTGTTATGTTAAGGTTTCTACTTGTGTTTGGTGTCTCAATGCCGATAATTGGATGTTAGCAGAAAGCGAGTTATTCGAGCCTTCTGAGAACTCTAATTTTCAGGACTATTGAGGCCCGATTTTGTTTAAACAGTTGTTTTGTTTTGGGGAATGTAACCGGTACTGGTACTCGGTTAAGGATTTTGTTTTATGTTTTGTTTTAAGTATTTTTTTGATACTTAGCTTGTTTGAAGTATCGTTTTGATACTTAGTTTGTTTTATGTTTTGATTTATGTATCGCTTTGATACTTGGCTTGTTTGAAGTATCGTTTTGATACTTAGTTTGTCTTATGTTTTGTTTTAAGTATCGCTTTGATACTTGGCTTGTTTGAAGTATCGTTTTGATACTTAGTTTGTTTTATGTTTTGTTTTAAGTATCGCTTTGATATTTGGCTTGTTTGAAGTATCGCTTTGATACTTAGTTTGTTTTATGTTTTGTTTTAAGTATCGATTTGATACTTATGTTGTTTTACCAAAGTGTATTGCTTGATACCTTTGTTTAGTTTCGTTCATGCTAGACATGAACAGATTTGTGTATTTAAAGACCGTCCTATTCCACGATGGAAAGGACAGACTTCAACAGACAGTATTTCAATATACTTGGTTGAACGGTTACTCTTTAGTTTCTCCAGTACACCTCCGAAGCCTCCTTTAATGCATACAGCTCTCGCCTCCTCTCTGGAAGAGCAGGCCACCTGTCAACTATCGTACACCTCTCGAAACGTGATTAGCACCTTAGCGAACATGTTACAGAAATCATCGTGAGAATCAACCAACAACGAGGAGGCGAAAACAAGTAACCACAACGCGAAACTGCCAAACAACAGAACCTCAACACCAAAGACCCCAGGAACTACTGAGCGAACTCAAATATCTGCCCCAGAATCAAAGGCATCGAAGGACCATCGTGGTGCGAAAGGAACGCTACCGAGGCGGAGCGAAGATAGAAGTAAAGAAATTACTTAGAACATTCCATCTAATTTTATTTATACTTGTACCGCCGACTCCGGCATACGACAAGTCCCCGCCGGCACGAGGTTAACGCAAACTGGAACTACCACTAACTCCCAACAATCCAAACCTCCAGCCCCAAACCTCAAACAAGCCCGCGCCATGCCCACAACACGAACTCTAAGCACAAGACCATCAACAGTAAAGAAAGCCCTCCTCACCCATCGCGTCCGAAATCCCTCTGGTATGAGATTAACCGCAGCCCCCGTAGCAAGTCCGCATCATTCCTGACCAAGGAGTACGAGGGGCAAACCCACGAATACCGAGGTGTACAGGCGACAGGCAAGACTCAGGCCAAAACCCCAAGGCCGAAAGGGTGTCCGACAAAGGCAAGTTCCCCGTACAAAAACATAAAAATCACTACCGCCCGGTCAGAATACCGTCCCGCAGTCCCTCCTCCACAATAGAAAACCAACAACAATTTAACAACACAGGCAGCACTAAGGCAGAGAGGTTGCGACCAACATGTCCTCAACTCGCATCCGCATGCCAGGCCGTCGACCCTATGAACCCACTTTGCCAACTACCTCTGAAGAGCGTAATGGTGAGGAGGACCTGTACCCGCTGCCCGTAACCCCAAACAAACACAATAAACAAAAGAAAAACATAGAGGTGGTGACAGACCGAAAAGGTCAGTAGGGCCTATCTCCTACCTGTGGTGCCATGCCCCCGCCTGCCGTACCCGCAACCAAACCAAAGAAACCAAACAAGCTCCACAGAACCCAGCACGCAAGACCCAAACCAGTCCAACCCAGAGGTCGCAACCCACTATCCGCACAGGTGGCTGTCAGCCAGCCGGTCCGACAGGAAGCTTTGCAGCACTCAGCAGCTTAACCTTAACAGCCCAAGCCAGTCGGAAACACTTAATTAGACCTCGCCCAACCTGACGCAGGCCCGACCGGTGCTCGCAGGTGCCTCACCCCGCCAAGTCAGCCCCCCCTAAGCCCCACACACCAGGCACCGCAGCCCCCATCCAGCCCCCTCAGCCCCTCAGGCAGATCAACCGCCCAACAGCCACCGGACAGCCGATACCCGACCCCGCCAAGCAGCCACTGATCTTGGCCACACTAACAGAGCCCCATCCCCCAGCACCGTTTAGCCCAGGGGGGCCACCAGGACGAACCCAGGGCCACAATATTCAGGCTAGCACGCAACGGCACCAGCCACAGCCCCACCCCGCCCAAACCGAAATCCGAGCAGGCCGAGAAGGAAACCAGGGAACCCAAATGCCCCCCAAGGTGGGCCCCGAAAGGCCACACCAAAGTCTGACGAAAGGTGCCCAAACTGACGCTTCAGAGAAGGCGGGTACCAGGACAGGAAACGAGACAAACAGAAGGTAGGCCCCACTTGCAATGGGTGTGACCGCCAACCACCATCCGTAACCACACCGACCCCTGCACTAGACCAAGCGTGGCCCGGCAACCAATTGCCCCACACCACCCCTGGCAGAAGTTCACCCACACCAGGAGGTAAAAGATTTCAGGGTCATAGCCATCCCCACTTAGAAGTGAAGAGGTGACACCTGACTGAACCACCGTAATGCCACTTGTACCGAGAACAAGGGAACGGCAATAAACGACATCGTAGGATTCCGATTGTGAGGATAGTAGACGAAGGGCGGGGCCTGCGAGGCCCCCATCCCTTAAGGAATGATGCGACCGGTACGACATGTTGATACTTGGGAAGGTCATCAGTCTAACCCAAGGGCGTTTTGTATCGTAAACACTAAGGACTCTGTTAAAACCCAACAAGAAACATGAGCTGGCCCAAAGAACGACACGGGTGTTTCCCCCCACAGCAATGTTCAAATACCCCATCCTCCGAACGTGAAACTCTGCGAGTAGACAAGCAGACAGAGAAGCCAAAGTCTTTTTACCGAAGGAGGGCTTGTAGACGCCAAAGGTGAAGAGGCTCGAAGCGAAATCATCGTGAGAATCAAACAACAACGAGGAGGCGAAAACAAGTAACCACGACGCTCCACCACACAACAACCTCAACACCAAAGACCCCAGGAACTACTGAGCGAACTCAGATATCTCCCCTAGAATCCGAGGATCAGAAAGCTATCGTGGGCGCGAACGAACGCTCCCGAGGCGGAGCGAAGATAGAAGTAAGGAAATTACTTAGAACATTTAATCTAATTTATTTAACTATGTACCGCTGACTCCGGCATACGACGTGCCCGGGGCTGGAGGACCCCCCGGTTAGCGCTCCCCCAGTAACTACCACTATCTACAAACAATCCAAACCTCCGACCCCAAACCTCAAACATGCCCGCGCCATGCCCACAACACGAACACTAAGTACAAGATCATCAACGGTAAAGAAAATTCTCCCCAAAGCGACACCGTAGACACTCTGGTATGGTCCAACCAAGCCAAGTAGCCGAAGCCGCAAGACCTCCTCGCGTAGCCGAAGCCGAGCAAGGTACCAGTCCCCCAGGTTCCCCGTACAAAAACAAAATACCACTACCGTCATCTGAATATGACCCCGCAATCCGTCCTCCACAGTAGAAACCCACCCGGTCGCCCCCACTCAATGATCTCGGGACACCCCCAGCCGACCGCCACGGCCAAACACCCCCCAATATCCCACAAACAAAAGAAACATCCAAAAACCAAGCGCGAAGTCCCAAAAGAAAGCCGACTTACTGGACAAGGGCTCCCTAGCCGAGGGGGCTGGGACCGACACTCATTTGGCGCGTCTTGCAACTAGCGCAATAACACCAGGGGGCACCAGCAGGACGGCCAGTCAATCGCAGACTATTCTCCCTACAGGAAGGACACCCACGATGATACACCTCAGCCTCCGCCACCGACAAAGCAGACAAGCCGGGGTCCGTAGGAGCCGGGCGTGACCGAGTGCGCACCGGCGATGGCGATGACGTATCCGAACCGGGGATAAGTGGCACAGCTGAGGTCTGGTCTTCTTTGACCCGGCGCTTCTTGTTTCTCCTCCTCTTCCCATCCCCAGCCGCAGGTCTACGGTCGGGGGTGGACGGGCCACCCTCAACACCACCCACCACCACAGGGGCGGCGCCACTAGAGGCGCTTCCCCGACCAGCCACGGGCTCAGCCACAGAGGACTCAGGCACCTTCCCCCCCGAAGGGCGTGATACCACCGCAACCGGCGCCACCACAGAGCTAACCACCTTACCCACCAGAGAGGACGCCTCAGCCAACACACCTGACGAATAAGGTGGAGGCCCACTCACACCATCCCCCGAACGGGGTGGTGGTGGGATAACCGCCGGCGTAACAACCCTCCGAGGGAGCTCCTCTCCCAGGCCCTGAGAAATCTCAGGGTCCAGCCTATCCCCCACTGTAACCACCGTAGCAACCGAAGCGACCGAGGGAGTAGGCGACGAAGGAATAACCGTAGGAGCCTCGGCACCAGCCATCGTAGAGACTAAGCCCCTAGTGAAAGAGACCTGAGAGTCCAGGGCGGCCGACAAGGCAGCGTTCTCCTTCTCCGCGCGATGAAGCCGCCGAGAGAGGACAGAGATGTGATGCCGAAGGCGAGAGACTTCGGCCTCCAGGGCGAAGTTGTTCTCGATGGCACGAGACAGAACCACCGACGAACGCAAGGCGGACACGGCGGAGGGGGGAGAGGCTCGCTTAGCCATAGCGACCGTAAGGAGGCGAGGCCGAAAGTGAGGAAGTCCTAGATAGGCGAGATGAAGAACCTGGGTTCTTCAAATGATCGTAGAAGAAAGGAAAGCAACTATCGTGATAGAAGCTTAAAGACTTGAAGGTATCGTGAGATAGGAATCATGGTCTCTGAGTGGCCTGACATTGCAAATTCGCTACCGAGGCGGAGCGAAGATAGAAGTAAGGAAATTACTTAGAACATTCAATCTAATTTATTTATACTAGTACCGCCGACTCCGGCATACGACCAGTCTCCCCCTCGTCCCAAAATCACAAACTAAAATACACTACCACGGGCGTAATCCCGTCCCGCAACTGCTCCTTCCAAACATAAATCCAAAAATCACTACCTAAGGGGCTCACGGGCGCTCATGTCGACCAGCAACATCCCAGATTAACGTGTCTTCCCCTTCCCGCAGCCCTACCACCAACAACATACCAACACAACTATTCCACCTCCAACACAATCTCATCAACATACTCAACAAAGGAAACATACAGTCTGTCCCAACATCAACGCTGCTTCCGATAGTGCTCCCCCATCCTGTTGACCTTTCCATCAATCCGCCGCTGGTCGCAAAAGAGGCACCGTTCCTGCTCGATAAACCCAAACCGCCCAGCCCATTTTAGTACGACAGCCGTCCGCAAGGAAAGCGCAAGGTCGTCCCAGTCAAGCCAATGCCATTGCCAAAATTGGTCAAGGCTCGCCGAGAGGCAGCCTGGGTTGTTATCGAAGTGAGTAGAGAAGGAGGGCCGTGTGGAGGTGCCTTGGTAGGTAATCGCCATGTCGCAGCTCGGACATTGCGTAGCGACCGAGTTCGGAAGGAAGAACCACTTGGTGGGAAGATGCTTACTCGGAAGCACGCACTCCCCTCCTGGATGTTTCTCTTCACACCGCAGACAAGTATCAGGCGTCCCTATGCACACTCGCCTCCCGTCCCTCTCCACCGTCAGCGTACCATCAAACGGGTTACCTGCGACCACCAACTCCCCGTCCACCTCCTTAATATGACCGGGGATTCCCAGTCCCAGCCACCCGTGCTCCAGCCACCAGTCCTTCCACCCCGCGATCGGCGAGTCCTTGAACAAGACCTCCATCGCCGACCGTTTCCAACTGTACCGTTAGCAAGAAGTCCAATGATGCCTCTCCTCACGCCTTTCACACTCGTCATGCCCAACCAGGCCAGTACCGCTGCGAATCCTAGTCAACACATAGGAATCCATCCTGGTCAGCCCGCGAAGGTGTCTGGGGGCCTAAGGCCCACGAGCATAATACCCATGGCCTTCATTAACATGCCAAGCCTCCCATTCTTCGTTCCTCAACTCACGGGCCAACGCAGCGTGCCCTATACCAAAGCTGACCCCTTCCCACTGGAAAGGTTGCAACGGCAGGCATGTACTCTCCTTGGCCTTCCCGTCGACCAGTTCATTACCCTGAATGCCCATGTGTCCCGGAACCCAACCAAGGCGTGGACGTACAGTCTCCATCAAAGGCGCGATGACTTCCCACATCTCAGCCGAGTCCCCCTCGGGTAACATATTCTCAACCAGAAGCAGGGCAGGGACGCAGTCCAAAAACACATGTACCCCTCATCCCTCACACAAACCACTGACCTCCTGCAGGGCACAGACCACAGCAAACAGTTCGCACTCGACTATGCTCCAGGACGGTGGCACCGAACACCCTCCTATCCTGAGTGAGACCCCCCGTTCAAACACAGCCCAAGCGATACCAGCACCCTCAGCCATCTTGGATCTGTCGGTGTACACCACCAGATCCGAGCCGCTACTGAGCTCCTTGACTTCCCCAGCGTGTCTGAGGGCCATGGCTTCCTTCCCCTTCCCAATCGTAACTGTTGGATGGTAGGAAAGTACTCTGTCCGAATGCTGTCGGTGGGCTACCATGCCTTCCTCCTTCCAGTCCAGCCTGACCTGCCCGAACCAGGGATGATCCTCGCAATACCGGTAATTGATGAACCGGCTGTAGCACCTCCGTTGTAGGTACCTGCCCTGAATAGCGACAGGTGTAACCCCGTATTCTGCCAGCAAAACGCTATTAGCTAGCTTCATCGGGGTCCGGAACACCGAGCGGAGGCAATCGTTGACGTGGACCTGAATCTGCTTCACATACGACGGGTAGTCGGTTACAAACTCAAGTCCGTAATAGACGGTCGGAAGGTAGGCTGCCTGCACCAAACGGTAAGTTTCCCATGCTCCCAAACCCCCAACACTCCCAAACCTCCTTCCCAGCGCCGCAATCCTCCTCCTCACACCCAGCCCCCTATCCAACCAATAACTTACATGAGAAGAAAAGTTAAGAAATACATTGAACCTATATCCAAGAACCCGCAGGTCCTCAGATGGCAACACCATTTCTCCCAACAATTCCATCCCTTCCCACGCCCTATCACCAAACCCAATCCACTGCGTCTTCAACGCACTAAACTCCATTCCCCTGTCTCACGCAATACGGTCACAATCGCGTAATAATTCCCCAGCATGGTACCGGGCAGCATCAAAAGAGTCAGCTGCAACCATGATAACCCCGTCATCGTCATATGAGGCCACCAAATGCCGGACACCAGGGGAGTAACGCATCCGTGGTGTGAAAATGTCAGCCACGTAAACACCGAACCAAAAGGGGGAGAGTGGTGACCCCTGGGGGACCCCCTTGCTAACATGGTACACCCGGGAAACACACCCATTGAACCGGAAGCGAACAGACCGACAACCTGTCCACCTCCGGACCCACTGACACAGGTTGAGCGGGCACCCCCGGGCCACCAGGAAATCTGACAGGAGGTTGACGTTGATGTTGTCGAACCCTCCCTCTACGTCCATCGACAAGATCAGACGCTTGTATCCCTCATTGTGGTGGAGGAATTCCTGAATGACCGCCATGGCATCATGAACACCCCGCCTCCTGCGGGAGCCAAACTGTGTCCCACCGAGGTCTAGACAGGCGGCCAGCCGGAGTAACACCACCCTCTCCGCCACCTTAGCCGAGGTCGGGAGTAGGTGTATCATGCGCCAAGATTTGACAACATCATACCGCGGCTTATCGAGCTTGGATATAAGCACTACCTCTGCCCTATGCCAGTCTGGAATGTCATGTCGCAGCCCATAGTCAATGAGGCGGCGCAACGTCGTGGTATCCCTCCTCCTCCAAAACCTTAGGAAGGGATAGCCGATATCGTCTTTGCCGGGGCCCGTGTTTGTAGGAGACCTCGCCAGCGCCGTTTCCATTTCTTGGGCACTATCCATCTCAATCGCACTTCCAGTCCACCGGGCGGGATCACCAGGATCAACCTATTGAGCAATCAGGTCGCTGATCTCGGCGGGCGTGGTAGCCAAGGAGCTGTCGGACCGTACCATCGAGGGCAACGTGCACTTGGCCTCTAACTTTCTTGCCAGTCTGAAAATGTCAGGGACCTTGCTTTCCGCCAGCTTGGTCCTAATGTAGTCGAAACGAGCCCTCACCAGGCAAGCTCGGTAGACACACCTTGCCAGCCTAAAGTCCTCCGTCCGCTCCGTCGTGCGCTTGGAGTATCTCTTCAGCCGGGCCACATCCAACCTCATCCTTTCCAACTCAGGCGTCCACCACTCTCACCGACTTCTGCCAAGGGAAGCCCGTGGGAGTGCGTCCACCACACTTCTCACTCCTCTCCACAGCTGCTCACCACCCACCTCTTTCAGGGTGTCCAGCTCCTTCCCGACCTTTCCCCACACCGCCTTCTTCCATGCAGGCCTCCTTCTCATGAGATTGTCAGGTAGGTTCACATGTAGTCGGATAGTCTGGGCAGCATGCTCACAGCCCACTACGTCAAGGTATCTGTGCTGTAGGTACGGTCGTCGATACAGGCAGAGATCAATCATGGATATGTCGCGAAATATCGGTCGGTCGGGCGGTGTCATGTTCAGCAGCCGTGGTGCCATCCATTCCCATAACCATCGTCCGCAATGTTCCTGCCTAGCGATCTCCGCCCATGGGTTCCAATCTCGATGTCTGGCATTGAAATCACCAAACGCGATATCCGGTTCCCCGACGTCCCTCAGCCCTGACTGATATTCGGCCTTGGTGTGTGTCGGTGGGATGTAGACGCCTGCGAGCACCCTCCTCTCACCCTTCTCCCAAAAACCAACCTGAGCACAAGCGCTCCCATGCCTAACAACATCAAACAACCCATACAAATGCGAGCGAACAAACACTTCCACCCCTGACCCAACAACAAAGGAAAACAAATCCCAACCATCCACCTCCACCGGCACATGTTGTCCCCCCGAATCAACCGGGGGTTTCAAAACAAAAAACAAATCAACAAAAGAAAACAAATCAAACGCCAGCGCCCGATTCCTGCCACTCCTCCCCACGTTTGATGCTATCGCCGTGATACGCATTAAAAGGGGGCCTCAACAGATCCGCTCGGGCCACAGGGGCCAAAGTCACTCAAAAAACCCTCAGAATCCTGGGCGAACCACATGGTATCGTCCCTCTTGGAAATGGGTTTCTTCTTCTTCTTCAAAATACCGCGTTTAGGGGAGGGGGAAGGGGGGGGTCGTTCAGGCTCCTTACCCTTAGCCTTGGCAGACTTTTCCCTCGGGACAGCCTCCTCTTCCTCATCACTACTCACTTCCACTACCCTGGGAGTTGGTGACCGTCCCCTGCTCCGGCGCCGTGGCCGTCTGCCCCTCGCAGTTCCCTTACTCGTAACGTCGGGCACTTCAGATGATGAGGCTGCGGCAGGGGCCGCCGTTGTTGCAGGTGGGGAGGACACAGGGGTCCTGGAGTCAGCTTTCAAGGCAGGACACCTCTCATACCCAGCAAAGTGATCGGTCCTATCGCACAACCAACACATCCTGCGGGTGTGTCCACATGCCTCCCCCACGCCTCCGGGGCACCCTAGAGCCTTACACATGTGCTCCCGGGACAGGTGCGCCCCGTAGCAAAAACGACATCGGGAAGGGAGGGCACAGGTGGCCTGAAAGTGGCCCACCTGCAAACACTTACCACAAACCTTCGCCGTACGGTGCTCAGTGAACACCCTAACATTCCGGGTTCCTCCCCGAAGGAAGATCCTCCCAGCCTCCAAAGCAGCCTTAGCCGCCTCATTTTCTTCCACCACAAAGCGAATACCGCAAGACACGGCATTGGCCTGCCTCATGGCGTGGATGGACCCCATAATGTCGGGGCGGGACACAGTGACTATGCCGGGATTACCTAGCTCCAAGTCAGTGCGTAGGCCATCCGAAGCCTGTTCCCCAATCCATCCGTCAACCTTCCAGATGGAGCCACGGCCAGTATCAGAAAGAGGAACTCCCGTAACCATGATCTTCACCTTCTTCACATCCTTTTGGAAAACAAATTCCGGGAGTGAAAGCTCCTTCAACAGTGCCAGCCGGGCCTTGTCGAGCCGGTCTCCAAGTTCGGCAGCAGAGTGGGCCGCCAGGGTGAGGAAGATGCACCCAATCTCGTTCCGAATATGTCCAGCACGAACATAAGGGCAAATACCCCTAATCTTCGGCGAGTTTGACAAGGTGACGTTGATGCAGGAACGAATAGCCTCAATTGTCACAACCTCCGGCAGGGCCACTTCCATGCGGGTGGGGAACGGCATCGTAATATGCCTTCCCCTGGCATCCGGGGTAGGCGAGCAGTGGGGTGGAGCCGGCTTTGGTGGTGGCCCCTGCTGACTGGCACTCCGAGGAGGGCCATCGCGAGGGATCAGGTTAGGCACCACGCTGTAGATCCTCCTGATGGCGCCTGGCCCCGACGAGAGGGTTTGCACTATGGGTACCGGGGTGGCAGCAGCGGAGGGTATAGCCTGTCCGTCAGTAGTAGTCTTCTCCTGAGTCTTCGCCGGGGTCGCCGAGGTTTCCTGGCCGGCCTGAGCCACCATCCTTCTCCGTCTCCTGGCCGCACCACTAAGACGCCTGCCCCTCTTCCTCTCCCTCCTCTTTCCATCCTCCTTTTCCTCCTCATCCACCCAGCTCACCTTCTTCTCCTCCGCAGCTTTCCCCACCTTCAGGACTACCCCCCCATCACTGGAAGAGCTGCCACTGCTAGTGCTGTGGGAGGAGGCTGCCCACATAGGCCGAACCGGAACTGTCTTGTCCTTCAATGGGACGGCGGGTTTAGGCACGTGTGCCATCTTCTTCACCATGTCCACGAAGGACGCTTTAGTAGCAGGAGCCGCCGGAGCAGCAACCTGGCCCTTGGTAGGGACTTCAGTAGACCCGTCTGACGAGGAGGGGGGAATAGGGGTGGTCCCCGAGGACTCAGGAGTCACAGAGTGGGAACGACGGCGGGGGGCCAACCTACCTTTCAGGGTGGCAATCGCCTCCTCCTACCGGCCAACTATCTCCGTCAAGGTCTGGACTGCATTCTCCAAGCGATGAAACCGACGTCCCACCCAGATAATGGGGACCGTCTCCACAATCTCGCCTTCCATCCAAGTCCGGACATCCTCCACTGTGTCGGGTTCCTCGGACCCGTCCGCGCTAGGAAGAGGTGACAGTAGGGGCTGGGTGTTCCCGGACCGGATATCCTCAAGGCCCTCCAACATGGACCCCACAATACTGCCAGACCTGGGAGCGGGGAATGGGGACCTACCAGCCGCTATCATCTCATCCACCTCGGCCATAATCCGGTCAGCCCTAGCCATGGCAGCGTCAGCCTCCTCCGGCTGGGTTTCCGGTAGCGGCACCTCCAAAGGAGTGCCCGTGCTGCGAGAGATGCCTAAAGATCCTTCCAAGATACTCCCAGGCGATGTGGGAGGAAGAGAACCATAGTCAGGAGGGGACGAGCCAGGGACAGGTGTACCCGGAAGACTGGGGGCGTGAATGCTGTCGCCCAAACCGGTCGCTTCCGAGTTCTGTCCTTCCTCCAGGGCAATAGGGGTGTCCCGAACAATTACCTCTGCCGAGGGTACCACATCCTGGGTGATCAGCAAGGGGGGGGACGAGGGGGGGGGAATCCTCAATGGCGGAAGGAACTAGTACGGGGGGGGCCAGGTGCTTCCGGTGGGTGTCCGGGACATGGGAAAACTCCTCATCCGGGACGATCTGTTTTTTCCGACCCTCGTCGACGTCAATTGCCTTCATAAACCGTGGCTCAAAGAAGGGACTAGGGGCCGGGGCGGCACGTTTGCGGGGGGAGGAAGAGCGGGCGCGGCGTATCGTTCCCTTTGCCGGGAGGGCATAGTCCCCATCGGCAGGGTCGTCCAGCTTGAACTTCCTTGGAGTGTATAGGGCTTTTTCGCCAGAAGACAGCCCAGACAAAAAGGAGGGGGTGGAGGCAGTGGAGGCTCGCTTAGCGCGATCCCGAGCCACTATCCTATCGAATACTGCCCGATGGGCGGAGGGAGAGGTGGACCACGAGCTGGCCTCAACCATGGGAGTGGTCGAATCCTGTTTGGCCAGCGGGAGGAGGGACGACTGCGGGATGACAACCTGCGAGTCGGTGGGGGGAGAGGGAGTGGGCACGGTCGGTGTGTACACCGAACCGTGATCGGAATTGAACCGATTGAACAGGCCCATGGTAGAGGCGTTGTCCAAGCCACACGTGGCTGGACAACCCTTCCCAAACAGGCAGCCCTTCACAAAAGACTCCACCTCTTTCATCGTGACAAGGGCGGTTGTGGCAAACCGACCCCCTCACCAAATCATCAAACGCCGGGTTTACTGCGTTGGGGCAGCCATGTTCATGGGCGAAGGACAGAAAACCATAATCCCCGTCAGGCGCAGCATAGGACCGTGTAGTTGTAGGAATGAGGCCACGGGTAGCCTCAGAAACGGGCGCAAGAGACAGAGCAACGCGAGTCGTCTCAAGCGAGGGGGAGGGGTTGGAGTCGAACCGAACAGGGGACGACATCCGCGAGGTGGGGACAGAGTCCGAGGAGGAGAAGGCAGACGAAGTCGCCATCCTCACTCAAGCCTGTGTCCAGAGACTACCGGGATCAACCACGGATATCTCCCTCTAGAACACCTTCTCAAGCGAGAACAACTATTCTATCACACAACCGCCCGACAAACGAAAATAAAAACAATGTAAACCGTTGAAGTTATCATGAGCTAGGCAAAATGCGTTGCGTGAGGTTGAAGCACGCTACCGAGGCGGAGCGAAGATAGAAGTAAGGAAATTACTTAGAATATTCAATCTAATTTATTTATACTAGTACCGCCGACTCCGGCATACGACCAGTCTCCCCCACGCCCCAAAAATCCACAAACTAAAATACACTACCACGGGCGCAACCCCGTCCCGCAACCGCTCCTCCCAAAACATAAATCCAAAAAAAAAAAAAAAAACAAATCACTACCTAAGGGGCTCACGGGCGCTCGTGTCGACTAGCAACACCCCAGATTAACGCGTCTTCCCCTTCCCGCAACCCATCCACCAACAACATACCAACACAACTACTCCGCCTCCAACACAATCTCATCAACATACTCAACAAAGGAAACATACAGTCTGTCCCAACATCCACGTTTCTTCCGATAGTGCTCCCCCATCCTATTAACCTTTCCAGCAACCCGCCGCTGGTCGCAAAAGGGGCACCGTTCCCGCTCGATAAACCCAAACAGCCCAGCCCACTTGAGAACGACGGCCGTCCATAAGGAAAGCGCAAGATCGTCCCAGTCACGCCAATGCCGCTGCCAAAACTGGTCGAGGCTCGCCGAGAGGCAGCCCGGGATGTTATCGAAGTGAGTAGAGAAGGCGGGCCTTGTGGAGGTGCCTTGATAGGTAATCGCCATGTTGCAGCATGGACAGCGCGTAGCGACCGAGTTCGGAAGGAAGAACCACTTGGTAGGCATATGCTTACTCGGAAGCACACACTCCCCTCCAGGATGTTTCTTTTCGCACCGCAAACAAGTATCAGGCGTCCCTATGCACTCTCGCCTCCCGTCCCTCTCCACTGTCAGTGTACCATCAAACGGGTTACCTGCGACCATCAACTCCCCGTCCACCTCCTTAATATGACGGGGGATACCCAGTCCGAGCCACCCGTGTTCCAACCACCAGTCCTTCCATCCCGCGATCGCTCAGTCCTTGAACAAGTCCTCCATTGTCGGCCGTTTCCAGCTGTACCGTTGGCAAGAAGTCCAGTGATGTCTCTCCCCGCGTCCCTCACACTCGTCGTGCCCAACTAGGCCGGTACCACTGCGAATCCTAGTCAACACATAGGAATCCATCCTTGTCAGCCCTCGAAGGTGTCTGGGGGCCTTAGGCCCACGAGCATAATACCCATGGCCTTCATTAACATGCCAAGCCTCCCATTCCTCCTTCCTTAACTCACGGGCCAACGCAGCGTGCCCTATACCAAAGCTGACCCCTTCCCACCGGAAAGGCTGCAATGGCAGGCGCGTACTCTCCTTGGCCTTCCTGTCGACCAGCTCGTTGCCCTGGATGCCCATGTGCCCCGGAACCCAGCCAAGGCGTGGTCGCACAGCCTCCAACAAAGGCGCCATAACTTCCCACATCTCAGCCGAGTCCCCTTCGGGCAACATATTCTCAATTAGAAGCAGGGCGGGGACGCAGTCCAAAAACACATTTACTCCTCGTCCCTCACACATACCCTCGACCTCCCGCTGGGCACAGACCTCAGCAAACAGCTCGCATTCGACGATGCTCCAGGATGGTGGCACTGAACACCCCGCTGTCCTAAGCGAAGCTCCCCGTTCGAACACAGCCCAAGCGATACCAGCGCCCTCGGCCATCTTGGATCCATCAGTGTACACCACCAGATCCGAGCCGGTACTGAGCTCCTTGACTTCCCCGGCATGCCTGAGGGCCGTGGTTTCCTTCCCCTTCCCGATCGTAACCGTGGGATGGTAGGAAAGCACTTTGTCTGAATACTGTCGGTGGGCTACTATGCCTTCCTCCTTCCAGTCCAGCCTAATCTGCCCGAACCAGGGATGATCCTCGCAATACCGGTAATTGATGAACCGGCTGTAGCACCTCCGTTGTAGGTACCTGCCCTGTATAGCGACAGGCGTCACCCCGTACTCGGCCAGCAAAATGTTGTTAGCTAGCTTCATTGGGGTCCGAAACACTGAGAGGAGGCAATCGTTGACGTGGACCTGAATCTGCTTCACATACGATGGGTAGTCGGTTACAAACTCAAGTCCGTAATAGACGGTCGGAAGGTAGGCTGCTTGCACCAAACGGTAAGTCTCCCACACTCCCGAACCCCCAACACTCCCAAACCTCCTTCCCAGCGCCGCAATCCTCCTCCTCACACCCAACCCCCTATCCAACCAATAACGTACATGAGAAGAAAAGTTAAAAAATACATTGAACCTATACCCAAGAACCTGTAGGTCCTCAGATGGCAACACCATTTCTCCCAACAATTCCATTCCTTCCCACGCCCTATCACCAAATCCGATCCACTGCGTCTTCAACGCACTAAACCCCATTCCCCTGTCCCGCGCAACACGGTCACAATCGCGCAACAATTCCCCAGCATGGTATCGGGCAGCATCAAAAGAGTCAGCTGCCACCATGATAACCCCGTCATCGACGTATGAGGCCACCAAATGTCGAACGCCAGGGGAGTAACGCATCCGCGGTGTGAAAATGTCAGCCACGTAAGCGCCAAACAGAAAGGGGGAAAGTGGTGATCCCTGGGGAACCCCTTTGCTCACATGGTATACCCGGGAAACACACCCATTAAACCGGAAGCGAATAGACCGACAACCTGTCCATCTCCGAACCCATTGACACAGGTTGGGAGGGCACCCTCGAGCCACCAGGAAATCTGACAGGAGGTTGATGTTAATATTATCGAACCCTCCCTCCACGTCCATCGACAAGATCAGACGCTTGTATACCTCATTACGGCGGAGGAACTCCTGAACGACTGCCATGGCATCGTGGACACCCCGCCTCTTGCGAGAGCCGAACTGCGTCTCTCCGAGGTCCAAACAGGCGGCCAGTCTGAGTAACACCACCCTCTCCGCCACCTTAGCCGTGGTCAGGAGCAGGTGTATCATGCGCCAGGACTTGACAACATCATACTGCGGCTTGTCGAGCTTGGGTATGAGCACTACCTCAGCCCTATGCCAGTCCGGAATGTCATGTCGCAGCCCATAGTCAACGAGGCGTCGCAGTGTCGTGGCATCCCTCCTCTTCCAAAACCTTAAGAAGGGATAGCCGATATCATCTTCGCCGGGGCCCGTGTTTGTGGGAGATCTCACCAGCGCCACTTCCATTTCTTGGGCGCTGTCTATCTCAATCACGCATTCGGTCCACCGGGCGGGATCACCAAGATCAAGCTGTTGTGCAATCAGGTCGCTGATCTCGGCGTGCGTGGTAGCCAAGGAGCCATCGGACCACACCATCGACGGCAACGTGCGCTTGGCTTCCAACTTTCTTGCCAGCCTGAAGATGTCGGGATCCTTGCTTTCCGCCAGCTTGGTCCTAATGTGGTCGAAACGAGCCCTTAACAGGCAAGCCCGGTAGACACACCTTGCCAGCCTAAAGTCCTCCGTCCGCTCCGCCGTGCGCTTGGAGTATCTCTTCAGCCGAGCCACATCCAACCTCATCTTCTCCAACTCAGGTGTCCACCACTCACACCGACTTCTGCCAACGGAAGCCCGTGGGAGTGCGTCCACCACACCTCTCACTCCTCCCCACAACTGCCCATCATCCACCTCTTTCAGGGTATCCAGCTCTTTCCCAACCTTTCCCCACACCGCCTTCTTCCAAGCAGGCCTTCTTCTCATAAGATTGTCAGGTAGGTCCACATGGAGCCCAATAGTCTGGGCGGCGTGTTCGCAGCCGACCACATCAAAGTATCTATGCTTTAGGTACGGTCGCCGGTATACGCAGAGGTCAATCATCGATATATCGCGGAATGTCGGCCGGTCAGGTGGAGTCATGTTCAGCAACCGTGGTGCCATCCACTCCCGTAACCACCGTCCACAATGTTCCTGTCTGGCCATCTCCGCCTGTGGGTCCCAATCGCGATGTCTGGCATTAAAATCCCCAAATGCGATATCCGGTTCCCCGACGTCCCTCAGCCCTGACTGATATTCGGCCTTGGTGTGTGTAGGTGGGATGTAGACGCCTGCTAGCACCCTCCTCTCACCCTTCTCCCAAAACCCAACCTGAGCACAAGCGCCCCCATGCCCAACAACATCAAACAACCCGCACAGATGTGAGCGAACAAACACCTCCACCCCCGATCCAACAACGAAGGAAAACAAATTCCAACCGTCAACCTCCACCGGCTCATGCTGCCCCTCCGAATCAACTGGAGGTTCCAAAATAAAAAATAAATCAACAAAAGAAAACAAATCAAATGCCGGCGCTCGATTCCTGCCACTCCTCCCCACGTTTAATGCTATTGCCGTGATACGCATTAAAAGGGGGCCTCGGCAGATCCGCTCGGGCCACAGGGGCCAAAGTCACTCAAATAACCCTCAGAATCTTGGGCGAACCACATAGTGTCGCCCTTCTTGGGAACAAATTCCTTCTTCTTCAAAATACCGCGCTTGGGGGAGGGGGAAGAAGGGGGCCGTTCAGGCTCCTTACCCTTAGCCTTGGCGGACTTCTCTCGCGGGACAGCCTCCTCTTCCTCATCACTTCTCACCTCCACCACCCTGGGAGTCGGTGACCGTCCCCTGCTCCGGCGCCGTGGCCGTCTTCTCCTCTCGGGGCCCCTACTCGTAGCGCCAGGCACTTCGGATGACGAGGCTGTGGCAGTGGCCGCCGTCGTCGTGGGCGGGGAGGATACGGGAGTCCTAGAGTCAGCTTTTAAGGCAGGACACCTCTCATACCCAGCAAAGTGATCGGTCCTATCGCACAACCAACACATCATGCGGGTGTGCCCACACGCCTCCCCCACGCCTCCGGGGCACCCCAGAACCTTACACATGTGCTCCCGGGACAGGTACGCCCCGTAGCAAAAACGACACCGGGAAGGAAGGGCACAGGTGGCCTGAAGGTGGCCCACCTGCAAGCACTTACCGCAAACCTTCGCCGTACGGTGTTCGGTAAACACCCTAACATTCCGGGTTCCTCCCCGAAGGAAGATCCTCCCAGCCTCCAAAGCAGCCTTAGCCGCCTCATTTTGCTCCACCACAAAGCGAATACCGCAAGACACGGCATTGGCCTGCCTCATGGCATGAGTGGACCCCATAATGTCAGGGCGGGACACAGTGACTATGCCGGGATTTCCTAATTCCAAGTCAGTGCGCAGGCCATCCGAGGCCTGTTCCCCAATCCATCCATCAACCTTCCAGATAGAGCCCCGGCGGGTGTCGGAAAGGGGGACGCCCGTGACCATGATCTTGACCTTCTTCACATCCTTCTGGAAAATAAATTCCGGGAGTGAAAGCTCCTTCAACAGTGCCAGCCGGGCCTTGTCAAGACGGCTTCCAAGTTCAGCAGCAGAGTGTGCCGCGAGGGTGAGGAAGATGCATCCAATCTCATTCCGGATATGCCTAGCCCGAACGTAAGGGCTGATGCCCCTAATCTTCGGCGGGTTGGACAAGACGATGTTAATACGATTCCGGATGGCCTCGATCGTCACACCTTCTGGCAGGGCCACTTCCTTGCGGGTGGCGAACCGCATCGTGATGTGCCTTCCCCTAACATCTGGGGTAGGCGAGGACTGGGGTGGAGCCGGCTTTGGTGGTGGCCCCTGCTGACTGGCGCTGCGAGGAGGGCCGTCGCGAGGGATCAAGTTAGGCACCACGTTGTAAATCCTCCTGATGGCGCCTGGCCCCGATGAGAGGGTTTGCACCGTGGGTACTGGGGCGGCAGCAGCGGGGGGTGTAGCCTGTCCGTCAGTAGTAGTCTTCCCCTGAGTCTTGGCCGGGGTCGCCGATGTTTCCTGGCTGGCCTGAGCCGCCATCTTTCTCCTCCTCCTGGCAGCACCACTCAGGCGCCTACCCCTCTTCCTCTCCCTCTTCTTCCCATCCTCCTTCTCCTCCTCATCCACCCAGCTCACCTTCTTCTCCTCCGTCGTTTTTCCCACCTTCAGAACTACCCCCCCATCGCTGGAGGAGCTGCCACTGCTGGTGCTGTGGGAGGAGGCCGCCGAGGTGGGCCGAACCGGTACTGTCTTATCCCTCAGTGGGATGGCGGGCTTGGGCACGTGTGCCATTTTCTTCACCATGTCCACAAAGGATGTTTTAGCAGCAGGGGCCGCCGGAGCAGCACCCTGGCCCTTGGTAGGGACTTCAGTAGACCCCTCTGACGAGGAGCGGGGAACAGGGGTAGTCCCTGAGGACTCAGGAGTCACAGAGGGGGAACGACGGTGGGGGGCCAACCTACCCTTCAGGGTGGCGATTTCCTCCTCCTGCCGGCCAACTATCTCCGTCAGGGTTCGGACCGCATTTTCCAAACGATGGAACCGTCGTCCTACCCACATAATGGGGACCGTTTCCACAATCTCATCTTTCATCCAAGTCCGGACATCCTCCACGGTGTCGGGTTCCACGGACCCATCCACACTGGGGAGAGGCGACAGGAGGGGCTGGGTGTTCCCGGTCCGGATATCCTCAAGGCCCTCCAACATGGATCCCACAATACTACCAGACCTTGGAGCGGGGGAGGGGGACCTACCGGCTGCCATCATCTCATCCACCCTGGCCATAATCTGGTCAGCCCTAGCCATGGCAGCATCAGCATCCTCTGGCTGGGTCTCCGGCAGCGGCACCTCCAAGGGAGTGCTCGTGCTGCGAGGGATGCCCAAGGATCCTTCCAAAATACCCCCAGGCGACGTAGGAGGTAAAGAACCGTAGTCAGGAGGGGACGAACCAGGGACAGGCGTACCCGGAAGACAGGGGGTGTGAATGCTATCGCCCAAACCGGTCGCTTCCGAGTTCCGTCCTTCCTCCAGGGCCATAGGAGTGTGCCGAACAATAACCTCTGCCGAGGGTACCACTTCCTGGGTGATCAGCAAAGGGGGGGACGAGGGGGGGAAATCCTCAATGGTGGAAGGAACTAGCACAGGGGGGGCCAGGCGCTTCCGGTGGGTATCCAGGAGATGGGAAAATTCCTGATCTGGGATAATCTGTTTCTTCCGACCTTCTTCAACATCAATCGCCTTCATGAACCCAGGCTCAAAGAAGGGACCGGGGGCCGGGACGCTACGTTTGCGGGGGGAGGAGGAGCGGGCACTGCGTATAGTTCCCTTTGCCGGAGGGGCATAGTCCTCATCGGCAGGGTCGTCCAACTTGAACTTCCCAGTGGTGTAGAGGGCCTTGTCTCCAGAAGACAGCCCAGACAAAAAGGAGGGGGTGGAGGCAGTGGAGGCTCGCTTAGCGCGATCCCGAGCCACTATCCTATGGAACGCCGCACGATGGGCGGAGGGAGAGGTGGACCATGAGCTGGCCTCAACCGTGGTAGTGGTCGAGCCTTGCTTGGCCGGCGGGAGGAGGGACGACTCCGGGATGATAACCTGCGAGTCGGTAGGGGGAGAGGGGGTGGGCACGGTCGGTGTGTACACCGAACCGTGATCGGAGTTGAACCGATTGAAGAGGCCTGTGGTAGAGGCGTTGTCCAAGCCACAGGTGGCTGGACAACCCTTCCCAAACAGGCAACCCTTCACAAACGACTCCACTTCTTTCATCGTGACAAGGGCAGTTGCAGCAACCGACCCCCTCACCAAGTCATCCAACGCCGGGTTTACCGCGTTGGGACAGCCATGTTCATGGGCGAAGGACAGAAAACCATAATCCCCGCCAGGTGCAACATACGACCGTGTAGTAGTAGGAATGAGACCACGGACAGCCTCAGAGACGGGCGCGAGAGACAGGGCGACGCGAGCCGTCTCAAGCGAGGAGGAGGGGTTGGAGTCGAACCGAACAGGGGACGACATCCTCGAGTTGGGGACAGAGTCCGAGGAGGAGGAGGCAGACGAAGTCGCCATCCTCACTCAAGCCTGTGTCCAGAGACTACCGGGATCAACCACGGATATCTCCCTCTGGAACACCTTCTCAAGCGAGAACAACTATTCTATCACCCAACCGCCCGACAAACAAAGATGAAAACGATGGATTGTATCGATCAAGTTATCGTGAGTAGGCGAAAGTGCGTTGCGTGAGGTTGAAGCTCGCTACCGAGGCGGAGCGAAGATAGAAGAAAGGAAATTACTTAGAACGAAGCGTGGAGAGCCTATCTTCCTGGGCCGGTTTTTTTTTTTTTTTTTCTTTTTTTTATATCATATATTCATTGTTTAACGGTACAAGAACTTGCATGCAGCGCTAGCTATGGTGGAAACAAAACCAAAATCCGCACATCCTAACCAGGTGTTAGGAGTACCCTATTCCGATAGCCCAGGAGTACCCTAGGTAGGGTAACCTTACCCAAGTTCGAGAATCTTAGTCTCCAACACCACCCTCCGGCCCCCTTACGGGGCCCGCGCATCATCATACACATTAACCTTAGTTGTGTCCTGTGACTATATGGTCACAGAATTGAAGGTATCAGAATAACACCATATAAGTCGCTGCCGTCTGTCCGGCCGAAGGCTGTTCGCAGGATATATAAGAGGGGACATCTGGCTAGACCTGGGAACAACGACCGTCTCCGCTACACCTCCGGTGATTGAAATCTCAACACCAAGGAATTATTACCACTTTTTCGCCTCTCGTCCTCCCCCTATGGGGGGGACTAGGCCATCATCTTTTATCTTTTTGCAATGGCAAAACTTCTCTCCTGCTTTCTCTCTTGAGGTCTACCCTCATGAGACCCCTCCTCACTCCCTCCTGGCGTCCTCGCCACTGGGTCTCTCTCCTTCCCCACTTTTGCTTTAGCCTCGCTTAGCATCACCACGGTCCGGTTCCTCCTTTTTCCCTACAACAGACGGCTGGGAATACGGTTTGCGGTACGCGATTCCTATGGATTCCTTCTCCTTCTTCTGCTCGGTTCGGGTCAGTCCCTCTGCTAGGTCCGGGTCTTGTCCCGCTGGTGGGTACGGGTTAGTCCCACGGTCGGGTGTTGGTGGTTGGTTTTCTCAACAGGCTACGGTCGATTTCGCCTCTCTCCTCCTCTCTGCCCTTTACGGTGGTTTTATCTACTGTGGGCACCGGGGATTAATGGAGACCGCCTAGTTAAGACACGAACACGTTTCCGATAGTAGTTTCGGCATCTGAGTCTACCCCTCCCTCTTCCTCCCTCGGCTCGTTCGGCTGGTATCCTGCTACCACCCCTTCGGCTAGCACCCTACTGCTCCCCCAGCTGGCACCTTACTGCCACCTCTCTCTGGGGGGCCCCAGCCCTGGCTCCTCTCCCTTCGATTGGTATTGCACTGTCTCCGGTCGGTCGGGATCTCTCCTCGTCAAGCTTTCCCCCTTGGTGGGGGTCGCGCCATAAATCGGTGCACCTGGTCCTCTTGGGCCCGATCGAGGGTTAGCTTTTAAGCGGCCGGCCGTGCTATGGGCATGGTTTGGTGGGTATGAGTTTGGTTTTTTTTTTGTGGTGAGATTTCCGGGGGGATTTTTCCTTGGGCTTCCTGCTTTTCCTGTTTTGGGTTTCTCTTGGGGCTTGGTTCGTCCGGGTTGTAGGGGGGGCTTGATTCGGGGCGAGATGTGCGGTTGGCTCCATACCAGAGGGGCTTGGGGTTCTTGGTTTTTGCCTCAGACGGAAGAGGGACGCGCGTGTTTACGGTTTTGTTTTTGCCATAGCTAGAGCTGCATGCAAGTTCTTGTACCTTAACAACAAATATATGATAAAAAAAAAAAAAAAAAGAAAAAAAAAAAAGAAAAAAATGGCTAGACCTGGGACGTGGAACGAAGTCAATCCGTCAACTACTCAGGGAGTTACAAGGCTTCAAAGATATGATATCTTTAGCATGGGCCGTAAGTAACAGGACGTTTTCGCACAAGGTCATGAGAGGAATGTTAGGAGGTTTGGGATAACGAACCAACGCATTCACATCCATCCTTCGACGATTAGAAAGAGTCTAGAGCTCCTGGAAACACTACCAAAGAAGCCAACGAGCTTCAAGGAGTGTTATAACTATGATAAGAGGTGTATCGCAGTTGCGGGATTTACAACCAACACAATACGAAGGTCCACCCCCTCTACATAGAACAATCAGGAGTTGCTGACCGCGGAATTATGAGACTGTTCAATAGAATAGCCTCTCCTCTATGAGAAGAGAGTCATCGGAATGAATTCTATTGGTTAGTTGTTGAGTTATCACAATTAGAAGTCATCCACTCCGGCATATCTACAGATGCAGTCTCGTATCAAGACTGATCCTCTTGGTAGCGAAAAGAACCATTGGAGCCAACAAAGTTCGACTTGAGAACTCGGCTACAGGTCTACAGACTCTGAGGATCGAATAATTACTACTGGTGACAAGTATGTCTTCCAAGCAGGAAATAGTAATTACCGAAGATGGTGTGATGGTTTTCAGGGTCTCCCGGTGTTCGCACTGTCATGGAGAACTCGACGTTGCGCATTAGATTTGAAGAGGTACATATTTTGTATGCTAGATAGATGTAGCCCGCGAACACTCAGACGCGGAATATAAATATTGAAGTGCCTCCCAAGCTTAAGACATCATCAAGCAACGGAGAAGAGACCTTAACAATATAATATTGTTTTTACGATTCTATTATACTTTCTTGCACTCTTAGTAGTCATAAACGAAACGAGTTGCTTCCGAGCCTTCCTAGACAAATCTCCGTCTACAGGAAAGAATCCCGATTGGCCTAGACAACTATAAGTCTATACCAGTTGTCTCCGCCTAACACCAGGACCAAGAGAAAACCCGTACCCCCAAGACCCTCAAGTATGGGCCCAACTGCACACACTCCAAGGAAAGCCAACTCAGGTGCCCAGTCTGCAGACTCCGCGACTTGAACGCGAAAGGGGTCTTGCCTAGAAGCCAACCCACCCGGCGATTCCTCGCCCGAAAAGCCCCCCTCCTACTAACTACATGTAGCCAACAGAAAGAAAACCAAACAAGCTAGGCAGGAAAGCATAAGGAAAAACTCCTCCCGTGAACTACAAGGAAAACGAAAGTAATGCCTGCCCACCGAACTGCCAAAGTGCCGAATGTAAATAACAAAACTTCCGAGCAACGACGGAAAAGGTAGCTGAAGTAGGAGGCCGGCAAAGAGCCCGAAAGCTGAATGCTCCCAACCAGCTGAGCCACGGATGTAGTGTAATACTATGACATGCCAATCGAGATTCGAGGCCTCGGTGCGGGGCCTAAAGAGTGGAGGTAGTAGTAGGGTATCAGCCTAAGGAAGGAGGGCAGTAGGGTGCGAGCTGACGCAATCGAAGTGGAAAGTGGAGGTGGGGACCAGGTCCCGGGAAAACCCGACCGAAAAAACCAAACTGTTGCCGTATCACCGTGTCTCTCATGTAGTCCCTTGTTCTCTGAGAGAAAGCGTTACTTAGTGGAGGGGATCCTACCAGCGGTCGTGAGGAGCAGGAGGGGGGGGGGTGGGAAAGCGACATCAACTTGAACCGAGCGACTAGGAGGGTATGGTCATATCTTACCGCGAGACAGACCCCAAAGTTACTAGCCGTAGCGTTCTCCAGCGGGGATCGTGCAAGTGGGGAGAAAGACATTCAACACTTCCAGCGCTGACCGGAAGCGAAGAGGAGAAGCCAACCATGCCAAAGCTAAGCGAGCCCCTATTAGCATGACAGGACTACTGGGCGAGCCCAGATAACTCCCCTATCAAGCAGACAAGAGACAAGTGAAACCAAGGCAGGAGAGGATAGAGATGTTAACCGTACCCCTAGGCAGAAAGCCATCATGGGGGCAGAGGGGAGAGGGGGGTTACGATAGTTTGACGTGGTGTTGTAAAACTATGTGGGAGGAAAATAGGGGCGACGAAGCGTGCTATCTTCCTCGGCCGTTCTTTTTTTTTTTTTTTTTTTTTTTTTTTTATATCATATATTCATTGTTTGTGTAAGGTACAAGAACATGCGTGCAGCGCTAGCTATGGCAGAAACAAAACCCAAAATCAAACAACTAACAAAAGAAATAAACAAAACTGGTTCCTCCGATAGCGTCCAAAACCGACGCAAAGCCTACACAGGACTTATAAAGGAAAACTACTAACTAACTAGTATCATAAGGAAAATAATTCAAACTCGCAATAACAAGCAATGAAATCAAACAGGAAACCTTCCACCGCTTAGACCATTTGGCGACCCAGCCAACAACGACCGAGGCGAGGCACTATCTTCCTCAGCCGTCTTTTTTTTTTTTTTTTTTTTTTTATCATATATTCATTGTTTAAGGTACAAGATCCTGCATGCAGTGCTAGCTATGGCAAAAACAAAACCTGTAAACACGCGCATCCCTCCTCCATCTGAGGCAAAAACCAAGAACCCCAAGCCCCTCTGGTATGGAGCCAACCGCACATCTCGCCCTGAATTAAGCCTATCCTTACAACATAAGCGAACTCAGTTCTAAGAGAAACCCAAAACAAGGAAAGCAGGAAGCCCAACGAAAAATCCCCCCGGAAATCTCGGCCCGAAGGCACAAAAGAAAGCCTAAACCATACCCACCGGGTGGTACCCATAGCACAGCCGGCCGCTAAAAAGCTAACCCTAGATTGGGCCCAAGAGAGGATCAGGTGCAACAATTAATAGCGCGACTGTCACGATTATAGATCGGATATAGTAGATTTTATTAGTTAGCTAGTAAGTTTCATTTGTTACGAAATTGGTTTATGAGTTTCTTTTGTTATGAAGTTTGTTTTTGTTAGGCGGAGACAACCGGTATAGACTTATGGTTGTCTAGGCCAATCGGGATTCTTTCGTATAGACGGAGATTTGTCTAGGAAGGCTCGGACGCAACTCCTTTCGTTTATGACTACTAAGAGTGCAAGAAAGTAGGATAGAATCGTAAGAACAATATTATATTGTTAAGGTCTCTTCTCCGTTGCTTGATGATGTTTAAAGCTTGGGAGGCACTTCGATATTTATATTCCGCGTCTGAGTGTTCGCGGGCTACATCTATCTAGCATACAAAATATGTACCTCTTCAAATCTAATGCGCAACGTCGGGTTCTCCATGATAGTGCGAACACCGGGAGACCCTGAAAACCATCACACCATCTTCAGTAATTACTATTTCTTGCCCGGGAGACATACTTGTCACCAATAGTAATTATCCGATCCTCAGAGTCTATGGACCTGTAGCCAAGTTCTCAAGTCGAACTCTGTTGGCTCCAATAGTTCTTTTCGTTACCAAGAGGGTCAGTCTTGGTACGAGACTGCATCTGTAGGTATGCCGAAGTCGATGACTTCTAGTTGTGATAACTCAACAACTAACCGATAGAATTCATTCTGATGACTCTCTTCTCATAGAGAAGAGGCCATTCTATTGAATAGTCTCATAATTCCTCGGTCGGCAACTCTTGGTTGTTCTATGTAGAGGGGGTGGACCTTCGTGTTGTGTTGGTTGTAAATCCCGCAACTGCGGTACACCTCTTATCATAGTTGCAACACTCCTCGAAGCTCGCTGGCTTCTTTGGTAGTGTTTCCAGGAGCTCTAGACTCTTTCTAATCATCGAAGGGTGGATGTGAATGCATTGGTTCGTTATCCCGAACCTCCTAACATTCATGTTAAGACCTTGTGCGAAAACGTCCTGTTACTTACGGCCCATGTCGAAGATGTCTCTTCTTTGAAGCCTAGTAACTCCCTGAGTAGTTGACGGATTGACTTCGTTCCACTTCTCAGGTCTTGCCAGAGGTCCCCTCTTATATATCCTGCGAACAGCTTTCGGTCGGACGGACGGCAGCGACGTATACAGTGTTATTCTGACACCTTTAATTCTGTGATCATATAGTCACAGGACGCAACAAAGGTTGATGTGTATGATGACGTGCGGGCCCCGTAAGGGGGCCGGAGGGGGGTGTTGGAGACTAAGATTCTCGGTTTCGGGTAAAGTTACCCTGCCTAAGGTACCCCTAGGCTATCGGAATCGGGTACTCCTAACAGTTTTATGTTATGATTTATGTTTTCACGCACTTGACCTATTCAGAGGTCATGTGATTTATGATGAGCTATGCAACGAGGCAGACTGCAAGGCAGACTCGTTGAGGTTTTATTTGTTATATTTCACGCACGAGACTTATTTAGAAGTCACGGGGCTGCATAAGGAGGCTATGCAACGAGGCTGTGCGCAAGGCAGACTCGTTAGGTTTATGTTATGTTTTATGTTATGTTTCACGCACATGATCTATTTAGAGGTCATGGGGCTGCGCAAGGGGGCTGCGCAAGGCAGACTGGCAAGGCAGACTGCATATGGTTTGATTTGTAAGCGGGTTGAGGGAAGGACTATATAAGGAGTCCTCGGAGGCGAGTTAGTTAGTTCTTCACGCAACCATCTAAATTATTTTCCTACTTATTGTTTTAAGAACGAATTTACTTTATTCTATCTACCTCACGATAGTTACACGAACTTAGTAGAAGAGGAACGCCTCTATGACTACTAAGTGTAACAAGAGAAAAGTTAATATGTGAACGCACACTATACGAGAACGAAGAAGAAAAGTAATAGTGTGAAAACACACTATTAGTACGAAAGATATAGTGTCATAAGATATTATAAGAGAGGTATCGTTGCCTGTCGCGTGAACTGATATAGGAACAGGACCCCTTAACATTTGGTTGCGTCTCACCAGCGACGCCCAACGATAGACAACACGGCTTTCAACCCAGATCACGAAGGTGATCTCGATATAAACGACGATACCCTAGGGTTAGGAGGAGATTTTACCGACGCACTAGAAAACGCATCAGCACAACCCTCAAGGACAGGAAGTCCAGTCACACCAGAAGGCAGATCACCTGCGGAAAGCTCTGACGAAGAAGGAACACCAACTCCAAGAAGGATGACAGACGTACCCGCACCAGCGGCGGCACCACCAGCCCCAGTCAATGTAATCGGCATGACTGAGGCACAATTCAATGCTTTCTGAATTTCCGCTCAACCAAACTCGAGGAATGGACCGAAGCCAAGGGAGCCTGATGTGTTCAAAGGAGATCGAACGAAATTTCGAAGCTTTATAGCTCAACTAGAGGGGTACTTTAGGGTCAAGGAATACAACGGCAGCGAAGACAACCTGAAGGTAGCCTTTGCGGAGTCTCTCCTGAGAGACACGGCCGAGGCATGGCTCATCCCCTATAGCGAAGGATCCAAACCAAGGACTTGGGACACGTGGGACGAGTTCAAACAAACCCTAAAGGAACAATTCGGAGACCCGAATGCAAGAGAAACAGCACGACTCAAACTCGAGACAATGAAGCAAGGAAGAAAGAACATGACAGAATTCTGGAACGAGTTCCGACTTATCGCAAGCGAAGCAGAATATGACGACAACTCACTATGGAATCACCTATTGTCAGCATGCAGCGAAACGCTACAAGACGCCTGGGGTTTAGGGGATACACCTTTCACCACCACAGACGCTTTCGCCAGATGGGCAATCGCGAAAGAAAACAAGCTCAACCAGGTGAAGCATGCAAAAAAGCAGAATCCAATGGCAAGACAACAAGAAATACCAAGAAGCGCCGACGGAAAATATGTGGCTAAGACTACCACATCTGGAGGAAGCGGAGGAGAACCGATGGACCTGGATGTGGTAAGGGGAGGAAGAAGAAGTTCCAAACCCGATTCGGGATGCCGAAACTATCGCCATTGGAATATCGGAAGAGGAGAGAAGAGAACGCATGCCTAAGATGCGGAAAGAAGGGACACTTTATTGCGCAATGCGGGAATAAAGATGTCAAGATCCGAGAGATGACGATGGAAAATCCCCAGGAGGATTTAAACGACTCGGGTCCCCAGTAAATGGTGGTCGGAGGGACCAGCCAAAGGGAAAACCCACCAGGATTACACAACTATCGACGGCTTTTGATAACTCGGCACTATTCCAACACACGGACAACAAAGAAGAACAAGACGATTCCGATCACCTCATGCTCAAGATAAAGATATCGACGAACAATGGAATAACGGAGACCAACGCAATGCTGGATTCGGGAGCAACGGAAAACTTCATCGACCAAGAGTTTTGCGACATGAACCAAATACCCCTGAATCGGATCAGCAAACCCAGAGACATCTATGTGGTCAACGGGGAAAAAAGCAAAGCGGGACCCATTACCCACGAAGCGGAAGTATCTATGGAGATCGGAACACACAAAGAAGAGGTGGTTTTCCAAGTGGCCAATATGAGGAAGCATACGGCCATACTGGGAACACCGTGGCTCAAACGACATAACCCAAGGATCGACTGGAAACGAAAAAAGATACATTTCGACAGCGACGAATGCACGGCAAGCTGTGTCGAAAAACCACCAACGGTCAATACAGTTCCAGAAGAAATTGCGATATGGGAAAACGAGCAAGCACGCATGTTGGAAACAACATGTAATGAAGGGGACATTCAGATCAGACGGATGGACCCGAAAGCAAAGATACCGACTAAGGGATCGGTTATGGCTGCAGGTCACGACCTATACAGCATGAATGGTACGACTGTTCCCGCCAGGGGACAGGCCATGATAAGAACCGGGATTGCAATACAACTCCCCGAAGGAACCTATGCACGAATAGCTCCAAGAAGTGGATTAGCGGTACGTCATGGTATCACCACTGGAGCCGGAGTCATAGACGCAGACTATCGAGGGGAGGTTCAAGTATTGCTTATGAACCTGAAAGACGAAGACTACGAGATCAGAGAAGGGGACCGAATCGCCCAAATGATCATCGAAAAAATCGATACTCGGCAACTACAAGAAGTAGTTAGCTTGGAAGAGACGATAAGAGGCGAGAACGGATTCGGGAGTACTGGTACCACGGAGATAGAACAACCTAAAAGGGAAACCCTCGATATCGATTTTATATCAGCAAAAGCCTTCGGAAAACTCTATCGAAAAGGAGAACGATGTGGAGTACTCAAATGGGAGCCCGAAGAAGATGGGCCAACGATAGCCGAAGCTTCGACGATAAGTACGCGGCTAGCCGTACGACAAGGAATGAATAAGCAAAAGACAACGCTTAAAGAAATGGTACCGAAAGAATACCATGGATTCCTGGACGTGTTCGAAGAAGGAGAAAAGAAGGATCTACCCGAACGCAGGCCAGAGGATCACAGATTGAGCTAGAGGAAGGGAAGACGGCTCCCTTTATGAAACTCTACCCACTACGAGAAGAAGAGCTCAAGGTATTAAGGGAATACCTTGAACAAAACCTGGCACGAAGATGGATAAGGCCATCATCATCGTCAGCAGGAGCACCAATATTATTTGTCAAAAAGAAAGATGGCAAATTGAGGTTATGCGTGGACTTCAGGGGATTGAATGCGGTATCTAAAAAGGACAGATATCCATTACCTCTGATAGACGAAGCATTGGATCGACTGGGAAAGGCGCAATGGTACACCAAACTAGACATCAAGGATGCCTATCACAATATCAGGATCGCCAAAGGAGACGAATGGAAGACGGCATTTCGCACTAGGTACGGACTATACGAATACCTAGTAATGCCGTTCGGACTATCCAATGCACCGGCCACATTCCAACGATGGATTAACTCCAAGTTAAGTCAATTCCTGGATGTATGTTGTATCGTCTATCTAGATGATATCCTCATATATTCAGAAAACTTGGAGCAACACCAGAAGGACATACGGTCGATAATTACGGCATTACGACAGGCTAAAGTCAAGCTAAAGCCTACAAAATGCGAGTTCCACAAGAAAGAAACGGAATATCTGGGTTTCATCATTAGCCCAGAAGGGATAAAAGCGGATCCGGTCAAAACAGAAGAAATCGAGATTTGGAAACCTCCAAAGAGCGTCAAGGGAGTTCAAAGCTTTTTAGGCTTCTGCAACTTCTATCGAAGATTTATAGAAGGATTTAGCAGAGTGGCTAAACCGCTATACGGACTCACGAAAAAAGGAATCAAATGGGAGTGGGGAGAACAACATCAAACGAGTTTCGACAAGTTAAGAAAGAAACTCACTACGGCACCCATACTCCAACATTTCAATCCAGAATTACCGATAAGGATTGAAACAGACGCATCGAACTATGTATGCTCGGGCATATTATCGCAACTAGCCGAGGATGGATTTTGGCACCCGGGGGCATTCCGATCCAAAACAATGTCAAAAGCGGAATGCAACTACGATATACACGACAAAGAATTGTTAGCGATCGTACAGGCGTTCAAGACATGGAGAACCTATACGCTAGGACACAAACATGACATCAAAGTCATAACCGACCACAAGAATCTAGTGCCGTTCACCACCACGAAGGAACTCAACCAAAGACAAGCGAGATGGTACGAGACGTTGTCGCAATACCATTTCAAAATCGAGTACCGACCGGGCAAACAAGGAGGACAACCAGACGCGCTCACGAGAAGGGCAGAGGATCTGCCAAACAAAGAGGACGAACGGATTAGCCAAAGAAAAAGAATACTACTCCCTAAGGAGAAGTATTTCGAAGAAGAATACGACAGCGGATACGAATCAATGAATGAAATGGGCACAACGGTGCTAAGCGATGAAGGATACACTCGATGGATCAAGGAAAAAACAAAGGAAGACGAAGAAATGAAGGAAATATCCCAAGCGCTGGAAGAAAAAAGAAAGGAAATGAGGGGGGTGGCGTTGGGATTATACCAAAGAAACGAGGGATACCTATGGTACGACAACCGGATAAGGATCCCGGCAGATGAAGCATTACGAACGGAAACGATAAGAAGAAATCACGACATTCCACAAGCAGGACACGGCGGAACGGCTAAGACGGCAGAGCTTATCGGAAGGTCATATTACTGGCCTAATATGCGCAACGATATCAAACGATACGTCAAGAACTGCGAAACATGTCAGCGGACCAAAGCAGTACGACACGCACCTTATGGACTACTGAAACCACTGGAAGCTCCTGGAAGACCATGGCAATCGATAAGCATGGACTTCATCACCGGACTACCAGAATCAAAAGGATGCGACGCAATATGGGTAGTGGTCGATCGTCTGACCAAGATGGCACACTTCGTGCCATGCAATACCACTATGGATACGACGGGATTATTCCAGTTGTTTAAAGACCAAGTCTTTAGATTACATGAACTACCGAAAGACATCATTTCCGACCGTGGATCACTATTCACTTCCGATTTGTGGAAGGAAATAACTCAACATTTGAAAATGGACCGACGGTTAAGCACAGCATTTCATCCACAAACCGACGGACAAACGGAACGAACAAATGCAATATTAGAACAATATCTACGAGCATTTGTGAACTATCAGCAGGACAACTAGATAGATTACCTCGCTACGGCAGAATTTGGATACAACAACGGAAAGCAAGAAACCATACAGATGACACCCTTTTATGCGAATTACGGATATGATCCAACATTCGATCCGGCAAAATATGATGTGCCGACAAAATAACGGAGGTCGAGAACATGCATCGACTGCATGCGATATTACGAGAAGAAATCTATCACGCGCAACAACGACACAAAGAATCAGCCGATAAACACAGAAAGCCCGACCCAAACTTAGCCATAGGAGATAAGGTATGGCTAATACCAAAAAACATACGAACCACGAGACCATCACGGAAGTTGGACTACAAGAAATTAGGACCTTTTACGATCAAGGAACGAGTGGGACTGAGAGCATATAAGCTCGACCTCCCACGCTCGATGAATAACACTCATCCAACATTCCACATCAGTCTCATCGAACCCTATCAAGATAACTCTTTTCCCTCACAAAAGAAACTACCTCCTCCACCGATCGAAATCGACGGTGAAAACGAATACGAACTCGAACAAATCATCGACTCTCGCTTGCACTACGGTAAACTCCAATACCGTGCGAAGTGGACTGGATATCCTCCCAAACACGATCTCGAGTGGTACCCAGCGAAAAACTTCGAAAATGCAGCCGTGGCAACGCGAGAATACCATGGACGAAGCCCTGGCAAGCCAGGCCCCGAGCCCAGTACGATTCAGCGACTGGGTGGAGGTAGACAAGAAAGAGGAGGACCTCACGAACGAACAATGGGTGAACCTGGCGGACCTCAACCGCCCAGCGAACCCATCCCACGAACACGACTTAATGTCGTGGACACACTGCTTCGACGACGGGTGTCCCACCCATTACGAGGACAAGGCCGGCGCGAACTGGTTCCCGAGGGAACCAAGGGAACACAAGAGCAAGAAGACTTCGGGGACGAAGTCAAGGAGAGAGGGGGGCAAAAAATCCAGCAAGAAGGTCCGTTGGGCGGACCAGACCCCCGAGGAACAAACCCCGGAAACGAAAACTCCCTCGAACACACCAACCTCCTCCACGAGTCCCGAACCTCCCACATCACCACAAACAACCGAGCCCGATACGATCGAATCACTCCAACAGCAAATCCAACGAATGCAGGAGACGATCGATGCGCACGAAATCGATGCCCGCCTATATCAAGGGCAGACGAAGATGTGGGAGGGAAAGGGGAGGCAGTTGGAGAGGGAGAACGAGCGGTTGGCGAGAAAGGTGACGGCAGAGCAGGTCAAGGTGGGACTTGCGGAGCACGCAATGAAGAGGTTGCGGGAGCAACTGAGGAGCCGGGAGGCCAAGTACCAGAGGCTTAAAAACCTCTTGTACGAAGTAACCGGGGGGATCAGGAGGAGCACTAATCTCATGTTGGAGATAGCGGGAAAGAGCGGGGAATACGATTGGTTGGCCTAATGGGACTTAGGCCTAGGGAGAGGGGAGCTATTGTCACGATTATAGATCGGACATAGTAGATTTTATTAGTTAGCTAGTAAGTTTCATTTGTTACGAAATTGGTTTATGAGTTTCTTTTGTTATGAAGTTTGTTTTATGTTATGATTTATGTTTTCACGCACTTGACCTATTCAGAGGTCATGTGATTTATGATGAGCTATGCAACGAGGCAGACTGCAAGGCAGACTCGTTGAGGTTTTATTTGTTATATTTCACGCACGAGACTTATTTAGAAGTCACGGGGCTGCATAAGGAGGCTATGCAACGAGGCTGTGCGCAAGGCAGACTCGTTAGGTTTATGTTATGTTTTATGTTATGTTTCACGCACATGATCTATTTAGAGGTCATGGGGCTGCGCAAGGGGGCTGCGCAAGGCAGACTGGCAAGGCAGACTGCATATGGTTTGATTTGTAAGCGGGTTGAGGGAAGGACTATATAAGGAGTCCTCGGAGGCGAGTTAGTTAGTTCTTCACGCAACCATCTAAGTTATTTTCCTACTTATTGTTTTAAGAACGAATTTACTTTATTCTATCTACCTCACGATAGTTACACGAACTTAGTAGAAGAGGAACGCCTCTACGACTACTAAGTGTAACAAGAGAAAAGTTAATCGTGTGAACGCACACTATACGAGAACGAAGAAGAAAAGTAATAGTGTGAACACACACTATTAGTACGAAAGATATAGTGTCATAAGATATTATAAGAGAGGTATCGTTGCCTGTCGCGTGAACTGATATAGGAACAGGACCCCTTAACAGCGACCCCGACCATGGGGGAAAGCTTGACGAGGGGAAGATCCCGACCGACTGGAGATAGTGCAATACCAACCGGAGGGAGGGAGGCCAGGGCTGAGGCCCCCCAGAGAGGGGTAGCAGTAAGGTGCAAGCTCAAGGGAGCAGTAGGGTACTAGCCAGGTGGCAGTAGGGTGCCGGCCGAAGAGGAGGTAGTAGGATACCAGCCGGGGGGTAGTAAAGTGCCAGCTGGGGGAGCAGTAGGGTGCTAGCCGAAATGGGTGGCAGTAGGATACCAGCCGAACGAGCAGAAGGAGGGAGAGGGAGGGGTAGACCCAGATACCGAAACAACTATCGGAAACGTGTTCGTGTCTTAACTAGGCGGTCTCTATTAATCCCCAGTGCCCACAGTAGACGAAACCACCGAAAGGGAAGAGAGGGGTAGAGAGGCGAATTCGACCGTAGCCTGTTGAGAAAACTAACCACTGACTCCCGACCATGGGACTATGTTAGGAGTACCCGATTCCGATAGCCTAGGAGTACCTTAGGTAGGGTAACTTTACCCGAATCCGAGAATCTTAGTCTCCAACACCCCCCTCCGGCCCCCTCACGGGGCCCGCGCGTCATCATACACATCAACCTTTGTTGCGTCCTGTGACTATATGATCACAGAATTAAAGGTGTCAGAATAGCACCGTATACGTCGCTGCCGTCCGTCCGACCGAAAGCTGTTCGCAGGATATATAAGAGGGGACCTCTGGCAAGACCTGAGAAGTGGAACGAAGTCAATCCGTCAACTACTCAGGGAGTTACTAGGCTTCAAAGATAAGACATCTTTGACATGGGCCGTAAGTAACGGGACGTTTTCGCACAAGGTCAAAATATGAATGTTAGGAGGTTCGGGACAACGAACCAATGCATTCACATCCACCCTTCGATGATTAGAAAGAGTCTAGAGCTCCTGGAAACACTACCAAAGAAGCCAGCGAGCTTCGAGGAGTGTTGCAACTATGATAAGAGGTGTACCGCAGTTGCGGGATTTACAACCAACACAACACGAAGGTCCACCCCCTCTACATAGAACAACCAAGAGTTGCCGACCGAGGAATTATGAGACTATTCAATAGAATGGCCTCTCCTCTATGAGAAGAGAGTCATCAGAATGAATTCTATCGGTTAGTTGTTGAGTTATCACAACTAGAAGTCATCGACTTCGGCATACCTACAGATGCAGTCTCGTACCAAGACTGACCCTCTTGGTAACGAAAAGAACTATTGGAGCCAACAGAGTTCGACTTGAGAACTCGGCTACAGGTCCATAGACTCTGAGGATCGGATAATTACTATTGGTGACAAATATGTCTCCCGGGCAAGAAATAGTAATTACTGAAGATGGTGTGATGGTTTTCAGGGTCTCCCGGTGTTCGCACTATCATGGAGAACCCGACGTTGCGCATTAGATTTGAAGAGGTACATATTTTGTATGCTAAATAGATGTAGCTCGCGAACACTCAGACGCGGAATATAAATATCGAAGTGCCTCCCAAGCTTTAGACATCATCAAGCAACGGAGAAGAGACCTTAACAATATAATATTGTTCTTACGATTCTATCCTACTTTCTTGCACTCTTAGTAGTCATAAACGAAACGAGTTGCTTCCGAGCCTTCCTAGACAAATCTCCCTCTACACGAAAGAATCCCGATTGGCCTAGACAACCATAAAGTCTATACCGGTTGTCTCCGCCTAACAGACTAACCCATACCCACCAGCGGGATAAAACCCGGACCTAGCAGAGGGACTGACCTGAACCGACCAGAGGAAAGATGAAGGAATCCAATGTAATCGCGTACCGCAAACCGTATTCCCAGCTGTCTGTTGTAGGGAAAATAGGAGGAACCTGACCGTGCTGATGCTAAGTGAGGCTGGAGCAAAAGTGGGGAAGGAGAGGAAACCAGTGACGAAGATGCCAGGAAGGAGTAAGGAGGGGTCTCATGAGGGTAGACCTCAAGAGAGAAAGCAGGAGAGAAGTTTTGCCGCTGCAAAAAGATAAAAGACGATGGCCTAGTCTCTCCCGTAGGGGGAGGACCAGACGCGAAAAGTGGTAAGGATTCCTTGGTGTTGAGATTTCAATCACCGGAGGTGTAGCGGAGATGGTCATTGCTATCTTCCTCGGCCGTTTTTTTTATTTTATATCATGTATTCGTTGTTAAGGTACAAGAACTCGCATGCAGCGTGAGCTATGGCGTAAACAAAACCGTAAAGCACGCATCCCTCCTCCGTCTGAGGCAAAAACCGAGAACCCCAAGCCCCTCTGGTATGGAGCCAACCACACATCTCACCCTGAATCAAGCCTATCCTTACAACACAAGCGAACTCAGTTCTAAGAGAAACCCGAAACAAGAAAAGCAGGAAGCCCAAGGAAAAATCCCCCTGGATATCTCTCCACAAAAGAAATCAAACTCATACCCACCAGGAATGCCCATAGCAGACCTGGCCGCCCAGGGGCTAACCCAAAGAGCCCCAAACAAAGTAGGAGCTGGGCATACCGGGGCCAGGAACTCTAGCAACGGTGTGCCCCCGCAAAGCCGCAGTAGCCAAGGAGGAAGGGATGGTGCCGACTGGCCTGAAACAGTGCAATACCGACCGGAGGCGGGAGACCAGGACTTGGATCCCCAATAAAAAAACGGGTGGCAGTAAGGTGCTAGGTAGGGGAGCAGTAAGGTGCCAGCTAGGGGAGCAGTAAGGTGCTTGCTTAAGATAGGGGCAGTAGGGTGCCAGCCAGGCGTAAGGGGGGGGGGGTAGTAGGGTACCAGCCGACCGAGCCGAGAAGAGGAGAGAGGAGGGGTAAACCCAAATACCGAAGCAACTATCGGATACATGTTCGTGCCTGAACTAGGTGGCCTCCTGAAGCCCCCGGTGCCCACGGATGATGAAGCAACCGTATTGGGTAGAGAGGAGAAGGATGGCGAAATTGGCCGTAGCCTGTTGAGAAGACCAATCACGATACCCCAACCGTGGGACTGACCCGTACCCACCAGCGGGACAAAACCCGGATCCAGCAGAGGGATTAACCCGAACCGACCAGAGAAAAGCAGAAGGAGTCCATCGTAATCGCGTACCACAAGCCGTGTTCCTAGCCGTCTGTTGTAGGGAAAAAGGAGAAACCCGACTGTGCTAATGCTAACCGAGGCTAAAGCAAAAGCGGAGAAGAAGAGAGCCCAGCATTCAGAGATACCAGGAAGGAGTAGGGAGGATCTCAAGAGGGTAGACCTCAAGAGAGAAGGCAGGAGAGTAGTTCTACCGTGGTAGAAGGATAAAAAGTAATGGCCCAGTCCCCCCCCCTAGGGGGGAGGACCAGACGTGAAAGATCATGAGAATTCCTGTGGTGTTGAGATTTCAATCATCAGAGGTGTAGCGGAGACGGTTGGTGGTATCTTCGTCGGCTGTATCGGCCTCCTTATATAGACCTCTCCTCGCAACCCTAACCCTGATGACTCATAGTCCTTGAGTCATCTAATCGTAACATAAACGTGTCATACTTGTGAAACCCATGACTCATAATCGAGTCATGTACAAAACATAACAACTCATAACCTAAACAAGTCATATGACTTAAATGAGTCATATGCGCGAGACCCATGACTCATAATCGAGTCATGTGCGAAACATAACAAATCATAACATAAACAAGTCATATGCATAAAACCCATGACTCATAATCGAGTCATGTGCAAAATCTTGAACTACCTGTCACATCCGTGACATATGTCGTCGAAAGCCATGGTATGATAAGGAAAGCTGACGGAAGCATAAGCTTTTTGCACAATACTATCGAAATGCTCTAGTAGGCTGGTGGAGAAGACAAGTTTATATTGATAAAGTTCTCCTTCAGATTGGTCACGGATCTTCTAGGAAAATGGTACACTGGCAACCTGGTACTGCCTTTGAAAAGAGGAACTTAGTCCCTACCTTTGCTAGTAAACCTATTACAATTCAGTTCTTCAGCGCATTCTTGGTATCTTGGCATGCTCTTTTAGTTCTTATTCAAATGAGGACTAAAAAAGAATATACGAGTAAAAGAGATAAACTCAGACTTAATTCAGTTTAATATGTTAACAAAATTATACTTCCCCATATCCTGCCACTCTATAGACATATGGGAGGCATGGAAAGAGCTGCTCTTACTGTTGAGGATGGTGCTCCATATCATACTTCTACATATACTCACACCTTTCAATATTCGCAGGGCATAGAAGCCTAAGAGGATGGACTGGCTGCCACACTCACCAGATATGAATCCAATCGAGAATGTATGATCAATTTGGAAAGCACGCTTCTGAAATGCCTGCTGTGGCCGCTATCTCTGCCTCCATGGTCATGAGGAAATCATCAAACTCGCTCAAAAGGTTTGGGAGGATCTTCCATGGCATGAAATTTATTGGTAGATTAATGAAATACCTAATAGAGTTGTTGCACCATTACAAAGACATGGGGGCCCTACTCGTTGGTAAATGAGATGTATCTCTTGTACTTTCATACTCAAGTTTTTGTATTTATTTTTGTCCTCTTGTCGTTGTTGTATATAAAATGATTTCTATGGGTATTGTCTTCAGGTTCTTGAGGTCTGCCAAGCCACACTTTCCCGAAACATTTTTCACTCGACCGTCTGTATCGTAGACTACGCACTCTATGATACCATGTACCACCGACCAACCAACCACATCCCGAGAGAGAGAAAACAAAATCGCTGGCACCACACCGCTACCTTCCATCTCTTTCTCCTCCATCACATAAATTCCACCGGCGCACCCCCTATCAAAGCGTCTTTCGCACCGCATCCCCTACTCTCTAGCGAGAAGGAAAGAAAGGAAGGACAAACCTTCTACTTCACTTACCCACGGTGCATACTTCGGTGTCGCGCATATCTCTTGTTAACACTCCTCCACCTACCTCCTTCCGACGGTGAACACACAAGCGCAGAGCGCACGCTGAGGAAGAAAGAAAAACACAATCGACCAGGAGATACATCAATCGGAAGAAAGAAAGAACATGGGCATTGTCCGCCTCCACATCACACCCTTAACTCCGGAGACCATGCACTCCCTTCTCCCACCGAAAGTCCTCGCCAATAAAGCGGTTATCGCGTCCATGTCTTTTCACACAATCCCTTCCTTCCCAGAGAAGAGTTATGGATACTTGAATTGTGAGCAGGACGTTGCGGACGGAATCAAGAAGAAGTTGAATGGGAGTTTGTTTCGGGGGGTCAAGGTTAGGGTTGAGGACGCCCGGCCCGATACTTTCGTTCCTGGGGGTGCCCCTGATGGGGGAGTTGAGGGGAAGAAGGAGAAGAGAAAGCGTGCTAAGGAGGGGGATGATGGCGATGGGAAGAAGAAGGCTAAGAAAAACAAGAAGGAAAAGAGTGTATTTGATGGTATTGAGCTAAGGGATAGGAAGGTTCAGAGAGGGTGGAGTAGGCCACCTACAATCGCTACACCCACGAAAGGAGATAGCAAGCGGGATTGTCTTTTTAGGTCTTCTGCTGCTACTCCCACTCCCACCTCCTCTGCTTCGACCACTGTTTCCACCGAGAAGTCCAAGAGGAAAAAGACGAGCGGCACCATCAAGGAATTCACGCACAACACCAAATTCCCACAATTTCTTAAGGGAACCCCGCTCGGCAAGGACATTTCAGCAACCACTGCAACTTTTGACGAATCCCTCGGCTGGCTCAACTCCTCCGGCACCGTCATTGAACCCCCTGTCTCTTCCACCCCTCCAGTAATCAAACACACCCCGATAGCCCCACCCACCGTCATAACCACCACCTCCCTCCCCCCGTCAACAACGACCTACCGCTCCCACTCTCCTTCATCTTCCACATCCGCCCCCTCAGCAACAGACTCAGAGCCAGAGTCAGAAACTTCCCCCATAACCCCCAAAACACCCCCTTCAGCCACCCCCAACACTCCTGCCAAGCGCTCCAAGGTGCCCACCCCAGCCCTACAGATCACAATTCCGCGTATAGTACACCCCTTGGAAGCCCTCTACAAGCCAACAATCGCAACGCCCTGCTCCTCTGCCATCTCCCCGACAAACACCTCCTTCCGCTTCGGTTTCAACCTCGGCAGTAGCGGTGATGTGAACGAGGATGAGGACGAGGACATGCTCAGCGGCGACGAGCAGCCTCCCGTTCACATGGCTTCCACGCCGCCTAATCGGTACCGCTCCGCGGCGCCAACACCAGATACCGCGATTGGGCACAGGAAGTTCTTCCCTCCCGATGAAGATGAGGTTCCGGATCTTTCCGGCGGTGGGGGGAGGCTGTTCGTCCCGTCGACACCGAGGGTTATCGGGTCTATTTCTATGGGGAGTGGAGAGACGGAGAGGAGAGGGTCAATGAATGTGGAGGCTCCGTTGTTGGGCGCTCACGAGGACAGTAAGTTTTTGGCGGCGTTGAGTATTTGGGGAAGGATTCCGAATTCTAGGACTCTTGATGCGGTTGAGGGGGAAGGGGAGGGGGGGAGTGTGGAGCTTGTGGAGAGATGGAAAGAGACGTTCTACAAGAATCGAGGGGAGTGGAATAGGGATTGGAAGAGAAGGAGGAGAGAGGGGAGAAAGAGGGGAGTTGGGAAAAAGGTTTCCGTTTAGTTCAGCGGCTACTGTTTGCCCTTTTCTTTTTTTTCCTTTTTCCTTTTTTTGTTTGAGACCTTTGTATATATTATTGTTTGTTCATGACCTCATGTGTGGGATTCAAAAGTGAGTCTCATGTTACGCTACTTTTACTACTTTCTCCCAATGCCCTTTTCCCTATTGTGTGAGCTGGTGATGGGTTGTGTTTGGATATGGTATTATACAGTATTAAGAATCATGAATTCTCAATTGCCCCCCACTCGGCACCTCTCAACCCCCCAATCCGAAGCACTAACATATCGATATAAACCCGCCCTCGTTCGATAACCAACCAAACAAAACCCGGCACCTGGGACAAGCCAAATTCCGATCTACCGTGCAATAACGACGAACACAGTGAGATCGAGTACGATCTTGGTAACTAAGTATTTACCTTACTGCTCTATGCATTTGTCATCATCACTGAGGATGACCCCTTGTCACCGAGCTATCTTAGAAATCTCGTCACTGGCAATAACCTCAATTTCTTAGGGTATCTCCTTGTGGGGTGTAAAACCTTTGTGTGAACTGACGACTTGGTGATAGTTTTGATCCTTTCATTATTGCCGCTTTTTTTACCCACTCCAAGGGGAGAATAAATCAGGAAGAGGAACCAATCAATCCACCACATGAGAAAAGAAAGGGGCTGGGGGTCTCTGTTGGGGTGTAGAGATAAGCTACTCTAATAGTTGCTTCAACTTCTTGTATGCTCGAAAAACACTTTCAAGCGTAGTACTTGGCTGGTATGTTGGCGAGGTTCGGCCCCCTCTCTGATTTGGTTTGCTCCGGGCGGCGCATCCCCGACAGAATATATGGCACAGGTGACGAGCGGTGAGCCCGGAAGGGTACCCGAGGACAAATTCAGGTATTTGATTAAGATGTCGGTTGCTTTAAACGAGTGTAAAAAGGTATCTTAGATTCGAGTATATCGGAGCATGATCTTGTATAACGGAATTAGAATATCATTAATATCGTGGGCTCCAACTGCCAGAGCTGCGTGCCTCTTGCTAATAGTGGAGCGGAGGTATTTCTTCTCGAGTTCCCCCGCGAGCAAGGACACCCGTATCTCTTAGCGTTGGAAGACGTTGACCATCCATATCCCCCTAATCATGCACAGGGCAGTACATAACCGGGGGTTCGTAACCTCCTTGAAGGACACCCCGCTCAACAAGCACTAACCTGTCTTCGTGATGTTGGCTTAACCGGGGAATCTCCATTCAGCGCGCCTCTTGAGGGCATTACTCCTACTCGGAGGATTTAATGTGAACCCTATTTTTGCATCGAAGGGAAACCCTTCGGAGAATAGAGTAAGTGGGACTTAAGTTATCCGGATGCGAGGGTGCAAACTGCCCCTAGCTAACCAAACCGGCCATCCGTGCTCCATTGTGTTATTCGTTCGTTGTCCACGATCAATGGGGGAATAGAAAGTTACGTTTTCTAAAAGATCCTTGAGGTTAGTTCTGGACAGTCCCAGTACGCCTTCCATAGTAACCCATAGCTTACCCACAAGTCCTGGTTTGGGGTACTTTTTCACCGAGTGGGGTTCGGGCCCCGTACGGGAGCGTGGTTTCCTAGGAGCTATTTAGAAATGAGATCGGAACCAGCTGATAAAGCTAGTACTATGCAGCTCCAATCAACCATTGAAATAGCTAGTAGCCGGGTGTTAGAATAGTGCAATTGCACATAGGACGACCAGCGCGGCGCACTGCCAAGGCAAAGTTTTATCAACATACGTACCAATGTGTGAGGAGGAGAGGAACCAGAAATGGCCCCAAAGCTTCATGTCCTATGGGTACAAATTAGAACCCTCCATCTCTAGGTGTCTTGACATCATTGAACTCAAGTTCTTTCAATATTAGCAAGTTTACCTTCCATTTGTTCCCCCTCTGCAGATCCCCCCCTCAATTGGCATTCATGCCCCCCCTCCCACCACCTCATATCCCTGTCATATTCTACTGTTCCTGAGGTAGAATTTCCAGTGTCGATATTGGGAACTTTCAAGAACCAACAGAATGCGGGGGGGGGGGTTGTAGTAGAGGTGTGAAAGGGGTAGCGAGATCTTTGCACGATTAGCATCTAAGTTAGCCCCATCGATTTTTTGAGAGAGCAAACTTGAGCATGTTTGTCAGTTGAACGGGTATCGTGCGCGTGTACGCGGCTTTTCGTCACTAATTTTCATACAACAAACATCCTACTGGGGGCGGAGGGTCCCGCAATGATTTGTTCCTCACTCTGTCCGCTTACTCACATGGCAGGAGTCAGAAAATTTGCGTTGAGTACCGAAAGATATCTATAGTGCACTACATTTCGATGTCATTAAAACATGGAGGGGTGAAGTTAGACAGAATATTGAGAGACTTTACGATACATAGCTACTTGGGTGCAACTGGCTTTTAGCAGAATCTCTCGTGAACACCTGAGAGTGTTGCCACATTACTTCGTTCGTCGCCCCAAGGAGGAATTGGTTCACAGGAGGAATTGGTTCACAGGAGGAAGGGCTAAGATCATAGTGGATCACTCGTGGTATTTCAGATTTACCCTCTCAAGTCAGCTGTTGAGCGGAGACGAGGCCGGATAAGGCGGCACAAGGACCACGACTGTCGTATCTAGTATGCTGCAGATGGGCGCTGGCCTGGCCCGAGTCTGATACTAGCTCAAAACATTAAAGATACTGGTCGGTTTTGTAATAAATACCAGTTTCAGCTGACTCTTGTCGTGTCAGGCTTAGAGCGCCACACAAAAACATCAGTAATACCGTACCTGCATGACATATCAAAACTTCTAAGAGTTAAGACCCACAATTTCACTTGCTTTTGCCCAAATACTAGTAATAAGCGATTATATTATTGGCACTTTAGAGGCCGATCTAACTTACTTCTTAATATGGGCTGTCTCGACCTTGTCCCTGCAGACCGTAAATAATAATGCTGTATTGCTGTATTGCTCTCGAATCGTCACACGAATGGTCTAACCTAATCTCGAGAATATCCCGAGCCCATCCACGCGCCTAAGGGCGACCATCACGGCCCGAGGAAGATAAAACGCAGAGATCTAAGGGAGGGAGAGAAGCTCAACCTGCAACACCCGATGCATAAGTGATAGAGTTTGTGATACGGCAACCCACGGACTAAGCTCGCCGTATGTATGCCGCAGGCCAGCATTGATACCAATGGTATCTGTCATTGGTATTTGTTTGGTGGGGGGTGATTCCGGAGCGGAATAGTCCGGGCGCCAAGTGGAGGTCATCCTACCCGTGGGGGGTTGGAATGGCTTTTTATCGTTAGAATTTACGCCGCGCTGTACCTCGGTCCGGATTGAGCACGTTTCCCGCTCAAGCGGGGTCCGCCACCAAGTGCTCGGGACCGAGGAGCGGCGACGATTCGGCCAATGATGTGTCGCGAGACAATGCGCTGAAACAAAGATTTCCGAACTCTCGGGAGAGGGGGCCGTGAGCAAGGCGTTGGGCAATGGCACCGGAACTTCCACTTTCTGTGGTACCGTACCCCACTTGAGGTGTTACTTTATTTTTGCTGACATGCATGATCATCCTAGGGGAACTTCTCGACGTTATCTTCAACCCCTTAATGTACCCAAGTGTAATTCAAGGAATGATAGTCACGGTTTCGGGATATGTTCGTTGTTGAAGACCGTGTCAATGATATCCGTATGGTCAGACATAAACGTATGAATTTTCATTGCAATTGCCGTTCCCACCAAGCTCTGGTCACAAGGTTGGGTTAGATAGATGGGGAGGATGTGTGCTGCCGACATTCAAGGTGATAAATTTAATTGGGTCTGAGTGACAACCAACCGCTGACAATATTGACTCGTCGGGGCGCTAGGGTAGGTAGAGTTCGGTGACATATCTGATTATCGGTTGCGCATTTCGCACTAAAAATGGAGTTCTTTGTAGGTTTACAACACGACCAGAAGTATTCGATTACCATCATTTCTCTGCTCAGTGAAACCCCTGGCTATTGCGACGGGGGTGTCGGGATTCGAGAGGGGTAGTTGCAACTTGTGGGTCCGTGTGAGTTTCCGAGATCGAAGATTCTTGAAATATCACAAGTACCTCTCTGTATTAACTGCCATATGAATTCCAGGCGCTCAAGCCTAGTTTCCAAGCTCTCCCCTACACAAGTGATTCCATAGCAGGAGATTTCTCAGGTTTGCCAATGGTGTGAGTGCAATGGTCGACCAAAGGTATAGTCTAAATAGAAAGCTAGTCCTCTGATGATGCGTTGTTTGGGATTGTGGGATCGATATGCGGGGCTCCTCAAGGGTAAGACAGAAAAGCGGCAGATTCGTTGAATCTAAGGGCTTCCGCAAACCACGTTTTGCACTTTGAACTGGGTATGGCTAAAATTATGCTATGCACGAACAGTGCCGGTACGGTGCTAAGTATTACCGTGGTTTAGTGGCCATGGCGTTAGGTTGTGAATATCGATCCGTGCCTTAGATTAGATACCGGAAGTCGTATGATATTGCGGTGAGGCTGCCGTCGATATCTAAATTGCGTTTCTACTCCTTCTTATCGCATTATATCTGGGCTTTGTCCCGAGGGAGTTAGCGGTGGAATATCACTGTGAAGTCAGTCGACACTAGAATTCGTTGCATTAGTTCTCAGAGCTTGGCTTCTGAAGAGGTGTTTACCAAGCCCTGTTGGATCGACACGAGTGATTTCATATGATGCGATCGAATGGGATTTAAGTCTTCAATCGAAGTATAGTGACGGAATCCCTATGATAGAAACATGATCCCTCCTCAGAGACTCGTGATTTGTATCTTTATCATTTGGCGGGCCTTTTCCCGAGGAGAAACCTGGGTGGTGAGTATTGGCCCCCATCATACAATGCAGATGGTTTCTTTCTGCATTTGTTCCTGGCGGGTTACACGAGCTATTGGAGTCTTAAGACACACCAAGGCACTGTACAACTCGCGCGGGGGGGTTGTACAAATGCAATGTATTCAAGTGCCCAAATCCAGCACTCTTTAATCGAGTACATGGTATGATACTCGACATTAGAACACTAGGGTAGCGGAATGGTTTCCGTAGGGATTCTTTCTGTTGCGTAACTCGGACGGCATCGATAAGCCCCGAGACCAGAAGTTGGCATTGTGATAGATGATTTGACGGTCGATTGCCGCACGACGCCGGAACAAGATAAAGAGGCTTGAAACAACCATGTCCCGCCAGTGCCTGCATACCGTACAAGCGACATTTAGCAAGGAAGCCCATTTGCATTCTAGTCACTTCCAACGGGAAAGAACTCAATGGACAAGAAGCTATCCACCGCTCTTCCGAGACAACATGTTTTGAGCAATTTGCATAGATCGGCGATCCCTGGCCTGACACTTTCTGTGCTTCCGCGATAGGAGGTGGTGAAATGTTCTAACAAGCCAGTTGTGGGCTTTTCCGAAACGTGAATGAATTGTTTGCCGGCCGCTGGGCCAGGGGGCGCAATGATAATCGGCAGTTGATATCACAAGTAAAGCTGTATCGTGTGCTGAACTCTACAAACCGGTTCCCAATCACTTTCCCCCATTTGCCGCGGACGAACACTCGGCAGCGATTAAAGCAACTCAGTTGAGCTTGCCCCGCAGGCGCGGGGTCACCGATAGGCGCCGTAAACGCATGAATAAACGGAACATGCAACACCCGACAAATTAAGGTTAGCCGGTTGGTAGCGATTAAAATTGGGGGATTCAAGTAGCCTTTCACTGTTTGGGGAACAGTTACCAGTAATGTGCCTAGCCCTTGAGCATAGTGCCTGCATGAGCGGGGGGGGGGCGCGAAATGCATAATATAAAGCATGTGCCGGTATCGTATTGAAGGTCCACACTCTCCTTGGACCGAATTCATCGTTACTTCTCCGGAGAAGCATGTCCAAGTTTTTAACCCGCCCAATACTGGCACAATTCTCAAATATAGACTTCGGCTGCGGGCAAACTGGGACCACTTGGCACGCTCGTATGCCGTCGGAGTGTTGTCTTAAGGTCACGTCGGGATAGCACGGGACCCCCCCCCGGTAGACAAGGAATTTTTATTTTTATTTCCCTTGGAGAGGAGGATGGAGAGTGTTGATTTTCCATGGCTACATTCCCGCGAATAGAATACTTCAGGTCTCCGCTGTAATATTTCATTTCAACTACTGTGGGCCGTAATTACTCCAGTACTAAGAAATCTTTTCATTTTCATTCATTTTTGAAACTAGCGCGATATCGAATTTAGTAGCAAATCAGCCCAGCGATTCGATTGAGCCAGATCGACCTTGTTCACACGGGCCGAGCTCTTAGCCCGGTATGATACTGGTGGCGGACCCCTTGAGGACTGAACTATAATAGCATGCTGTTGGAAGGGGGGAGGGGATACTATGCTGTACGAGTACAGTACGAGTACAGTACATACTGTACATACGCTGTTACCCTCGCACATAACACCTAGTGTATATCAGAGTAGTGCACCCCACCCCCCCGACCATATCTTCTGACTACCTACCAAACCACACACCACCCGAGCCATCACCAAACAAAGGACACTCCTGCTGAAGAGAGCTGTTAGCTATCCGTTTTCCTAACCAAAATTGCTATGGCCAATGCGTCCCACAACGTTCCAGCACCGCCCCTTCCTGTGGACCCTTCTTGGGTAAGTTAACTGTCGACAAACACACATTGAGACATTGAGGCTGATATTGGAGATTAAAACAGAAAGAGACATCTGATTACGAGACTGCAGAGTATTTAATTTCATAGCTTGCTCGGTACATAGTTCTAATCATCACTAGGAGTGAATATTCTACCGCTTCACTCACTGAGTCTGTCCGAGCGTAAGCAAGAAAAAAAAAAAGCCCTAATTACTTATACTAGAAAAAACTCTCTCTCCTTTGCTGATATAATAACATTCTAGGTATCGATACGAAAATGGGCGTCGATACCATGCTTTCAAGGAAGGGTAAGGAGCCTGGTCTCGTAGTTTGGTATCCCATAAAGCTAACTTGGAGTAGGAAATATCTCATTCCAAACGACGAAGCTGAACAAGACAGGTTGGTTCCGGAATTGATATCCCTGCTTAAACGGCGTTGCTAAACAATAATAGATTGGATATCATTCATCACGTCTTTCTTCTTTTGCTTGATGGCAAGCTGTTTAGAGCGCCTGTTGGTGATGACATTCAGAGGATCTTGGATGTTGGAACCGGCACAGGAATCTGGGCTATTGATGCCGGGGAGTAAGCGTCGATTTCAGTAGTGACGAAAACCCTTCACTTATAATTATGTATAGAGCCTACCCTGCTGCAGAGGTTATCGGAACAGATCTTAGCCCAATCCAACCAAGCTGGTGTGCAGCCCACTCATGCTCCTAGAAGCTCTCGCACTCATTCCAAAAATTTTAGGGTTCCTTCCAATGTGAGCTTTCAGATAGACGACGCAGAATCGGATTGGACTTTTGCAAGTAACTCATTTGATTTAATTCATATTCGCCATTTAAATGGTGGAATCAAGGATTGGGGGAAACTTATCAGGCAGGCGTTCAAGTGAGTATCTCTGTCGTTCTGGGGCCATTATTATTAACGTAACCTTTTAAACAATAGGGCCCTGAAACCTGGCGGCTGGCTAGATATTGCGGAGTACGAATGCTTTCTTCGGAGCGATGATGGATCTTTGTCCGCTGAGAGTAGCCTGTTCAAGTATTATGAACTCGTAAACGAAGCTGCCGATAAAATGGGTAAGTAGCTAAGCCATGGTTAACTCCCAGTGTCTACCTGGGGCTGACTTTGCTCAAAGGCCAGGAGTTCAAAATTGCTGCCTCTTTGGATCAGTTTATTCTAGACGCCGGTTTTGACAAAGTTCGCCACGAAGAGATGAAAGTCCCCCTCGGAACCTGGCCGGCCGATAAAAAGCAAAAGGAGATAGGGGCATTTCTCCTTCTTACCACTGAGCATGCCTTTGAAGCCTTTGGAATGGCTCTCCTCACTAGAGCGCTTGGAATGGGGATTCCAGAGGTCCAAGAATTGATTACGGCGGCCAAGAGGGAATCCCGTAGTAGAAAGATTCACCCTTACACGAACCAGTACGTTTTTATGACACTCAGGGGAATGCCTGGGCTAACGTGTGGCAAAATAGGCATTTTTACTACGCGCAGAAACCCTTCGATGATAGTGACTCCGAGTGATCATGTCCGATGGGGAAATTGGACATTTCAAGACTTTCGCATAACGGGAGCACTCTTGCAGGATACATACTCCAGCCCACCTTATTCTGTTCCACCTCTTGTGTTTTCTTGGACACGTCAGTCGTACCCCTGTAGATAAAATTTTGTTTGGCTCTTCCCCTCTTTTAATAGTTATAATTTCACAGGATTCGAGTGATATCTAGTGACAGCAACTGTAACCTACCAGTATCGCATCTTTTAATGAGACTACAATCCAGCACTACTGGTAGCGACTGCCGTGACGCTCGGAAAAATTCGGCTATAACTCAGTCCTCCCGCACACAACTCTCATGCCTCCAAGTGCTCGAGGATTATCCTCCGATAACCGCCAAGAAAGGCAGCGGACGGCTGAAAATACCGTACTGCACCAGCTTAGGTTGGGTCCGCCGGCCGGTGCTCCGATCCCTAATAGAATAATCGCAGCCACACGTCAAATCTCTCGCACAAGATAACCCATCATTTTGCAATACCGTCCGATGATATACCTCGAGCAACGCTCGACCACGACGTCGGTCGGCTGGCGTCAACAGACCTCGAGGGGCAGCGATTTTCTGCGGAACCCCACCGGGTCGCAAGCCAAGCCAAGCCACTGCCAGTCCGGTAGGATACCCGAGTACCGTAGGATACGAGCAGCAGCAGCAGTTAGCGAATATAGGGAAACTCGCACTCCCTTGTCTGTCCGTCTGCCGGCAATTTCGGAGTGTAGTGTGCCGTATTTCGCATGACTATGATACATATGCTCGGCTGCATGTGGGGAATCATTAATATTAGTCGGTACTGTGCCTGTGAGTTGGGGCGTGAGTGACCTGACCTGTCTGCTTAAAAGAACTGAATAAGGTGAGATAAAATTCAACTTATTATACGGTACCGCGTGACATTGGTAGTGCAGGGAGGCGTTGGATACGGAAGTCCGAGGAGGGGAGGAGATGGGGCCTACGGGGTTCCAAGGCTATGGAATACGGTAGTGTAGCGGTGGCAAGTTGTGGTTTTCACGGCTGAGGTATGATATGATATGATACTATAGAGGGGACAAGAGGCGTGATGTGGGGTTCCCGGGTTTGCGAGTGAGAGGATGTGAGTGGAGTTATTGGAGGTGGGGAGTGTTGGATGTGTGGGGGTTGGAGGGGGTAGGCTGGATAGCGAAGAGCTAGTGAGGTGCCACGGGAATTGGTGGACTGGTTGAGGATGTATGCGTGACGCTAATCCCTACGTATCATACGCTGGTTTTATAAGAGCCAATTGCCTGTTGGGCTGGGTTGTGTGCAACGGATGTCTCGGCTTCTTCGCGGGCTGGTGGCGCTGGGCGACTGGACTGGACTGGACTGTAAAACCCGTCGGAGGCTGGCGATAAAATACGTGGCTGGCTTTGAGAAATCCAGAATTAGAAGGGAAGAGACAAGTTAGCGCTCCCACCAGCCTTTGGGGACTGTGGGGGGGTAATCTTGTGTCAATGGATCGATCCCTTACCAGTGGGAGTGGGCCATCCGGGAACTTTTCTTTGGGATATGTCATATCAGACCTCAGGTAAACCTGCCGCCTTAATTTCTGCCTGCTTAATCATTCACCATACCCGGCAACCGCCAAGCAAATTATCATAGATGGGTCCCATGAAGGTCCACCCATATAATAGTCTACTCCAAAACTCGCCCTACTCGAGTAGAAGCTCTAAGAAGTAGCAAGTCAAATACAGACAGCGCATACAATACCCACCCAATCCTGCTAACCAATCAACCAAGTCCCGCTCCGGCTGCGGGACCCAACCCAATCGCCGGGTGTTGTAGTCTCGCCCGGGGCGTGCCGTACGCGGTGGGGGGGGTATCCTCCCCTCACGAGTGATGGCAGCGAAGTTTGTTTCCGCGTTTACCCTGGTGGACCAATTTAACGTAGGGGTAAGAGGAACGTTTATCCCCATGTGCTGTGTACCGTATCTGCACTTCATGAACGGAATAAGTGGGGCTTCTTTAGAAAAAAAGAAAAAAAAGAAAAAAAAGAAAAGAAAAAACCAACACGCTACCCCTGCCCCCGGAGATCTACCGTACTCAGCTGGATAGCCATCTTATCGACAAAGCGGTGCTTGACCGCCGGAACAGAACACACCCAGGACTATTCAAAGACACGCTTTGGGGGAATAATCCTAGTGCATGTAGCTCTTTGGGGGCATTTTTCGGGGAGGGGAGGAGGGGTGAAACGGACCGGCAATTCTCAAGTATGATATCATATAATACGCCAATTGCAATTGCCAATGTGAGTTCGGTAGGACTTGAGTAAAAACCCTCGTATTAAAATTAGACCTGCTAAACAATGATACGAGTATGATATGATACCCCCCGTCAATTCCCTAAGAGGGCAGAAAAGAAAAAATAAAAAGAAAAAAAGAATGGAAAGGAAAAGGCAAGGTATCGTAATCCCAGCAGGTAACGAAATTTATATTGCCCTAGCGAACATATCCAACGTCAACAAACTGCCCCTCGTTGATCCCCAAATTCACCACAACAACACAACAACACTGTCCTCCCAACCCAAACGATAACTCTAACGAGTGAGTTTGTGTGACTGCCCGTTCCCGATCGAGAGTGCTTTCATGCCATGATCGTGCACCACCGCGAGGCTTTGCCCATGGTGGGAGGTCGTTTACCCCCCTCGGCCTCTTCCGCGTAGCTAGAACCCATTGTAGGAAAAGCTACGCAGTAGTATGTATCTTGCGCTCCTTACAGAGGTATCATATGTATCATATTCACATCGCTCTTGGGAGGCGGGGTGAGGGGGGCATGTCATTATTCTGCTGCTTCCCTCTCTAGCTCCATGTTTTGGGATTGTATTGCACTAGGGTGTTGTGAGTCGCTATGCGGTTTCGGGGGTCCAAAAGTGCTGCTGGGGATTGGTGACGGGATTGGTGATGGGATTGGTGATGGTATGATAATATCATAGTGAATTAGGCTATCGCTCGTTAGGAGTTTGTCCTAGGTTTTGCAAGGTCCTGAGCAGCGAGGATGAAGAAGGAGTATACGGGTGACTTTTTGTGAAGTGCGCATGCCTCCCAGGATACTTCGGTTATGATGTACTGTACCCAGCACCCATCACAGTGTAGGAACACATAACTTACTCGTAGGACCTGCCGAAAGAACGCGCGCACTCGCTCATTCACTCACTCACAATATCCCAAATTTACTTCAAAAGGTTGTTCCCAACGCCATCGAAATCAATTACTTTTAGATATCACAAACCAAGAACACCTCTACTCCTACTATTCCAATCTAGCTTTTACCCACTTCTCCAAACCCCCTTTGACAAACACATCCTGCACATTCGGCGGCAACTCCCCAACACCCAAACTCCACCGCTCTGCACCCTCTGGCCCCTCCCGGACTATAACCTTACTCCTGCGTACATCCCACTGCAACCACCACCCCGTCCTCCTGGTCAGCGTTTTCGGGAACTTCTCCCTCAACCGCTCAATCAGCTTGGGTAATTCAACAGTCATCAGCGAGTTATTGATGCTATTCCTCATAAATATGTTGCCGAAGCTCCCCGCCACAACTAATTGTATCGAGCGAGCTAATATTGCGGTAGCAGCCTGTTCGCGGCTACTTCCGCAGCCAAAGTTGAAGCCAGTGACCAATATGTCGTTTGATCTCGAAATAGTTGAAAAGGTGGAATCATAGTTCTCCATGCATACCTGTGCCATTTGCTCATGGGAGATGTTGTCTTGGTAAGTGTACTTCCCTGGGTAGATTCCATCGGTGTTGATGTTGTCTGCGTCGCAGAAGATGATTTCGCCTTCGATTAGAGGGGGGAAGCCGGGAAGGATCTCTGTTTCTGCTTCCTGGGCGCTGGATGACTGGGTTGAGGGCAAAGCTGGTGGGGGTGGGGAGGATATTGACACGGCAGAGGAGGGTCCAGTATAGTTCCCTGGGCCGGCGATAAATCCCTTCATTGCGCTAGCTGCTACGACCTCTGGGGAGGCAAGGTATGCTAGTGCTTCTTTCGACCCCATTCTTCCCTTAAAGTTCCGGTTGGTTGCAGATATTCCGACCTCTCCATCCTCAAGGAGACCGGTTCCCAAGCCAATACATGGACCGCAGCCTGCTGGAAGTGCTTTCGCACCAGCATTGACGAGAGCATCCCAATCTCCAGCTTTGGTCGCAGCTTCTTGTTCCAATGTCGATGCAGCGGCAATATAGAAATCTACTCCTGAAGCTACCTTTGCTGACGGATTGGATTTGAAAACCTCAGCTGCTGCAGCAATATCCGAGGCGCGCGAATTGGTGCATGAAACTAGATACGCCTTTTGAATTGCGATCTTTTTTTCTTCTAATTCCGTAAGAGGCGTAGAGATCTTGACGGAGTTAGGGCCGGCGACATATGGTGACAGCGTTGATAGGTCCAGAGTTAAGGACTTTGCATACGAGGCGTCCGGACTCGCTAAAAGTGTATTAAGTGCAAAAAATTCTTCGACTTTCTTGTTCGTAAGACGTGGATGTGAGCTATTTCTAAGTCGCTGGGCATGCATGGAAGCCTTCTGGAGCATCCAATCCTTGAGCACATTATCCATTGGGAAGATACCGCTCAAGGCACCCCATTCGGTGGTCATATTCGCAATGGTCAAACGATCGTCAATTTTAAGCGACTCTAAAGTCTGTTCCGAACCAACAAACTCGATAGCATGATTAAGAACCTCGTCGTTGTTGAAAAGACCGCACAAAGACACAATTACATCCTTTCCGGTGACCCCTTTTGGTAGAACACCTTTGAGTTCCACGCGAGCTACTGGAGGAATCTGCCACCACGTTTGCCCCGTGGCCCATATCGCCGCTGCGTCCGTTCGAACAATTGGGGTACCAAGGCAGGAGATACCGCCATACATATTGCTGTGCGAATCGCTAGCGACCGTGAGAGTTCCCGGCCAAGCATACCCCTCCTCGACAAGAATTTGATGACCAATTCCTCTACCAGCGCCGTAAAAGTCCACCCCCATCCTCTTCGCTAACTCCTCGATGTTCCGATACTTTCTAAGATTTGTTTCGCTTTTGTTCTGAACATCATGATCGAGTGTCATAACCACTTGACGGTTATCATGAATCCTAGTGGCTCCAATAGAGAAGAACTTCTGGGCCACTGGCCACGAGTTGTCATGTGTCATACAATGGTGGGGCTTTATCGAAACGTAATCGCCGGAACGAAGAAACTTTCCAACCGGAAGTCCCACAGCATATTTCTGCACGATCTTCTCAGTGAGATTCTGGGAGGCAGTTGGCGAGGGGGAGATATTGGCATAGTTTCGAGTTAGGCCAAAGGAAGTAGGAGGCTGGAAATAGGACGGGATTCGAGGAGGCAGAGCTCGACATGCTGAGAGCCGGATGTAGGCCCTTGAAGCAGGAACCCGCGACTGCAGAAATTAGCAATCACCAAGAATTCAAACGAAAAAGGAAAGAGGTCGCACAAGGTGCATGATCAATGAGTGGCAAGCTCCTCACCCCCGGTAAATTTAGTGTTGGCTACTGGTGAGAGGAGGTGAGAGATTTTGTTCCCCAACTCAAGGAGGAGGACCCTCGTGGATAGGGTGTGAAATCGGGAGAGGTTGGTTGGGAAACAATTTGATCCCCCGCAATTCCTCTGGTGGGGCTCTCTTTCTTCCCCCTAAGAAAATGCTTGTTGCCAAGACTGCTATCAATCCCATAGGGTCTAGTGCGGCTAAAATATTTTTTTCTACACTCTAACAACCTTCAAATCGAGAAACAATCTTTTTGTCTGTTTCCTCCAAAAACTTTACAACCTTCAATGACTTCCTCAAAACCACGAAATTCGCTGTCATTATCGGAACAGCTTGCCCTATTGGAGAATCCTGCGCCGACAGGTGATTATTTACTTTTCATAAGATTGGAGCTATTGGACTAACAATCCCCGTGTAATAGACTTCGATCCCGAGGCCCCGGAGGAAGATTATGGCCACAGCGAGAAATCTGAAGGCAGCGGAGACGAAGAGAGTGAAGAAGATCTGGGAAGAGCACACTATATAACCGTCGGGTATGACATGAGTCCCCAAACCACTACCGCTAAATTCTAACAATCATATAGAAAGAGCAAGTTACGGAAAGGAAACCCAGTCCTATTAGACCCTAAATACAATGGCGCTCGAATAAGTCGCGAAAAGCTCTACCAAGACGAAGTCGAAGACCACCGAATGGATGGATCCGATGACGATAGCGAGGACAGCGATGGCGACGGAAGTGAGGACGATGCGGACGAAAAGAAAGTGGGGAATAGAAAGAATGATGAAATTCCAACAGACGAGGATGATGACATCGATAGTGATGATGCTCTTGGGAGTGACGAGGATAAATTTTCTGGGTTCAAATTTCTCGGCAGTTCGACTACGAAGGAGGGGGTAAATGCTACCCGTGGAATGAAGGTAGTCGACAATTCAAGCTCCGACGGGGAACCTGGAACAGACCCAGACGATGAGGCGATATTGAACGAAGAAAAGGACAGCGACAAAGACAATGCCTCCGATGTAGAGGGCAACTTGCTCAGTCATAGTAAGGATGGTTATGAGGAGGATGAGAGTGAGGATGAAGAGAGCGAAGATGACGGGGATGAGGGTAGTGATGAGGGCGCCCAAGATGCGGAAGCCAAGCGTAGGGAGGAGTTAAAGAAGCTAATCACCGAAGAGCAGAAGTAAGTCCCCCCGGATAATAACGAACGGCCTCTAACAGTTTCACAGAAACGTTGTTGCAAATATTTCTAAAGCCGTCAAAGCCGATGCTGAGAAAGGCACAGCAGTGAAACAACAACAGGTGTGTAACCCCGTTTTGGAGCCTCTCTCGCGTATGGATCTGTAATGACACCTAGATATAGAAAACGTTTGACTCGCTTCTAGGTGTCCGTATCAAACTCCAGAAAGCCATTGTGGCAACTAACTCTCTACCCACTCCTTCGCAACCTGCGTCATCACCTCAACCCTTACCCGAGACATATAAGGCGGCAGAAGATGCGGCATTGAATCTCTGGAACACCCTAACAGACCTCCGATGTGAACTATCTTCACCCTCTACCCCCAAACGAAAACACGATGATATGGACACCTCCACCCCCGCCTTATGGGCCAAGATGCAAAAGCTCGAAGCAGAAGTTCACCCAAACCGCCTCTCAATACTGGACAAATGGTCTACCAAAACATCCTCCGTTTCCACCGTTACGTTAGCGCGCAAGTTAAACAACAGTGCGCAACGTAGTCTCACAGCAACAATCAATGAAACTCTAATGACTGGTCTAAACCGACATGTGCAAAAGACAAGAGTTCCCCGATCATGTGCGCCGACAAAGGTCGAAAGCGGCGAAGACGTGGAAGTATATGACGACTCTGACTTTTACCAAATGTTATTGAAGGCATTGGTGGACCAGAGAATGATCGACAATGCAAACTCCGGTGGCCCCAATGGTGCGGTCAGATGGACAACAGCATTGAGAGACGCCAAAGTTAAAAAGGCCGTCGATACTAAAGCTTCCAAGGGGAGGAAGTTGAAGTATCAAGTCCAAGAGAAACTTCAGAATTTCATGGCACCGATCGCCAATAACAGTTGGAACGAGCACCAGATTGAGTAAGCCCCTGTTCACTAATATTTCTCACAGAGCCTTTACTAATTTCAGCAGTGAGTTATTCGGCAGTCTACTGGGCCAGAGAGTTGGAGTTGATGAAGACAGTGAAAACGAGGAAGAAGCCGAATTTGAAGGATTGAGGTTATTTAAAAGTTGATAAATTAATTGGATTGTTTTGATAAAGTATTTACCATCACCTCCACAGACCAGAGTTTACTCACGTCTTTTTTGAACGCCGTTTTGTTGATGGATCTCTCCTCGTGGGGGTTGGAAGACATTGCCACAGTTCTGTGATACCGTGCTAATACTACAAGTGAGCCACGAAGCATGAAAATATGACAGTGGCTGTGAGCACCGTAAAGTCTTATTTGACACAGTATGATACCGCATGCCTTAAGAATTATCGCCCGGATACAAATAGTCCGTCCAGCGTTCCTCCGCTACTTGCATGCTTTTTAGCATAGTTCGGGCATTCTTAGGGACTATTATGAACTATCACCTATTTTAGCTTCCCTGTTTACGCCAAATCTCAGTCACACCGACAATTCTATAGTATAAAACCCAATAGCTTGTCGCCAACTCACCGATGGGTTGTGCTTGAGAATCATATTACGGTAATACTCATTAAACTAATATTGCGAAACCAATCACTTAGCAGTAGCTTTCTCTACCATCACCCCAGTAGTGAACCGCACCCCCATAATTATTAACTTGTTATCCTTGATCAGCTATGTCCTAGCCTCCCTCCCTTCCCTCTATACGATATTACCGGACCCACCTACCAGTTCACCTCCCCGCAATTGCAAGTAGGTATATTGACACACCTCTAGAGGACAAAAACACCGAATTCTCAACTGCGGGAGGGATAAGATATCGTCAGGGAACGTCGGGATATGGGAGACATATATGGTTGCGCCTAAAGAACGGGTCTGCGTGGTGGTGGGGTCGTCGGGAATCCCTTGAATTAGCCCCAGAATCGGGATGAGCTTAATGGAATTTGGGAAATATTGGGAACCGAAATCGCGTTTTTTTCCTTTCCCCCACCTCTTCTCTTGTGTTTGTTTGAGGAAGCGTGCTATGCTACTGCCGGCGCGGGATTGGACATACGATCTCAATTTCCTATCTAAAGGTGTGGGGGATACCCCACCAAGGAGTTGTTAAAGGACGGTCATAGTCCTCGAATCATTTCTCTTTTGCGTGTGATATGTGATATTTCGCTTCTGGATGGTGCGAGTACTGTACATATTTTCTATTCCACGCCCGTTCAGAAACTTTGTCTGGGAGGGTTCAGATATCTCAGCGTCGCCCGTATGATATTTACATAATATTATGATACTAGAATCCGGTGAGACCATCATTGCTAGCCTGGCAATGTGCGCTGGGAGGAGAGTGAATCGAAGGAACATACAGAGTTGTTCCACTGTGGAAAAGATCAAATAAAGCGGTACTTCCTTCCTTCCTTCCCCCTCCCAGAACCCGACATGTCAAATGCTAACAAAATGGTAGTCTGGTGCTCACACCAACTCTGCACCATAGACCTAGCCCACCCACAAGATCAACTCCAGCACAATTATCAACAAAACAATGAGTTGGTACTGCAGCGGCACAATCACAAACGGTGCCCTGACGCCGTTCTAGCTCACCTGGGAACGCGGCTTGTCCAGGAACGTTAACAGGTAGAAAATTTTGGATATGGTAGCCATGTTTCGATTAACTTGGAGGGGCGGGAAGAGAATAATATTATGCTCTCGCGCTCCGATTTTCTGACACCCGAGGAGACTTCAACTTGACTATTTACATGCGGCCTATCCTTCACGGCATTAGTATCATAGCCTCTCGTATATTAACTCAAAGACACAGTTAGCTAACGATCATTCCCATCAATCCCCCACTACACAATCCAACCCCCTGATATAAAAATCCCCCCACAGCCCCTTCTCCTTTCCCTCCTTCCCTCCTTCATTTCCTGTATACCAGGAATCGCCTCACCTCCCTCCACCACCCCTAACAATACCCCCGCCCCACATCACCCCATCAGCCCTCCAATCACCAACCGCCATTCCAGCCGGGACATTATACTCAAGGCAATAACTAACCCCCACCAACTCCTCATCTCTCCACACAAGAAAACTCGCGAAATCCCCCGTCTTCCGACTAAAGCACCCAGGCACACTCCGCAGTTTCTCCATAGCGGGTGAAAAGTCGTGCTTGTAGGCCCCCCAACTGAGCTTTATGCTGCCGTCTTCTTCGAGCGCGGAGACTACGTCTGTGATGCGGGACGGTCGTTCGGGGATGGTTGGTACTGGGGATATGTGGAGGTTTCCTATGGTTAATACTTTATATCCGGGGGCGGTAATGGTGGGAGGGTGTTTGTAGTAGATGCCCAGTTCTATTATCTTTTCGTTGGGGTCTGCAATTATGGGTGGGAATGTGGTGATCTTCCAGGACCCACGGGTTTGCGGTAGGGGTAGCAGCGCTTGTGTCTGTGTTGTGTTGGAGGTGTAGTATACTCCTACTACTTCTCCTTCCAGGATTTCAGTGGGAGATCGTTCCGGGAGTAAGTATGCAACTTGGATGGAAGATCCATTCGCGGTAATCTTCGTGGAATATAACGGACAGAAGACCACTTCCCCGGTGACGATCCCAGCGACAGTTGAAATATTCAGACTCGTGCCGCCAAAGTAAGCCGTTTCGTCGGTAAACGACCACTTCAATCTATCCGTGGTCCGGGGGCTCTTGGATGGAAGGATTGACTGCGCGCCCATGTGCACCCATGGCATATTCATGACTTTCTATCATACGAAGCCTTTTATATCAGCACGGCATGGGGTTGGGGTGTGCGTGCGTGGGGTAGAACAGACAACTCCATCAACCCACCACCCTTTTCCGAATCCTCTATTGAAATTCGTTACGAAGAATTCCGAACCACCACATGCTTTCTCAGAGACAAAGTACGAAACTGGCTTCACAGAGCTACCCTCGACGTCGCCCCCATCACCGACCCAGAATCTCCGATCGACGGTTTCAAAATCCTTGCCGTCAAAGTGCTCATACGTCCATCCGGGCGCGAACAGCGCCGCGGATGTTCCCGCCCTCCAAATAGCGGAGAGCGCCTCACCGACCCCGAAGCCCCCACCACCCAGCGATCCCCGACCAAAGCAGTCTATCCCAGTGTATATATCGGGCACCCGATTCATAGAGTCGGCCATGATCCTCGTGGCCTGTAACTGCGGCTCCCGCCACCCATAATTCGTAAACATCCCGTCAGTGACCGCGAAAAACGGCGCGTTGAGTAAAGTAAGCCCGTTCTGCCAGTGCACTTGGTTGAGCACTGTCAGTGCATCATACCATATCACCTGCCCGCCAGGAACCAATTCCGCCACGGCGCTTCTGAGCTCTCTTAGAAACGCCTGCAACTCGCCCGGCCTGAAACTTTCCCCTGGAAACGAGGCCTCGATGTTCATTAACCATCCGTCGAATCCGTAGGTTTCTGCAATCAGTGCCAGTTGCGTCGCGAATATGTATTCTCCCTCCGAACCTTTATCCAGCAGTCGGGAGAGAGCGGTGGACCCGACATGGTGCTCGACGATAAACGTGCCGAGGACCCGGACACCGTTCCGGTGGAGCGTGTTTATCCATGGGCTCGGTGGGATGGAGACGAGGTTGTGGGAAAAGTAGACGAAGGTGGAGATGAGGTGGAGATGCGCTGCCGTGTAAATTGGCTCAGGTGGGGCGGGGAATTGACCTTGGGCGGATTCACTTGGGTGGTAGCCGCCTTTATAGTCGTGGCAGCTCAAGAGGTTGGGAATTGGTGGGGGTGGTGTTGCTACCGTTGTTGAGGGGTGAGCAGGGAGTGGGGAAGTGAGCGGCGGTGGTGGACGCTGGAGGAGTGGTGTGTTTGAGACCTTAGAGGCTTGGATTTTGATGTCCTCGGGTCGCCAGTCCGCGAGCTCTAGCATCGTGTTAATGTAGATGAACTCCCTTGGGTTTGGCATTTTGTTTTTGTTTTTGAGGTCACAGTAGATACTCTCGTAGAGAGGCTCCTCTGGTGAGCCGAGAGAACTATAATGGATAATCGAGGGCTTCGGATCGCAGTTATAATCCTTTCTCGATGCCCAGCTAGGTTCACAAGCTATTCGGGAGTTCTCGCTAGTACCCCGCACTCTGCTTATCACATAAACTATTTATGAATCGCAGTGTCAGCTGCTGGCGAGACTTAGAGACCAAGAAGAGATTGAGATGCAGTACAGTACAGTACCAGCCACCGCTTATTCATCATCCGGAAATGAGCGGAAGCCCTTGTTCTGAGTCGGCCTAACAACTTCAACATCTCGTAAATACCGGTACTCAGATAACCACAGTGAAAAAAGAAGAATAATTGAGAATCCCGCCAGGACCCTGAAGCTTCCCCTCCTACCAAGGCCTGTCGCATCCCACTTTCTATTTACCTCAACCGAGGGCCGAGACAGGGTCGTCCCGCAGTTTTTTCCCCTCACTCTGAAGGATGAAATTCACATCCTAGCGCGACCTCCAACCACTCCAATTCATACTGTAACTCGTCTAGGCTAGCCGTGCGCCGAATTCGAAGCCCTATCCCGAGGTTTGCCCAAGGGTCTCTCGGGCGGGTCGAGTATACAAGAATTGACATAAGCTAGGTAAAGTGTGAGAGTTATTCCGGCACGATAAGCACTGCATCATAGCCAGCTCAAGCGCCGTAAATTACCGTATATGCCGTGGGTGAGGACCCTTCAAGTCGCTTCTATGGTCACGGGCGACCCCTCCACGGTAACCCCCGAGTTGATCTCCCTCCTTATTATTAGCTCACGCCGCGAGAACTTCCTAGCGCCAATTTTGTTAAGTTTGATCCAATCCACCTGCGGTAGAACCATGGATAAACCACGAGCTGGCCATCAGTTAAGAACTTAAGTTCCCCGAAGACGGCAGTGCGATGATACGGCATTGATCCTCCCGGTCACCGATTGTTAATATGGTGCCTGTCAGCCCCTTTGTCCCCAAATTCATCTTCTAAATTAAACTAGCGTAAAGCCAGATGTGATTGCCGATCAACTTATACTACGAGTATAGGCACCGAGGAGACTCTGCATCTTGTCCGGGGTGTCAGCGCGTCGCAGGGAGTGCTCACATTAACCTTATTGAGAGTTTCCCCGCAAGTACTCGAATAATGACGTGAACAGATAGCCCAGTCCTCCCCGTATCGTCCGAGATGCGAGCAAGGATGGGCCAAAGTCGGCGGAGCGGTCCGAAGATCCCGGCTTTGAGCGTGAGCGGTATCCCATGAATATTTTTTGGTCCGATTCTTCAGAATTTTGTCAAGCGCAGCGACGACCTCAATGCGGTACTATATACTGATACTGGTACTGTACCCATAGGAGTTCCCCCCACACCTTGGGGGCCAAGCTGATCACCGCAGCGAAGCTAACGTTGATTCATGAAGATCTCCCTAACCGGGCCAGATAACGAAAGCAACATCCTCTCGGGGCTCTACTCGGCCATTCAATGCACCGTGGGCCAACACATAACCGCGGTACCGTAGTCCAGGGGAGTCCGCTGTCCCGATGACTTCTGGCACTGTGAAAACTGTCTGGCCAGGCAGCTCACCAGTAGCAAGGGCAGCAGCAAAGTGATACATTTCACCACCTACCGGGGGTAAATTTATTCGTGGACAAGGCAGGATATGGCTAAGGACCCGATTATCGCGTCATAGGCCTAGTCTACGCCCCGGTGCTGGTCACGGAAATCACCGTCAGGACTCCGAGCTTTGGGTGTGGCTCTCCGAGGCTTGGCATGCGGATTCCCTGATATCATACTTTTGGAATTTGGGACTAGCTTTCGTCCACGATGGGGTTATTTACTCGTAGAATAATTCAGTTGTCCCGTAGACTATACTAGCGTGGGAAGAGCGCAGAATGCTCCTCGCATGCGATCGGATCTCCAGTCACTGCAATGCTTCCAGAAACCCAAAAGCGGGATCACCCAAAGCCAACTCAATTCCGCTGCTGCAGGGCTAGGGTTCGGTTTTGCGGCTCCTTCACCCGGCCAAGAAAAGAATCCACCCCTCCATCCCCCGCCATTGATTGACACATCTCAGCCTGTTCCGGTCACATAGATAATATGAAGCTCGACACGCATGCGATACGGTACCTCACGAGTGAGGACTGGCGCGTCCTTACTGCGGTAAGCTTTCTTTTTTCCATTCCCCCTCCACCACCCGTCCAAAGAGCAAGGGCCTAACCTTTGAACAGGTAGAAATGGGCAGCAAGAACCATGAAGTCGTCCCTACAACATTGATCGTGCAAATATCTTGCCTGAGAGGTGGGAGTGGGGTTAACAAGTGCATATCGAACCTGGCAAAGGTGGGACTTGTCGCGAGGGTTAAAAACGCAAAATGTTTGTCTGGCCTTACAACGTGTCACTGGAGGCCGGAAGAGAAGCTAATGGGGAGGAACAGATGATGGCTACCGGCTGACGTACGGTGGATTGGATTACCTCGCGCTAAACACATTCTCGAAGCGGAAGACCGTTTATTCTGTCGGTAATCAAATTGGTGTTGGGAAGGAGTCCGATATTTATGTTGTTGCCGACGAGACGGGCACTCAGAGAGTTCTCAAAATTCACCGGTACATCGTTCCCGCCCTCCTCCCCGTGATCCGATAAAAAAAATACATTTCTAACCCTTGAACCCGGTGAAACAGATTGGGCAGGATTTCCTTCCGCACCGTAAAGGCTAACCGTGACTACCTCCGTAACCGACGTAGTGGTAGTTGGATGTACATGTCGCGCCTGGCAGCGCTAAAAGAATACGCATTCATGAAGATCCTACACGAGAACAACTTTCCGGTTCCGGTCCCACTAGACCAAGCTCGTCACTGCATAGTAATGACACTAATCGAGGCCTTTCCCCTTCGTCAAATCTCAACATTAACATCACCCTCAGCGCTTTATTCAAAGCTCATGGAACTCATTCTACGGTTTGCCTCTCAGGGACTTATCCATGGTGACTTTAACGAATTCAACATCCTTGTACACGAGGATACGCAGGAACCCATTATCATTGACTTCCCCCAGATGGTCAGCGTGGACCATGCTAATGCCAAGGAATATTTCGAGAGGGATGTCAAGTGTATCAAGGACTTTTTCAAAAAGAGGTTCAGGTATACCGCTGACGACGACGGGCCGTTTTGGGGTGATGTTAGGAGGGTTGGAAAGTTGGATGTGCTTGTTGAGGCGAGTGGGTTTTCAAAGAAGCAGGCAAAAGAGTTGGAGAAGTATATGAAGGAAGTAGCTCCGTTGACAGATGATAACGAAGCAGGGGATGCTACAGAAGGCGGGGAGGGTACTGAGGACGATGGCGAAGATGAGGGTGGGGAAGAAGAGGAAGAAGGCGATGGCGAAGAAGAGGAGCCGGAAAGGGCGATCGAAGAAGCTAAAAAACCAATGATTGGTGAGGACGGGAAGGAATTGTTAGATGCTCTGGGAAATACTCGTATATCATGATTACAGCAACATAGCTTGGCGTCACGGGGTAAAAATTCAAGTGGTGTTCACGATTGTATGGTACGAGTAGTTCTACCGGTGGTGCATCACAGCTTATTGGTGGGTGTGCAAATATATCACAATCTAGAATTTTGGCGACTAGCAGCTTCCGCGCCACGGTAAGGCGATTGCGATAGCTTACTATGTTCACAACGCCTTTGAACCAGCCTGCAGGTACTTGAGGTACATGTTTTGCTATGCGTGTTACGAGTAAAGTGTGTGCCGGAATAATTTGCTCAATGCGAGAAAGGTAGCGGTAGCATAGGAGAAATTGAACAGGATATGATAAGAGCATCCCTGTTCCGTCATTGGTACAGTCCTGTACAGGTATCATGTAGTAAGCAAAGCTTCCCCACCCACCAAGACCGACAAGCCAGTAGGCTACGTACGAGTACAGTATGCCACAGCCCTTTGACAACTGCCCATAATCATGGGCCAGAAATTCTCTAAAAAAAATTGCCCAGCCATATAGACTACTCATGATTCGGGCCTTTGTAAGTGAAAGTGACGGTGCCGGGGCAGGATTGATGTATACGAAAATCAATATCAAATTCTAACCACTGGGAGGGTCCCTTCTCATGGCCAAGGTATTAAGGCTCGTAAAGGTCATTCGAAGCGAGTGAAATTTCATACGCCAAGCTAATGTCCCAGATTACCGGTAGTATCATAATATCATAGGGTATGATGCAAGCATTCATTGCTCCCCGCTCCTGGAATCCTGACGGCTCGTTTGCACTGAGTATTGTCGCCCGACACCGCGCAGCTCTCCATTTTATGGGGAAGCGCCAGCGTACGTATCATACTGAATACTCGAGTACGGTATCATAGTACAAAAGACCACATTTCACCCCACTTCCCCCTGTATTCCTCCCCTCTCTACCCACCACTTAAATTCACCGGTATTCACCTTGCGCCCTTTGAGAAACAAAGAGATCGAGAAACTGCAGCTACGCACCCCTACCTTACCTTCACGACCCTACGAAACCTTACGAAATGCAGCTCAAGTATCTTGTAGCTCTGCTCCTACCTGCTCTCGCAGCGGCTGAAAAGTGCCTCAACTATGTTATTACCTTCCAGCCCAATACTCCGGATAGTGTGATCGAACAGGCCATCGCTACTGTGAAGGACAACGTACGCAAACTTCCTTCACATCATGGGAAGAGGAAGTAAATGCTGAAGATGTTTTTAGGGAGGGCGAGTCACTCACGTGTACAAAATTATCAAAGGGTTTTGTGTCTGTGCCCCTCATGAAGCTCTCGATCAGGTCTCAATCATGGCGAGTGAATGGGAGCCCGTTATCGAGGAAGATACTGTTGTAGGTTTTTTTTTTTTGCCCTCCCCCAAAGCTCTCTCGGAAGCTTGGATGGAGCTAATGTGAGTGGTTCAGATTACCACACAGTTGGGATAAACTGAATTAGTGTGGTGTTGTTGCGCCGAGCGAGGGCTTTGTGTGTTTGGGTTTGGCGGCAGGTGGTCCAGTTGAAGCAGTTTGTTGAAATGATTGGGCTTAATATGGGATCACGAAATATGAATGTTACCATAGGACACTTCTGAACCGGTATTGGGGGTGAACCTTTTTCCTTCTTCTTTATCATTTTCCTTTCCTTTCCTTTCCTTTCCTTTCATTTTCATTCTTTTCTTTTGTACGAATTGCCGGTACTATCTTTGGGGGGGGGGGTTGTCGTGATTTGTTTTGACATCGTGTTTATAATGGATGGTGTACGTTTGAGTGGTGGCGATGAGTGTATGCGATGTCGTGATGTTCGGTATGACGTGTTACTTGAGCGACTGTGTGATTAGGGCAGGAGATGGAAGGGAAGAAGCCTTGATTACTCCTATGGTGCCCAAGTGAAATAATGGGACTATAGCCTTGTGTAAGAAGGAAACCCGCCACCCGCACCCGAGCGGAGAAATTCATTTTCCCCTGCATCTTCGGTTGGCTCATTTACTTTTTGAAGCCCATCGTCGCAGACTATGCTCCTCCTCTCCCCAACCCCCAAGACACCGACCACCTTAGAAACCTTTCTTTTTTTGTGAGGCTGATTTCACCCATTTTTCCCTTTTTATCCCAGTGAGGCAACAACCAATCCCCCCCTCCAAAAAAAAAAAAAAAAAAACAAGAAGCGAATAAAAAACATCAATCACCCTTTTTCCTTCTCTTTGACCACAACTACCATAACTCCTCACAACAGCAGAGTGCGCGCTCGACATGGTGGGTGGGTTGCTCTTCAATCGGAACCCGGCGTGTTGGGGTTGCGGCCAGAAACCCCCATCGTTAGCAGGCGCCAGGAGAGCTCCGAACGGGGGTGTCCTACACTTTGTTTGTCCTTCATGCGGCAATCCGAATTATTTTGACGAGGTAAGTTTCCTAATTCTTTACTCTCTCCTACCTAACCCGGCATAGCTCTGCTAACTTCACGAAGCGCGGTGAGATCAGAGATTTTGTCCCGAGCACGCCCGAGGGCCCAGCACCGCGATTCGCCCGGAAACGGCACTCTCCTACGTCGAAAGTCGGCCATGAAACACCTCCCGCGTCGCCAATCTTCTGTCGCAATTGTCTGAACAACCAGAAGATCGTGTCCACGCGAATCGGTGATTATGAGTTACCTCCAGACGACCACCCCGATCTCGACTACCACATCAACGTGCTCTTTCCGCGGTTCCAGAAAGAGCTGGAAGAGCGGTTTCCTTTGGTTTGCGCTGACTGCGCGCCGAGGGCTAATGAGCAGATCCGTTCGAAGAACTATAAAGTCAAGGTGGAGAGTTTGCGACAGATGCTTGCTAGGAGTGGGGATCCATCTCGGACAAGGGAGGAGAAGGCGAACTCTTGGGGGTTGTTCGAGAGGCTTGTTTGGGTGTTGAGGGGCGGCGTGTGGTGTTATTCTCATTTCATCGTGGCGGCATGGGCGGGGACGGCAATGCTATTCCCGGACAGAGCGGCGGGAACGGTGTTGGCAGATGGTGAGGGAACCTGGGTTAGTTGTATCTCGCGCAGCTTGGAGGGTTCAAGGTTTGTTCCGGATTGCTATGAGGTTGCCTCGAGGCAAGCACTCAAGTTTTTGCCTTGGAGTATTTTTGGATTCTTTTGGGTCTACTGGGAAAGCTCGCTGCAGAAGTATCCCGAAAAGAAACTGGTTGGCGCGAATGAGTACCTTTGGATGGAAATAGGGGTCTGGACGTTCAGAATGACATGTTGGGCGGCCTTTGCATATTCAAAACTGACGTTCTCGGAAGATGTGATGTTGAGGGTATATCTGGGGATCTTTTTCTTCTCCATTATGGTAAGTTTTCCTTCTAATCTTACCTCTAAATTGTCCTAATTTCTCTATCGCAGTCGACGCTAGGCTCTCTCTCATGTTTGAAGTTGGAAAACCCTCCATCATTCTCGCTGCGTGAACCGATACCTATTTCTGCGACTCCATCACCTCCATCGTCACCTCCGCAAGAGGTGATGAAAAGTAGTTGCCAGCCAAGACCAACGAGCTACCAGTCCATTCAAGCGAGCCCTACGACTCCGCGCCTTCCATTCAAGAAGTTAGTACCACCTACAACCGGAGCAAGTACCGTATATTCGCCACAGACCGACTTTCGGTCCACCTTCACAATGCGAGACCGTTCAGTTTCGCCGTCGCCCTCCCCCTCTCTTAACAAAAAGAATGGATCCTGGTCTCCTGACGCAATGGACTGGAACCCGACCGACAGAAAAGATGCCCTGTGGGAGAAACCAATCCCTCAACCATCTTTTGCCCCCTCCTTCAACCAACAATCATCTCAATCCCAGCCACAGGAACAACAATATAGGTCACCATTCACTGGCACACTCCCTCCAGCACCAAAACCCCCAAGCCACAAATACGTCAATTCCCTCATGCACCCAGTTCCGGCAAAGCCCATAAGGTCACAGCCAGAAAAGGAGCAATTTTTCCTCCCCCGCCAAACCGGACTATCTCCTGAATTCGCCAAACTCTCCGACCCAACCTCTGCCCCTGGAAGCAGTTATCCTCCCCTAGCAAACCAAAAGCTCTTTATGGAGGATGAGCAAACCGGCCTGGAAGGCCTCTTCGGCCCCGGCCTGAAACTTGATGACGAACCGGACATCCCGATCCACGCCCGGCCATATCTGGGATGGGTCGGTGTCCTCTGGCGTGTAGGCTTGCTAGCTGCGTGTCTAGTCGTGGTAACGAAACTCCAGGACACTACCAATGTTCCCACCGTCGCGTCTCTAATCTCCGCGGGCTGCATCGCCCAGCGTAGTGGGGCAGATCGGGGCCTTGGCCAGACGGTCCTCGCTTGCGCCGGTGTACTCCTGTCGATCGCGGTGGCCCTCCTGCCAAGCGACCAGTTACTCAAGCGTGCCCTGCTTGCTTTCGTTGTCCTCGCGCTCGGTAGTGAGTTCTGGGGTGTGCTGGTCCTCTTGCAGAAGGAGCGCGCCAGGAAGTTTTATGCGTGCGAGAGGAGGAAGAAGTTGGAGGTTGAGGAACGGATTAGGAGGGGGAGGAGGGGGTTGAATTCTTTTGCGAGTATGTCGTTGTAAAATGGTGTTTTCTCTTACTTTTTATTTAAATTTCTACTGTTCTATTCGGCTACTTTTGTTTGTTATGCGTTGTCTGTTTGGTGTTTGGTATTGGATGTCTTTTTTTACCGATATTTTATAGCATGGAAAAGGGTGGGGGAGGGCAGTGGGGGCGGGGTTACCATACGAGTGCGGTTTTTGAGTTTGGTGGTGACTGGTCAATGGAGGGGTGAGCTTTTTTGTCGACCCTTTTTTTCTTTTTCACGCCTGGTGGAAGGGGATTGTGCAAATAGTTGGGGGGGGATTTATAGTGGCGGCTCATTCGCAGCCCTATTCTGTGCATTCCAGCGAGTGCTTCGGGAATGAAGTGAAATGAAGTTGAAGTTGAGATGTTTGTGGTCGAGTGATGAGTAGTGCCTAGTTGGAGGTCATGAGTGCCGCTTGGTATCTGCCGTCATGGGAACGTTACGAAAGGTGATGAAATTGGTATCAATCTGGAGATTATCCCCCTGCTTTGCTCAGGTGCTCGTAGGAGGGGCCCAGGAGCTGAAGGTTTGAGGAAAATAGTCGAATATCTGGATGCCGCACACAAGTATTGGTATCGTATTATCATGGCCTATATAATAACATTAGCGCAATTTAAAGATTGGCTTACCCGGCCTTGAGTTTGTAGGGTCCAACCCTGAGCAGTCCCCCACACAGGTAAATGATGTTCACTCTGGGAACCATCTCACGAAATTTCATTCTTTGGCGAGTACAGTACAGTAACGACGACCAACGACCAACGCCAAATAATACCACCCCCCTCCCCATTTACCTTTGCGACAACCTTGAGAACCAAATGCCGCCAAAACCAGCCTCGAAGGGTAATTAATTCTCTCGATCCCATCAACGATTCACGATACTACGAAAGGCAAAATAGCTGATATGGACCTGAATGCTATAGGTCCGAAAACCCCCGCCGCCTCCAAGAAGGCCGCCGATGCCAAAAAGGCTGCTTTGAAGGGGACCCACGGAAAGATCACCCGCAAGGTCCGCACCAGCACTACTTTCCATCGCCCAAAGACCCTCGCGCTTGCGCGTGCACCCAAGTACCCCCGCAAATCGATCCCCCACGCCCCCCGGCTCGACCAGTACAAGGTCATTGTTCACCCTCTCAATACTGAGAGTGCTATGAAGAAGATCGAGGAGAATAACACCCTGGTGTTTATTGTGGATATCAAGGCCAACAAGAGGCAGATTAAGGATGCTATCAAGAAGTTGTACGATGTTGACACCGTTAAGGTCAACACACTGATCAGGTGCGTTGGGTGAAATATCTTTCTCACGAGCAATGGGGGAGATGCCCTCTCCTCTCTTTCTCTCTCCCATTTTTTCTTTTTCTTTTGTCAAACACAGAAGCGGGAACTCATGCTGGTACTCTAGACCTGATGGAACAAAGAAGGCCTTTGCCCGCCTGACTCCGGACGTCGATGCTCTTGATATCGCCGCTACCAAGCTGGCGATCGTATAGTTTTCTGTCTCTTTTTCTTTCGGGGAGTTTTCTAAAAAAAAAAAAAATCTATATATATTTTTTTCTTTCACCGCGGGTTGGAACACATTCACCTTTTCGTGCACGACACCTATTTGTTGAATAAACTGGTGAGAGGGGAACTCGGGGTCGTGGGGCAGAACTATTGTGTAGCAGAAACCAAAAGTGAAATAGGTGGTCTCGACCCTCTGCGAAATTGTCTGTTTGGTCGGGTGATACAATCGGGATTATTGTTAGTGATGGTGATAGCGATTCGATGGAATTCACCCTCCGAGCTGTGGTGCCTTTATAGTTACGGAGGGGCTAGAATTGGAATCTCCCTTTCCGTGGCTACTGTGGTGGGGCTCCATCCATCATAGGTTTCCCTGTACCGGTATAGATTCCTGTACCGTACTCCTGAGCCGCCGTGTTGGTCATTGTTCGCATAATCCCAGCAGGAAGGTGAGGGGACAAGTGCAGCTCCAGCTCTACCATTCCTGTCCGCTTATCTATTCTCACAAGGCTCTATGCGGCAATGATATTCGCCAGAAAGACTCAACATTCCTAAAGCGGTAGAAGTCTCGGAAAAACGTGACACCCGGCCACCCCGAGCTTCTATTTCTACCAGTTCAATTTCCTCTAAAGTTAAGCAGATCCCAACACTACCGCAGCCAGCCCATCCCCAAAGCAATTTTTGTGCCTGACCTCGTGACCTCCCTCCTAGCCAACCCCGGCCCTGCCTGTCTCACCCCTCGGCTATGAGCGGCCCCGCAGTTTGTCGTCATTGAAGCTAGTAAAGCTCACACAAGTATGATATCCTCTTACCACTTCCCCTTATGACTCCCTTTACTCTCTCTTCATCTCTTTGTCCTTTCCAAACCGCATCCCCGTTCATTATCCATTGAAACAAAGCTCGTTTGCCCCCCCCGAAACCAGTTACTCAAGCTAAGCATGTCAGTGCCCTGGACTTCCCAAGGCATTTCACTTTTCTTACCGATAAGCGGGAAGTATTGTTGTGCTAACCATGATGGAGCTGATAGGTACACCGCTTCGTTCGCCTTCTTCGAGGCGTTATGGGAGGCGGGGGTCACACATTGCTTCGTGAACTTGGGATCTGATCATCCAAGTATGATTCTTCCTTTACCCTTCACCTCTCGTTGATAGTGGTGAGGACATGAAATTGATGAAGTGGGGTGGTCATAGGTATTCTCGAGGCGATCGTAAAGGGAAAACGCGAGAGGCCGCATAGTTTTCCGGAGTTTCTTACTTGCCCAAATGAGGTACTCGCTTGACTGTGATTGAGTGTTAGATTACTGGAGGGCCTAATCAACTAATGCTACTCGAGTAGATGGTTGCCTTGTCCGCAGCTCACGGAATGGCACAAGTCACTGGAAAGCCCCAGGCTGTTATTGTGCATGTTGACGTAGGGACACAAGGTAACCCCCTCCCAGCCCCACCATTTTTCTAGAGCAGTATCGTGTTGATGCAGCATTGAAGGTCTCGGAGCCGCCGTTCACAATGCTTCGTGCAGCCGTGTTCCTGTCCTCATCTTTGCCGGTCTCTCGCCCTTTACACAGGAGGGTGAAATGCGCGGTAGCAGGACAGAGTTCATCCACTACATCCAGGATGTGCCGGATCAGAAGGCGATAGTAGCACAGTACTGCCGGTATTCTGCTGAGATTAAAACTGGAAAAAACATCAAGCAGATGGTCAATCGCGCAATTTCCTTTGCCATGTCTGACCCTAAAGGCCCTGTGTACCTTACTGCTGCTAGAGAGGTGTTAGAAGAAGATATTGAACCTTATAGTCTCAATCAGGCTGTCTGGGATCCCATTGGCCCTACGGCACTCACAGAGGATGCTGTGAGCAGAATCTCACAGAGTTTATTGTCCGCTGAGAATCCGTTGGTTATCACCGGCTATTCCGGGCGAAACAAATATGCTGTGGAGGAATTGATCACCCTGGCCGATTCCGTGCCTGGATTGAGGGTTTTGGATACATTGGGTAGTGATATGTGTTTCCCGGCGAATCACAGAAGCTCACTAGGTGTCATGTATGGCTCTCATGAGAAGATCACCACGGCAGATGTGATCTTGGTGATTGATTGCGACGTTCCTTGGATCCCTACTCAGTGAGTTTTCCTTTATTATCACTTTATATTATTGAGTTAATATGGATTTGCTGGCAGGTGCAGGCCATCCCCCAGAGCGGCGGTCTACCACATCGATATAGATCCGCTGAAGCAGCAAATGCCCCTCTTCTACATTGATGCGGACGCTCGCTACCGAGCCGATGCGTACACAGCTCTAAAACAAATAAACTCTCACACCGCAGTAATGAAAATGGACGCAGCTACCCGCGATGCGCGAATTCAGGCGCTAGATAATGAACACAAAATGCGCATGGACAGACTAGAGCAGCAGGCAAAGCCCCGCGACGACGGACTGCTCTCCTGCGCACATGTGATGAAAGTCCTCCGGGGCGCTATTCCTCAAGACTCAGTGATCATATTAGAAGCGGTCACCCAGACTGTTACAGTGGTAGACCAAATGAAGTGCTCCTTGCCAAAGACTATATTCAATTCCGGTGCCGGAGGACGTATGCTCCCTTCCCCCCTTCCCACTCTTACAAGCAAAAATTAACATTATCATCCTCAGTTGGCTGGTTCGGTGGCGCCGCTCTAGGCGCAAAGCTCGCCCTCGATAATGGCACCTCCAACTCTGGCCCATTCGTTGTAGCAATAGTTGGTGATGGCACATTCCTATTCTCAGTCCCAGCATCAGTGTATTGGATCTCCCGCCGCTACAAGATCCCATTCCTAACAATCGTCATCAACAACGATGGCTGGAACGCCCCGCTACGATCTGCGAAACTGGTGCACCCGGATGGACTCAGTGCGCATGCCACGCCTGAGGAATTGAACATTAGCTTCAAGCCTAGTCCGGATTATGCCGGTATCGCGGTTGCAGCGGCCGGAGGGGAGATTTGGGGCGGGAAGGCGGAGAAGGTGGAGCAGTTAGCTAGTGTTCTAGAAGAGGCGATTGGGGTTGTGAAGGGGGGGAGAAGCGCTGTTGTTGAGGTTGTTATTGTTTAGATATGGGATTGCGGGGGTAATGATTTTGCACACACCTATGTACTGATGGATCAGTAGATAGGTAGTTTGAGAATCGTAGCTGGGTTGGATAATCTTGAGGTTGGCAGCCTACCGGTAGTCTACGATCCTACTTAATAGCTCAAAGTGGGGAATGGAACCACTCTGGTATATATTGTACATACATATAATTCTTGGACATAACTCATCGTTAGTCGCCCATTGTACTGTACCTGGTCGCGACACAGGAAAACTACACCAAAATAGGGGGTAAAAAGCAACCATCAGCGGTTCGAGTTCACTATTATAACCCCCTCCTGAATTACCGCCAAATTATGCATTCAGGTGGCCGAGAATCTAGGAGTCAATATTTCTCCATTCACACCATTGGCGGGCCTAGGATCTCCTGCTATGGAATTCTTACTTGGACGGAAGAGCTTGGAAATCCGGTTCCAGGGCGCGGAACGTATATGGCAGCTCATAAAAGAAGTAATTACTCGATTCGAAATTTTCCTACCTCAGAAGTTCACATAGGCTCCAAAACCGTAGCTATTTTTCACAAACCCCGACTTACCCATCACAATAGCCAAGTGTTTTAATGAGCGAAGAATAGCTGTACTTGTAACCGGATAACTTCTGATTGCCCCGCAAACCCGCGAAGAGCGTCACTCCTAGCATCATATAAAATGCACGACCAGCGATCAAACGAGTCACCGAACCACATTATCCCCCGACCCCTCCCAATCCCAACAGTATCACAGGCCTCTCCGAGCCCTAGCTCACCACACCTCCGCAAAGTCAAGGAAGAAGGAAGGTGCCGAAACGATACGCCGGGAGGGCCTCCCCTCCTAAACACCCCGCTCCGGTCCACCGTTTCAAATTCGTACCGTACCCAACGCACGGGAGTTCTTCCAGCTCGTTCGGCGAACGAGATGGTGTTTGGGAAAGTGGGTGGATGGGCGAGTTCTGGTGATCCCTGCTGTGGTCGGTCGGTCGGTCGGTAAGTTAAACCTTCCTTCCTGTCCTGTCACCGAGAATGCGCGCGGGGTGGATCTTCCGTTCGAACCCGGTAGCCTGCGACAATGGATGGCATGCGCTGGCTGTGATGATTGATTGATTGATTGATTGCTTTTACCTGAATTGGCTGCCATCATGTATGATCACTCGCGCGGGGAGGAGATAAGATTAGTTGGTCTGTGGCGGGGGCATGGAGTGTGTTTGCCCGTCTATCGGGCAACTGCCCACCTCGGTGAGAAGGGGGATGGTGAGTTGGGGCGCTCGCAGTGCGGGTAAGGGGGAAGCGTTCCCATCCTGAATGTATGATATGATATTATGCCCAAGCCGAGGGGGAATTGTACCCTACTTTCTACTCTCAACAAAGGGAATTTTTCCAGCGCTGGATTTGGTAGTGTGGAAGGAATTCTTCCTCCTCCAAAGGTTTTCTTCTCCCTTTCGATATATATCATATATATATATCTATGGTGTTGTTCCCATTATTGGTACCCGGTTGAGTTCTATCATAGTTAGGTTGCGGTCCTCTAAGTCGCCGGCGGCATGTGCGAGTGAGAACCTATTGTAAATAAGTTCAAGCATGATATGGTGGAGTGCGTTCGCTGAGGACGTAACCCCCCTAACATGTTCAGAAATTCGTATGCGAAGCAGGAGGGGTACCATAGAACAGAGGTAGTAACCGGACTCTCAACTCTCTAACAGTAGAGGGGGGGGGGGGTTCTATTATGCGATATCGAGGAGGTAGCTTGAGAAATTGGGTCAATCTCAAATTTGGGGGGTGGGGGTGAGTTGTGGGGAAATCAATCGTGGTTAGTCTTTGTTCAGTTAGGGGGGGGGAGGAACTCCTGTCAAGTCAATGATATGATGATACACGTTTTGGCAGAGGGGTCAGGTAAAGCGCATTGGTAAGTCCTGTATGACGTATTAGCAGTATGATACAAGTCCAACACTACTTGTAATAATATCATACCTGTGAACCATACCATTTACTAACTGGTGAAACATCCACCCCATACACCGCGAGGCCCAGATATGTTTGTCCCGCAATTTCCAGCACGTTTTTCTAAACGGGAGAAAGGGATATGTTTTGATCAAGAATTCCCCAACCCCTGGAGCAATAGTACTGTACTGGTACGGGTACCGGGCAAAGTTAATGTAGGCATACCGAATCTGCAACGATCCTGGAAGTAAACCCCTCTTGGATTAAAAACTCTTTCCCATTCTCCCCATCTTGACGGCCGGAGACATCTACTGTGAACCTCCCAGATAAATCCCTAGTACACCCGGTATACAAAGAACCAGCCTCCCACCGGAAACAATCCTCCACATCTGCCATTACCTCTGTCCGGAAACTTTTGCCAAATGATTCTCTCCTGAGGGCCAACAAGCAGCCGGCCATCCCCTAGGCGCAGTATACCACCTCAGCTTCACATACAGGGCACGAAAGCTCTCTACCCCACGGTGGACCAATCCGTGCAAAGACCTGTCAGGCAGGGCATCCTCCGTCCAGCGGGCGAAGGAGGGCTCTTTAACGATGGAATAGAAAAGCCAAAGCAAAAAGTGCTGTGCAAAAGCTCCTAGAGAGTGGTGTCGAAGCGGGGGGGCGGGGGGTACGATATATTACCAGAAGATATTACCAGTTTCGACGCAAGAGATATATATTATATAGGTGAACGTCCCTCCTAATCATTGGCCCCGCGACAAGCGGTCACGAGGCCCTAGACATTCGCCCTCGCGTTTCAAGGGGTTTGAGTGAGCGCCGCGGGAGACGTCATCTCAAAACACCCCTCGCCGTGGCCACCAAAACGGGCATGACGAGATCGTCTGCCCCCGTCCCCCTCCGGACCGCCCTGAAATAGAAGTCAACTTTCGAACCACCACGGCCATACCCGCCGCTGGATCGGGCTGCGGTGAAGGGGCATGTAGCTACAACTATTGGAGTCCACTGCTGAGTGCTGCTGAATGCTATGGCATGTTTCCGGGCCCTGAGAGGATTGACATTTTTAGGACCCACGAGCCCGATGAATGGGCATAAACCCGGGCGGGTATGATACGAGCTAAAGAGATGGGCGATGAGGAGAGAGACGGAAGAGTCGTAGAGGAAGCCGCTGGCGTGCGATTCTTCCATCAAACCCAATAATATACACGTTCATATCCAACAGCAGTCATGCAGAAATAAGAAACCACAACATATATCGATCCTCCATAACCAAGCTAACAAAGCCTGCATTTCGAAAGAACTGCAGTAAACCCGCAATGATCATGTTTTCCCATTGATGTGATAGACTGCCTGCCATTCACGTTGCCATCCAGTAGGTAGATTCTACTCCCGCTCGCACACGCCTTCACAAGCCAAGAGTACAGTCCTTGTATGCCCCACTGAATATTCCCAAACGTGCGGGAAAGGTCCTGAAAAGATGCGTGATATGAGAGTTCAAATACACATGCCCCACAGGGGGTAAGCACCCCAATGGGCGGTTCCTGGAGAACATCATTGTTCGTAAATACACATGTCCCTCGGCCCATTCCCCTCTAGACTATCCAGTTCCTGTCCATCCTGTCAGTCCGAATCACCGGTACTCCAAAAATCTCAGAACAACCCTAGAAGAAAAGAGGAAAATAGAATCAGGTTCCGTTCGGCACGTACCGATATGATATATCGCGATATTACTTCCCTCGAAAATGGCATATTTCTATATACACAAAGCAAGCCAACCTCAAAGGAAAAGGCTAGTATCATAGTCAGATAACAGGTACATCCCCACTAAGTCTGCGGAAAGGAAAAAACTGGCAGGAGGGAGGTATACACATTGCGGAGCAAAGAAAAACAGTAATTGTAGCGAAATATCTCATCCACCCAGTCCAACAATATTTCGCAACGCCCTTATCTCCCTACCCCTCACTCGGCCTATGGGCCCTACGGAACTTTATCCTTCACAAGGGATGAGTGCGGGAGCATCCGCTACCTAACCGCGATATCAATTCCTTCCTCCCCAGAGTTACTCCCCTGCCTAGGGTATTAGGAAAATATGTTTATTTTCAAATATATATCGGGATACGCTTTCATTTTTTGATATTATGCGTGAGGGAAAGAAAGTCCCTCCAAACCCTTAACCCATCCGAGTGAGTTCCGATGACAAGTGTAAAAAGGGTCCATGCAAAGTCCTTCCGTTTCGGCAAAGATTTAGCAGGAACAGGCATCCCGCATCCGACACACACGCTCGGCGAGGAGTGGTTTAAGCACAATGATAGGTTACTTGTACTTGATACCGTGCAGTCAGGCGTGAGACGTGAAATGCAGCCAGCATCACCAAGAACCCTTGTACAGTACTCGTACAAGTACTACGGTTTCTCCGTCATGAGTCATTGTTGGCCATTGCGAGTGCGGAGCACACACCGCAAGACAGCCCCGCGCGCAGAAATGGGAAGGAGGGAAGGGAGGGGGGGTGGGGATTAAAGGTTAAAAACGAACATGAGTGACCCACTCACGACTTCCCACTAACCAAGTTATATCACATGTTCAAGTGGATAAAAGGTGCAAGGGATCCCCCCCAAAAAAACTAGCGAGGTCACAAAGTGGTGTGTTGGTAGTGCTAGGATAATGATATTTGGTTAAGGTGTGTTCGATCGCAAATTGCCTGCCCCTTGTGTTGTACAAGTAAGTATAAGGATATGTCCATCACCGCTTACATCATTGGTGGACTTGAGCATCCCATCGGGGTCTCCTACCTTACACAGAGATCTCTGAAATCCGGTTCGAGCCGCGGGGAATCTGCAGAGCGGGTAATATAAAAAGGCGCAATAAATTATAGTGCAGTGCAGTAGGGTACAATGCCCATTTGGAGAATTCCGCACTCCAATAGTTCACCACGGGTTGCAGGACTGCAAGTGGTTTTCTCAAAGCTCGATGTTTTTTATGACGAATTGCGATATTTTGCGTGGTGGAATTTAGGCGTGATTGGATCGAATGACTTCTGGCTGCGGAGAACCGGCGTTATTAAGGCCAGGGAAAGGGATCATTTTTTGGTGTAGAATTTAGGACCAAGGATTAGATATGTCGTCCAACTACACTTGTAGTGTGCAGTATCATACTATACTTAGCGATGCCAAACCCGTCGCCAGAAAGTCGGAGACAATTCCCCGAACTAGATTACCATAAGCCGCATAATACCCGTGGCACGATAGCCTTCAGTCATACCGGCACTGTACCGGTAACGATATACTCACCAGACCCCCACAGCTTTACAAAGCGTGGACCAAAATGCTTAGAAATCCATAGCAATAGCTTCAAGTCCACGGTGGATAAACAAACAACCACCCACAGAGTCCACAATACCGGCACTCGCACGAGCCGACCCAACACCACCCGTCTTCAGCAGCCAGTCCGGCAAGCTATCCCCACCAGACAGCCCGTCAAAGTCTGCACAAGTATTTGAAATAGCACACATGTGCCACAAGGGCCGATATCCGGCGGCGGAAGCCCCCATCGGAGACCTACAACCCCTGTCCCTAGTTATCGAATTAAAGCACAGTGTGGTATATGACAAGCGGTGCGAAAGGCACAATTCTGTTCGAAGATAAGTCATGGGTGAGAACCGGTCCATAAAAGGATCCGGAAGCAAGGAAGATCCTACCACGGCGTGGAAACATGGCTCCCCCGGAGTAAATTGTGGAACACATTTGCCCAGTAGGGTAAGTACGGGGAAGCCGTTAAAATGCCATCAATGGCAGGGGTAAATTCGGACTCGAGTACCGCAAAAAGTAACCGGGTGTGTCCATAAAAATGGGAAGTTATAGCCCCCGTCCCTATGGGGTTTGCATGGGATAGACGGAAACGGTTTTCTCTGATACCCGAGTGGAATCCCATCCGTCTTAGACGCAACCTTGGACCCCCCCCCCCCCAACAAGAAGACATCCCCTGGTGACCAAAACGTGAATACTGTAACACCGTGGAAAAGCGCAAAGAAATACATCAAAAATACGATGCACCATTGCAATAGTTCATCTTACCCCCCGTTTTTCGCTACTCATGTTTCAGCCCAACCGGGGTGTTAAAAATATTCTCAACACGTTGCCAGATCAGGAACGCCGGTATCATACGGTACCGTACTCGGGCGCGAATCAAAGATTGGAACGGAGTGACAAGCAAAAGCCGTGGTTGCAACATAGATATCGATGTCATTCCGCCCTAGCATTTAATTTAAGCCCGAGTACCGTACCAGTCCTGCCCAGGAAAAAAGGAGAATACAGTACGGTAATCACATCGTCAGTGAGCAAGATTGCGGAAACGCAACATAGCAAAGATCAAAACAATCATGCCCCACCTCAAGTCCCCCCTCGAATCCCTCGCCATCCCCCATCCCCTCCCACAATTCCGTACCCGTTCGGAAAGTGTGCCGTATCGTAGAGAAAACATATCCCCAATTGGGAACTTGGCCGGCGTGCGTGAGACCGAAGCCCGTGTGATACCGACGGGCAGGGGATGGCGATCGGCAAGCCGATCCTTTGGTCTTCCCGTCCCATGGAAACCCGGGGACTTAGGACCGGCCCCCCTCTCCGAGTGTGCGGGTTAGGGCAAAATTGCTGTAGATTCGGACTCTAAAGGATACAGTACCCGAGTTCGAGATTGTCTGTTGAAGGTATGCTGGTATCTCCTCCTAATACCCGCTCTGGGGCTCTCGATCTACTTGCATTACTCCCACCGCACTGCCCCCCCTGGTTCCTTTCTTCATCCACGGTGTGTCCAACACCTATGGTAGCCTTGCTTGCTGGCTCGGTGGAGGTTATTTGTGCCTCATATCAACATGCCTAGCACGCCCAGGAAAAACGCGTACAAATAAAAGAAGGGATAGAAAGGGTTGAAACTTCCTGTATTTGCGGGGTGAATCTCACAAAGTTATTGTTATATCCATGCGAGGTACTGTCAAGGTAGAAGCCGGGCTCGCCCATTCATAACTGAATCTGTGCCGAATCGTGCCATTGGTTGATCTCACTATGCACAGTACAAGTAATTTACCAGCATTACAGTACGAGTACTTTGTGTCATGCAAGGGACATTGGCATGGCAGAGACACTTCTAGTGCTGGCAACCCTACCCGTGCCGCACCAAAAACAAGGTTTCCGTCATTCAATCATTTCCACTCACAACACAGACCCCACACGAACATTATCTTCAACCAGTACCATAGTTATTCCTGGAAATACACAAATAGACAACACGATCACTCACATCCACCGTAAAAAACATACCTGGAAGGGATCGCTATATCAAGCAGAAAGTGCGTAAGAAAGCAAGGAAAGTAAAGGGAGCATGATATCAAGCGTAAGCAAACAAAGGAGATGCGTGGTATCAAGTTTTGGAAGCAAGCGGAAAAAAGACAAGGATGAATAGCAAGACATTGCGCGTGTCCACATGAACCATATCCCGTATCATATATACCAACCAACCAACCCTACGGTCATCTCAACTCCCCGATGGCGTAAGCCAGAATCATCACTCCTTCCTCCCCTCCCCCTCTCTTTCCACAACCACCGTCGGCGCCGCTCCTGTCGTTTCCTCCTCGCCCACAGCTAGTGCCTCAGCCGCGAGCCTCTCCCTCTCGAGCCTCTCCTCTCTACCGCGCTTATGACAATACCAAAGGACAAACAAGACAACTATGACATTTCCTTCAGCCCCTACAACTCTAGGCAGAGGGAAAAACCAGCATACTCACCAAACAGCCCCATGCTAATCGCTAGATTTGCACCCCCAAGAGCCATTGGAAACCTAGTCTTGAGCAGGTTAATAATACTTTTTAGCATCCCCATTAGTAATCCCGGTTTTGTAACCATTTCTTTAAGACTTGGAATCGAAGATAGCCCTTCGACCTTTGCGGCGGTAGCGGGGGCCGCGGCCGCTGCAGTGCCTTGATAAGTTCTGTTAGACTGACAGCTTGTAGAGGGGGGTGTGGGGGAGGGGGGGGTTACGAAGGAGTTCAGGCGTCACGTTAGCTTGCACCTTCTTTGGGAATGTCTTTATCATATTTTGTAGGAAGTTGGGCAGGGAATTGAATGTTTCCTCCAAGGTTTTGGAAGAGCTTTCGAGGAGCTGGGTGGGGGCAATTAGCTTTATCCCATCACATACACGAAGTAAAGATAAACAGGAAAGATAGCAACCGTTAAAAGCTGTACTCGTCTAGCATGGCTCACAATCTGCGTATGAATGGGGGGAATGAGAATGGAATTACCTCTACGAGATCATTGTATGCCGTTGGGACGCCGTTGACAAGGTCCTTGAGGATTTGCGTGAAGCGGTCGAGCAGTTGGGCTGTTGCCGGGGAGATGGAGAAGGCGCGGCCCTGGCATCATAGGGCATATGGTCAGAAAGAATAGACACTTGGAGGAAGGAGAGGGAAAACATACACCCTCTGCGGCAAGATTCAAGCCATCCAGCGCACCCCTCAATTCATCCTCCTCGCTCTTCTTTTCTACGACTCACAAGTCAGTACCCACCTATCACCCCTCTCAAGGGGAAGCAACAAACCTTCCTTAACCTCCAATCCCTCCTCCACCTTCTCCCTCTCCTTCCACTTCCCCTTCCCCTTCCTCTTATCAACAGCGCCAGACGCAGACCTCCTCAGCCCCTCCCACCGATTCCTAATCTCCTCCTTCCACTCGGCAGCCTTCTCCTCCTTCTCCTTCTTCTTCTTACTCTTAATCTTCACCTCGGAATCATCGCTCGTACCAGCAGCCGCCGGATTCTCAGGCGCAGGCGTTGCAAGAGGCGCAATACTCGGCGTGGCGGACCCAGAACCCTCAAGGATAACGAGGGGTCGGTCGTCCGTGTCTTCGAGTGTCTTTTTCAGGAATTCTTCGTCGTGGTGGGACAGGACTGGTTTGGGAGATTCCGGTGTCGCGGTCGTGGTAGCGGGGGTAGAGGTAGTGACCGACTTCCCCACCACCTCATTATGAGTCAAGACGGCAGAGGCGGCGGCGGTAGGCTCTTTGACCTTTTTCTTCCAGGGCAGGTATTCCAGCATTGCGATAGGTATATGACAATCTAACTCGCGAGCCCAGGTACCAAACCAGCCTCCCACGATGCGATGGGAGAGAGTGAATGAGAGAGGGTGCGAATTCGAGGATAGGGTAGATAACGAAGGTGTTTGGGGATGCCACGACACGACGTTGGCAGAAAGAACCCTTTCTCATTGACGGGCGGAATCAGACCTGGGCTGCGAGTCCCATTCATGGAAGACGGGGGGAGAACGCTTGGACTGGTTGGTGGGCCGTAGGAATACGTCACTGGGTTTAACTTCTTGCATCATAGTATCATCTCCTAATCATGGTTACCAATAGAGTATGTCCAAGACTTCAGAGACACCGCCACACCCACAACCATGTAGCCACAGCCACCGTGAGAACTTCACAACCAATCACTCGTGAAAAACCCTACCGTACTCAAATACCGATACCACAAGTATCACTAGGAGTATGATAGCATATCCTAATCTATGATACCCCCTGGCAGGCCAAGGTTCCACAACTGCTCGAGTACTCGTACTACTATACAGCATTACTTGTACTTGTAATCCACAAGCCCTGCACTCATGCAACGAAATCCTAATCCTCTCCGCTCCCCTCCTTCCCGCCTCCCCCGTTTCCCAAAAAACCAACAGCGCGGATCCCAAATGACCTATCGCGCAAGGTTGGGGGGGAAAGGAAGGACAAGCACGCATTATGTTAAATTGATTAACTCCCCACCCCCTTCCCTTCCATCAACCTAAAAATAAGAATTAAAGAAAGAAAGACAGAAAGAAAGCCGAGAAAGAAAAAGAAAGAAGAAAAAGAAAAAAAAAGACCCCTGGTTCCGAGTGACCTTGACTCTTCTTGTTCACATTCTATCCGCTCCGCTCCACCCATTCCTGTCCAATCAGTACTCGAGTACCGCAGTTGAAAAAATGAAAAAAAGAAACCCATCTCCGTAAACTGCCGGAACATAAATTTAAATCGCATAAGAGGCTCAAGTCAGATCATCCCACACCACCACACTCTTGCTCTTCTCGGCGGAGCCGCAAATGGTGCTGCTCTATCCTGCATGTAACGATGCACCTCGCGAGCAAGGGGAAAAAATGAGGGGAGAAAGGGGAAAAAAAAAGTAGGAAGGAAGGGGAGGAAGAAGAAAAGAAAAGAAAAGAAAAGATAACAAGTGAGGGAATTCACTCCGAGTGGGTACCGGTAAGTCACTGTTATCATACGGTAGCGCGGGGAGGTCCAGCCTCGAGACCCGGGTCAGGACTCTGCACAAGCACTTCGATCGAACCTGACTCGCTCTCTACGCACCCTCACGGGATTTGAGGGCTGGAAAAAAAGGGCAAGACACGGCCCGCTGGGCAGCGAATGCGCAAGATGGGATGGGCAAGATGGGAGAGGGAAGTGGAATCGGAGACATTGGTTGAAGCGGTTGATTGACCCGTGTGTTGGTGAAGGTGATGGTTCCATGACAGCTTCCTCTCGAGTCTCGACCCTCCCGACCCAAGTTATCTATCCGTGTCCCGATACGCTGCATACGCTGTGATAATACAAGTACTAGTACAAGTACCGTACCGGTACTAGGACCGTACATACGGTACTCGCCACCACAGTGCCCTCGCCATCACGCGGTCACGGGCGCATCGTGGGTTCTGCGACTCTCCGTTAATGTACTGGAAAGAAGAAATGGCATGGATACGGAAACCGTGACCAAATTGGAACACTCCGCGAATATACGTGGTCCCGCAGGGAGAATATTTCCTCCCCTAAAACTTTTAATCCCTCTTCCCGATTCTAATGAAGAAGAAAGTACGAGTCGTGGTTCTAGACTTTTCCTGGGAGTGGCGAGAAGCTGAAAGTTGAAATACTGTACCGCTATTGTACCCATGATACCGTACCACATCGATAGACAGGGACCCCACACATACCTGCTGAAAGCGCTGAGGGGCAGGTAGGAAGGCTGTTATAATACCACACCCCCGCTCAATAGGAGCACTCCGACCTTATCAAAGCGGAGCATACCCGAGTGCTAGTATACGAATTGTAAATTTACCGGTATCTCGCACTCTCCAATCTGGTCTCAGGCCACAATTCGATTCGCCACTCCTCCCTTGCTTTTTTTTCTTGCTATCGTGATAGGTGTCATACATATCGTCTCAAAGATCGTAACGTAGCCATAAGCCAACAAAGAAGAGACATTAAAAAATACCACCATTGCGCCTTCATGGTTACTGAACTCATGAAGGCTTCGTACCATCGTCCTCCACATAAGGATTTAAAAAGAATTCAGACAAATGGAATCCTCCACATACGCACACACCCTACCAGACATTAACTAGCCCCAATGCGAGACACCATGTATAATATGAAAATCAGGAGGCGCAATCAACGAGAAAATAAGGAAAGAAAACACCCATATTTTTATCTTCTTCCCCATATCCAAGTCCAATCCCATTACTAATGATAATGCAATGGTATACGGAAGGCCCAAATGTCAGGATAGGGGGAGATTAGAAGAGAGTCCATATACCCAAGAGCAGGGCGGCTGTGGCCAGCGCCCAAGAGCTCACCGGAGAAACCGATGAGGCACCGCCAGTATTAATGGGTGGCATGTTGGACGTTGAAGTAGCGTTTCCGCCTCCTGGGATTATTGGTGTGGTCTGTAAAGAATTAGCGATCGTAAAAGAACAAACGCGGAACATGGGTATTCACCGAGCTGACAGCAGGACCCGTCGAGGTCACCGTCCCAGAAGAGGCAGTATTGGCGCCAACCACAGCTGACGATAGCCGGGATGAACTCGAACCATCGACTGCCGGGGATGGTGACAACGACGATGGTGATCCAGATCCAGTATTAGTAGGAGAGGAAGGAGAAGATGAACCAGATGCAGGGACCGATACAGAGCCAGAGAGGACGAGACTTGATGAAGTCACCAAAGTAGAGCTACCTGTGTTTAAGACACTCACTGCTACTGATGGCGAAGACGAGGAAGTAGGTGGGGTAGGGGGGCGAGAGGAAGAGGGGGTAGATGTGGTGGTGGGGGGGGCAGCCATAGTGGTCGTCACAGATGAAGAAGCTGGCGCTACTGTAGAAACTGGTCCTGAAGATGAATTTGGAGAACCGCTTGGGGACGCAGGTGCAGTAGGGCTTGAAGTCTGTTATGGAAACCCGGATTAGCTTTTTTTCCGGATTAAATAAAAAAAGTGGTGCTGACGTACACTACGAAGTGGCGTGGAAGAAGAAGAGGTAACCTGCGGTAGCGCTGGCACATTTGTCCGGGAAGAAGTGACACTTGAGGTAGTTTCCGGGAAGTTGGCATTACAGTAGTCCTCGAACGGTTTGTAAGTAGGTTCAACAGTGACAGCAAGCAGCTGTTGTGGGTTCTGCTGGACAAAGAAGCTGTAACACCGCCGGCAATTGCGGAGGGCCTCCTTGAAGGGAGAGTTAGACGCACAAAGTCTCTCGGTCTTTCCGAGGTTCTGGGCATTCCTATTGGCGGCGTCTGAAGGATTGCAATCAGCTCAAGCTCGAACAGTGGAATAAGGAATCGAATATCATACCGCACTCATCGTAGCATGGAGAAGGCCCAGTACCGCTCTGCCTCTTAATCATGGTAAAACCATCCTCAACGCCCTTGCGCTCTAAGTTCGAAAAGATGGACCAGTCCAGACCAAACATCGCTGGGTCAAGAGGATAGTAAGGTGGCTGAATCAGCGAAGTTCCAATCTTCTTGGAAGTGTAGTTTCTGCCCCAATCGTCGGGGTACGGGCAAAGTGGCGGAGCAACCACACACTCGTTAGGCTTACAGAGATACCCGGGGGCTGGGGGAGGCTCGGTATCACAACGGTCCTTGGGATTGCATATGTAGCCGGGTGCACAACCCCATGTATAATCCTTGGGAACATTTATAGACGGTTCGGTAGGCGCTGCACGAGCAGTGCAAGGCAGAGTCCTAGTAACAGTAGCAGAAATTCTAGGAAGCTGGACGGTTGTGGTGATCGGAGGAGAAGTGATGGTGGCAACAACCCCCGGAAGAGTAGTTGTAGCCACAACCCCGGGGAGAGTGCTAATCACGGTTTTACCAGGCGCAGTGATCGTAGTCACAACACCAGGGAGAGTCAATACGGTCGTCACCGGTGGGAGGGTTTGAACAACAGTGGTCCCTGGCAGGGTAGCGGTGAAGAACAACGAGGTTGTGGTGGTGGCGGTGTTTGTGATGGTGGACCGAACAGTGGTACTGAAACTGGTTGTAACTGTAGCAGTAATGCTTGTACGGTCTGTGATAGTAACGCTGCTAATGACGGTTGTCCCGGTTTGCGTAATCGTGGTGGGTACCACCCTGGTTGTCTCGGAGATGATGGTTGTGGGGCTAATCACAGTAACATCGCGAGTGAAAGTAGCAGTGGCCAATGACAGTTGGGTCGTGGTGCTCGTGTATCTCTCGGTTATGGTACTAAGGGATGTCGTGCTCGTGGTCAATGTGGAGGTAGAAGTGGAGGTAACAGTTCTCGTCACAGGGTAGCTTGTAGTGATAAACACGCTTGTAATGAGAGTGCTGCTAATGGTTGTCGGTTTTTCAATCGTTGTCGGGACAAAAGAAGTGATGACCGTTGTGATGAATACCGGGATCGCCGTGGTGGTATACGTCGCTGTGCGGGTGGTAAGATTAGTTGTGTGCTCAGTAGTCGTTGCGGTGGTCGTCGCAGTGGCCGTAGTGCTGTATGTGGTTGTATAGGAGGAGACTACGGTCGTCCCTGGGAGGTAGACAGTCGTCCCATCCTTGGTGATGGTCGAGGCGGGCAAGGTATACGTAGTGGTAACTACTGAAGTGGTGGTGGACCATGCCGTAGTCGTGAGAGAGCGTGTGGAGGTAGCAGTAGCAGTGGTGCTCTCCGTAGTCTTCTCTGTGGTCTTCTCCGTAGTTTTCTCCGTAGTCTTATTAGTAGTCGTTGCGGTGGCCGTTGCGGTGGCCGTAGTACTGTATGTGGTTGTATAGGAGGAGACTACGGTCGTCCCTGGGAGGTAGACAGTTGTTCCATCCTTGGTGATGGTCGAGGCGGGCAAGGTATACGTAGTGGTAACTACTGAAGTGGTGGTGGACCATGCCGTAGTCGTGAGAGAGCGTGTGGAGGTAGCAGTAGCAGTGGTGCTCTCCGTAGTCTTCTCAGTACGCGTGCTGGTGGTTGGGACGGATAGGGTTGAAGTGAATGTTGAGCTGATCACAACGGTTTGGGTGGTTGTCTCGGTAACCACCGGGCAAGAGGGCTCACCGTGACCACCGCATCCCCTCGTAGTGGTACTTGTGACCGTTGCTGTTGCTGTGGCTGTAACCACTGGGCAAGACGGTTCTCCCCAGCCGCCACATCCTCTTGTGGTGGAAACTGTTATTGTAGCTGTGGCTGTGACCACCGGGCAAGACGGTTCTCCGTAGCCACCGCATCCCCTCGTAGTGGTGACCGTTGTTGTTGCTGTGGCTGTAACCACCGGGCAAGATGGCTCGCCCCAGCCACCACATCCCCGAGTCGCAGTTGTAGTAGCAGTCGTGGTAACCGTATTTGTGACAGTCGGGCAGCTGGGTTCGCCATATCCACCGCATCCTTTGGTTACTGTCACGGTCGGGCACGCGGATTCACCATATCCACCACATCCCCGAGTCACGGTAACCTGCGGACAAGAAGGCTCGCCATGCCCTCCACACCCGCTAGTGATGGTTGCCGTGACAGTCTTTGTGTAATCCCGTGTGACGGTATTGTTGCAGTTTGTAGCCCCCGCCTGGTTCGCAAGAAGCAACACTAGCCCAAAAGCCGTTGCTAGCCTACTAACCACCCCACCACCTTTTTTCCCCAGAAACATCCTTTCCGCCTTTGTCTTGGTATCTCACGATAATCCGCAATTGATGGAACAATTGGTAGAATGAGAATTGGAGCCGTCTGAACGAGCGTAACCAGGAAAACAGCCGTCGAAAAAATGAATTGACGGATGGCCGAATTGAGGAACGAGTGACCCTCTATATTGCCCTAGTAGGATTTGGACGAGTGAACGATGTCCTTATCCCACTGTGCAAACACTTTCGGAGCAGGATAGAGACTGAGAGGCCCTAGGGGCTAGGGCAGGAGCAAGAGCAGCCTGGGGGTAGAGAAGAAAGGAAGTGGGACATGAAGCGGGCAGCAGCTGCTTAATATGTCAAGTATCCGGCGTACGGCCTCCGGCGCAAATGGCACAAGAGCAAGGGTAAACACAAGTCAGGCAACAGGGGGGTGGGGGTGGGTGGCACCAGTACAGGTGCTGGTACCAGCGTTGGTGCTATGGGTACCTGGCGGTACAAGTAAGTCGCTGTTCCCCATCCTCGTCGGACCCTGAACAGGGTGACCCTTTGGGGGCAACAGCAAAATACCAATACAATTGCAAGCACACTACTCGGATACTCAAGTACCGGTACCTCCCTTGCAATAGCGCAGGTCGGGTAAAAGTAGTGAGGTTGGTGGTGGTGGTGCGTGGTCTGGGAACACAAGCTCACTAGATAGACAATTCCTCTCGCAAACACCCAAGTGAATGACTTGAGTGAACTACTGGGTCCCAAAAGAGCAGACCAAAATCAGGTTCTCTCACGGCCTCTCGCCCTCTCTCTCACCCCTCACTCTTTTCTTATTTCACTCTTGACAATCTACTCCCCTATTTCTCTCGTCTTCTCGCCTCTTCTCTTTATGTGCCCCTTCCTTCGTATCTCCTCCCCTATCGACGTCTATTTATGAATATATTTGAATTCGATTCCTCCACCAGCTCGACCAACCCGAGCCTAGGTAAACAAACGAGTGAAACACAGATCCAATTGATAAGCAAAAAGCCTAGCGGAGAAAGTGGATGGCAGGGGAAGACAGTGCCTATTATTTTTATTTTTTATTTTCTTCCTTCCTTCCACCCCTCCTCTTTCGTGGTGCACAATGCGAAAGTGTCCAATAGGCTCACAGCCAAGACTGTCTTATCCCCCTCATTGTCCGCAGCAGCCACACGGGCAGGGGGCCTACCGGTACCGGAACTCGAACGTGAGAAACGGAGGGTATAGTACGAGTGCAGTAGTGTGGTCCCGATACTCGTACAGGCACTATCTTGGATGCAGGGTTACAACTTGGTCCACGTTCCCCTAACCTTAGCTAGGGATACCACTATGAGTATGATATCTGTGGTATTCAAATTGACCCTACGGTAGCCGAATCTAACGCCAGACGCTTGAGCAACCTAAGAAGTAGTGATTTCCGCCAACAAATTACGGCTCTCGCTTTCTTCGCAAAATTGTGCCCCTAAGAACTGGGGAGAGGGACGCCAAGGTAATTTGCCTACGACTCTCCTCCGCTCTCATTGGTATGATACTGCGCAAGTACGGCCGCATTCGTAAAGCTCTCGTACCGGTACCCTCCCTTGTGCCTCAGGAACTGTGCCGACCAACAAGAGAACAATAAAAGCCATTTAATTGACTGTTCTTAGATTATGCCCCTAGGGATACTGTAAAATTTAAACCGGTTTGTTTTGTCGAATAATGAGAGAGAGAGGGGGGGTGAGGGTTAGCAAAGCCTTTTCAAAGGCAGGAAGGTACTCGGAAGGGTACGAGAACGGATGCGGCTGTACTAATGCGGTATGATAGCGTAAAGAAAGCAAGAGTACCGGTACGAGTATCATACTCCAGTATGATACCGTAAATACCTTGGATCAAAGATTCCCGCTGCCTATCGTGCGAACACACCAATATACGGGCACATATGTCCTGTATTGTCCTGCACGAGTACGTACCGGTACTGTTCAAGTAGTATTGTGCCGGTGCGGTATGCCAGTAAGTTATGATGGATCATTGCGTTATTATAGACCCCGATTCCTGTCGAGCCAGGTTAATCACTAGGACGGAAATCCTAGGATAAACCCATTCTTCAACAAAGAGAGGTGCTAGGTAAACCCATGCACCGTGCTAAGTTATACTTGGAGTGGAATTCCCGCTACCGTATCCGGCCCGAGTTTATTGAGGTTTAGCCTACGGACGGTAGCGAAGTACACTATCCCGGAAGAACAGAGAGTCTCATGAGGTCTCACTCACACCCTTCTCCTCTGCTCGAATATCATACTTGTAAACTCACGGCCGTGCAGAGTGGGCAAGGTTTGTGAATCCGCAATAGCCAAAACTCTAGCTAGGTCTTGGGATGGTGATTAAGGTTGGGATTCAAAGAAGGAAAGACACCAAACCCTATCGTATGAGTTGCCCGCGTCTTCAGCATGCACGACACTCCAGCCTCCAAATCGATCTGATTCCCCTCCCCATGCGGGATGGTGCTTGTGCCACTCGTACTGTACTCGTACTGTACTCGTACGATTAAGGTACCGGTACGGTGCTCGAGTGCTTTGAGTGGCGACATCCACTCCGTCCGCAGAACGCCTCCAAAGGGTAGTACCGTTTTTTTGGGGGGGGGAGTCTTATCGCACCTACTTGTACGAGAAGGGTCAGAGAATCATCGAATCACTCCCCGGTCCTGGTGATATTTGGGTCAGGGGTGAAGTACGGTATCATATCGGTATTGGGACAAACAGGAAGATGAGTGTGCGTGCAAATGTCTGCGGGAAGGATAAAAGAAATAATAATATTATTATCATACCTAAGGCAACTATTGGCTTGGCTATTCCACAGGTACAAGCATAGTAGCGTTATTCCCCGCGAGTGAGCATTGGCCCTCTACCCCTGCTTGTCCCAATACTTTACCCCTACCCCGAGTACTAGAATAGAGGCGGGACTGCCGGGACATCTCGATCTCAGTAACCGGTCCCCTACTATACTCGAGTAGTAGTAACATGACTCCTCTCGCTCTCACACAGGAGTTCACGGTGATTCCGGTGTTCCACTCATTTGGGGGATTGCACTTCTTGTCTTTTTCTCTTATTTTCTTTTCTTTCGTCCTGACTTTATTTCATTCTGGGGTTCATCCTTTTTCTGTCACTCATTTTTTTACAAGCCATTGTTGGTCATCGTTATTTTCTCTCAAAAGACAGCGGTTGCTTGCCATCGGTTGCCCATCATCCATCTCACTTGGGATGGCCCCCACACCTGTTGCTGACCAGCGGGGGAAAGCTGCAGCCGACTCCCAATAGCTTACTTATGCAGACTCGCATATTATGAAGCGATCCTATCACCCCCGCCTATCTAGCCGCGAGAGACTAAGCGAAACATAGACACGAGCTATTAGTGGCGAGATTTCCGTCTCCCATCTCGCCAAGGATTTGTGCTTCTACCGTACTCATTTTGTGACCTTGTGACCATTTCGTTGCTGTTAAGCTACTCGTACTTGTATCATAACCACTCGTACAAGAAGTACAAGTACTAGTACTAGTACAGTATCAACACGAGGAGGAGCACAAAGGAGGGGGTACTTACGGATGTAAGCAAGCTAACCAACTTTGTGGCTTGTATGCTCACTTAAGTACGTTGGCAGTTCTTTGAGACTCAGGAGCACAGGCGTGGGAATTGATCAGGGTAAAGGCGGGGGGGGATCATGGAGACCCTGTTCGCCGGAGCCATTAGCATCGTCACCGTCATCAGCACCAACATCAATGGAATGGCTTTGTGAGCTGTCCTCCTAGCTGTGTTGTTATTAATGAGCGATGATAGCGATGAATGGTACAGCCCGTAAATTATGATACTTGCAACAGTGGGCTTGGTCTACTGGAACAGACCCGTTGCGCAGGGTGGACACGGTACGGTAGACTGCCGTATAGTACCCGTAGCAGAAAGACCAAAAAGACTTGCGTGAATGTCCGCACCTTTTCCCTCCTCCTTTCCCTTTTCCTCTCAATTTCACCCCTCCCCGACGCCGGCGAGTATATTAATCGCCTTGAAATGTTTCTTTTGTCCATCCCACCCAGCCGCTGGAGAGAGAGTTTCCCCGTACCCCCAACCCTTCTCATGGATGGTCCGCACTGTATCCCGCAGAGTTCACTCGAGTACTGTACCTGTAGACCAAACCTTTTCACCACAGTACCCAAACACTTGATCTACAAGTATCATGCTCGTTCATCACTCGTGGCCGCACTTTTGCCCTTACCATCCCCAACCACTTTTCCTACCGTAAATTTATCGCCATACCGTACCGGTATGATACTCGAGTACAGCCGAGTTCGCTGAAAATGTAGAAGGCTTTCGCAGCTGCCGCTCCGCCGCGCCTTTCTACTTCCTTCACGGCTGTTCTCCCTCAGCGGCGAGAAATTCGGAGACTAAAGTCTATGATCCGGGCGGCCCCTCTTGTACAAGTACAAGTAGGTCACTCACCCATATAGTATCATGCTCGGGTACCGTATGGCACCGGTATTCCTCCCCCCCCATTTGGCTCATCCTGCCCACACTCGGGTGCTGTAGGGCCACACCTTTCCACATTGTCTTTCTTCCCTTCCCTTCCCCTCTTCCCTCTTTGCCTTTGCCCTTTCACACTTCCTACACTTGGCTGCTTTAGTACCAATATTTTACCCTCCCCCAATCATCCACTCCCTCCACCACCCACCTATCCATTGGGATTGTTTTGTAGTATCATACGGCGCTCTCGTCTATCATAGGAGGGAGAAGGGAATCCTCCGGCTCTAACCTGTACGGTACAGTGCTCAAGTAGAGAGGCATATCGGGGCTGGTTGTCTCCATCTTCCTCTTTACTCTCTTTCCCTTCTCTTTCCCTTCTTTTTCCCTTCTTTTTCCCTTCTAGTCCTTTTTGCAAACTGGATAGTAGTGTTATTCACTATTCACTACGAGGAGGATTCAAACTAAGTCTCTACAAATTTCAACCATTATCGTGTTCCCTCCCTCCCTCCCGCTCCGGTCCACCATGAGATTTTTTTTCTGGCCTCGGGACTCCCCACTGGGGGCTTCTACTCTAATTGCTTTCCTATTCCCTCTGTTTTCGTGTTCCAGTAGCACTCCGGAAATTGGTTATAGTTCGGGATTGAGCCTCGGACGTCGAGCCACTAGCAAAGAAGTTATGTGTTCATGGATTCGGCCTCAAAGTAAGTTTGTCCTAATAAAGCATCCTCTACTCGGCATGAGCTTTGTGACTTTCCTTTTATCTTTGGAAAAAAAAAAAAAAAGAGAAATCAGTAACTAACATGTTCACAATCCGGCGCGAAAAACCATAATTAGGCGCTCTCTTTCGCGACACAATCTTCCTCGATGGTGGCGTATTGACCTGGCAAATCACTGGCGATGATGGAAAAACGAATATTGACACGGGTACGAACCTCCACTTCCACCCTGCCTAGCCGTATTGTAAACCGCCAAGTATTCGAAACAAACAAGCTAACCGATGATACACAGTATCAAGGCACAAGCTATACTACCTAAACCTCACGAGTGCATTCTCATTAGCAAACGATGGGAAGACGGCCATACAGTCGACTGCTAAGCCTGACTCAAACATGGGCACCAACTTTGTGAACGGGTTCATGCTGGCGAACGACTACCAGTTCATCGTCTATGGGGGTTATATGGAACTTGGCGATAAAGACCCATCAATCGGGCCAACGTGGTCGCTGGCGAGGGATATGGTACAGCACGGGGAGACACCGTTGCGGGATCCTCCGAAATATCGAACCCTCACTCTTGACAAAGTCACTCGATACATTGCTGCAGGGGGCTCCGTCAATGTGCCATCCGAGGACAGGGCATATGTATTCAGTGGGGCAACGGTGAGTCCTAGAAAAATGGTTCTTCTATATTTGGGAACGTTACTTTGTTTTTTTCCCCTCTCCCACGTGCTTATTCGGCACTCGTTTACTGATATGCAAAACCAGGGTACAGATTGGGGTGAATTTTATGCGATGGCAGGTGCACCCGATAATGTCACTGCGACGTACAACAGCACCAACCTGATATCGGTGGATATGTCGACAATGGGAAGCGAGAAGTGGGATAACAAAACTATCCCGTCGAGTATTCCGGCGCGTAAGAATGCAGAAGTTGTGTGGCTGCCTGTTGGATCGCAGGGAACGCTTGTGGTTATTGGAGGCGCTTTGAACCACGATCTCATACGCCTTCGATTCGACATCACCGACGAGCAGAAGACGATGGGGAAATCTTTTGTCGACAATGTCCATTTGTACGACGTCGCGAAAGACAAATGGTATACGCAGCAAACGAGTGGGGACGACAAACCGCCAGCAACATCAGAGTTCTGCACAAGTTATGCCGCATCTCAAGATGGAAAGTCGTTTCAGGTTAGTTTCTCATAACTTCATTCCCTCATTGGATAGAGGTAGGCGCTCTAGTCCGAACCCTCCCTAATTCGGCGAGCGATTTCCACCACTGTATCTTGGCTAGAGTGAACTACCCGCTTACCGCGCCTATCACAGATCTACGCTTACGGCGGCTGGGAAGATTTCTCCAGCATGCCTACCGACTCTAATCCGCCATCGGCAAATGTCTATGTTCTTTCACTTCCTGCGTTCAAGTGGATAAAGGTTTACGATGACAAGGACTCCACTCATGGGCGCAGGGGACATAGATGCCATAAAGTTGCGGATAATTTGATGATGGTTGTTGGAGGAGCACGTGTGTCTACTAATCAATGCGTCAACGAAGGAATTGTCAGGATGTTCAACATGAATACTTTGAAGTGGGAGGACAAATATGACCCGAACGTTCACGACACCTATAAGGTTCCAGAGGTAGTTTACAAAGCGATTGGCGGAACGTAAGTTTGGGAATTTTCCAGCTATACAATCATTGACCCTGTCCGGAAAATGAGTTGCATTTTACTAGTGGCAGCGAGCCCTGCCATTGAAGAACATTGACTAACTTAGGGATGGTGCAGTGAAACTGGTGGAGCAAACGTAACCCCCTCATCATGGAATAGCAGCGAAATCCAAGACCTCTTTGGCATTAAGTACACCAAGACCGTAAAGAACTATTGGCCCTACCAATCCGTCTCTGGCACCCCCACAACCCTCCCCACAGTCTCTGGCAACGTCGTCGCGCCCGAAAAGTCCGGCAACGGCATGCCATCCTACGTGCCACCGCTCCTCGGTGCGATCCTCGGTCTGCTCGTTCTGATAACAATCCTCTGCGCAATTCTCTTCTGCCTTCGTCGTAGGAGAGCGCAAAAGAAGCGCCTGCAGAGCGACTCAGCCGCCAGTACAGTGCGCAAGAACCGCCAGACATGGTCGTGGCTCCTCGGCGTCTATGGCGACGAGAAGCGCGGCCACGAGTGGGCAAACCCGACGCCCTCAACTGAGCCTCCAAATCCGTTTGATGCCTCGGCGGTCGGTAGTCCTATCAATGAGGAACAGACTGATCCTATTGAGACGGCCGGAAGGCAACTATATGAGATGCCTGGTTAGTTCACCCCTTATCCCCTATTCAGCGGAGTATCACTATTATATGCTGTGAACAAGACTAACGTAACAAACCCGAACAGACACGAGCGTCGCGCAAGAGTTGTGTTCGGGAACCACTCCCCAACGCAGGGTCACGATAAGTGAACAAGTAACGGAGATCCGCGAGGACCCACGAAACAGGAGATCCACCGCGAACGAGTAAGGAATACCCGAAATCCATCCATATACCCACCGTCCGTCTGCGCCCTCCCCTTGCCCCGTTGTAGAAAACGAAAGGGAGGGAAGAGTGAAATAAAATACATAAGTTATGAAGTTTATTTTTTATTCATTATTTCCTTAATAATTATTTCATGCCATGCCAGGTTGTCATGCCTCCTCCCATGACCATTATACCCCATCAGTTATGTTCAGTTGTCTTTGCTCAATCTCTGGGTACGGTTCATTCGTTGTCGTTGGAGAGCCATTGATTTTTTTGATTTTGCTTGTTGTTTCAACCTACCCAACCATTACCCCCTCCCGGCACCTTTCCATTAATTACATTTCAGAATCCGCTCATTTCTCCCCCCCCTAAGAGTCCTCAGGTCAAATAGCGCACCTAGCACTTCCGGCACTTCCACCACCATCATCAGGACCAACCCCGCCACTAGTACAGATCAGATTTCGTCCACCAACACAAACAGAGATTCCTCACCCACAAGGGAAGAAGGCGGTCACTCGGTCCTCGCAAGACTCCTGGAGGGGGATCAATTACATACTCCGATGTCGCTGAGGGGTGGGCGGTATAAGGACAACCCTTAACTTGTTTGAGTGTTAAGAGTTGTCTTGTTTTGCTTTCTGTGTTTTCTGTTGGGCGGCGTGGGAGTGGGGTTATATAAGATCTAAATTCTCTGTTCTTTTTTCTTCTCTTACTTTTGTCTATTTTCTTTCTTGCGAAACGGAAAAACACATGCTTCTACTTATGTGACTATGTGAATGGGTTACCCTCTTCTTATTTTATCTTTATTTCGCGGTTTGCCTTTTTTGCCTTTTTTATTTTTTTAATTGTTTAAAAAGGGGTGTACTTGCGTCTATATGATTTGTCCATTTCTTTTCGTTGATTCATTGATTTCACGTGTATAATGAGTACGAATATGATATGAGGTTGGTGTTTTGTCGGAATAAGCTCACCCCGTCTCCTGATCCTATCTTCTAGCACCTCTCCCACTTTTTACCGCATCTGTTTATGAGTGCGAGCACACATGTTTGTCCTTCCGTTTCGTTAGTTTCGGTTTTTCGTTGTCCTGTCTGTCGCCTTGATGGACAACCGGACAGACAAGCTTCTTTATCTATCATACGTATCATAAGTACAGTACCGGTATGATAGTCCAATCCCACCCATCCCATTCCCTCGTGATCGTGATACCACACTAACGTTTTCGGGAAAATAAAAAAGGAAGGACACTCCTCTTTCGCCCATTTGCCCAACACTATACATACTGTACATACTGTACAACACAAACCAAACTCAGCCCGCGATCCACAGAGGCCACACATCGCGTCACCGCGGCACAAGCATCTTCATGTGGAGGGGATAAAATGAGCCCCAAGAAATCAGGAAATCGCAATGGCAACAGAGACAGGAGTGGATGAGCCTCCTCCTCCCTCCATCTCTCCATCTAGGTTACTCGTACCGTACGGCATTCGTGCATATTATGCTCGCACGGCCGGAATTCCTTTCTGGGGGGGTCGCGAGTGTGATTGGGGGGTGGAGGGATGATCTACAAGTACCGTGCCTGTGGGGGGCGGGGGGACATGACCTGCCTGCCTGCCCTGCCTGCCTGCCCTGCCTATCATACCTTATTCTCTTTTTTTCTTCTTTTTTCTTTTCCTTCTCCCTCTTTCCTGTGCCTGTGCGATGCCGTGCCATCCACTCGTTCGGTTGCGCGAAAGCCCTGAACTCGGCAGGAGCTATTATTAATGAACCGTACCCCCCCAATTGGCAACTAATCTTTCCCCGTTCTCGAGCCCCTTTTTTACAAGTGTCATTCCCGATCTATTAGCCAATCGCCTTGGTATCAAGCCTATTCCCAGTTTTCCAGTAGAATATTCGGAAAGCTCACTTTGGGGGGGGAGAGCGGGGACGAGAAAAAAAAAAAGAGAGAGACGCGGCTCCTTCGGTGAGCTACAACGTACAGTATACTCGAGTATGATTTATTGTTTCATGTAAACCCGCCGGTATCCCGAACCTCCCCAACCCGTGCCGTTCTCTTTTGATCACCGTTGCCGGACTTTAGTCGCTCGGGTTGCCTATGCGGCGAGCGAGCGGGAAATTTGGTACCTGCATTGAGGCTAAATCGGATCTCTTGGCGGGCGGGAGGCGGACGGCGCCATTCTCGTTTTGGTGGGGGAAGGAATGCCAGTACGATATGATATCGCATGGTACTGTATCATACTCGTACTGGTGCAAGTATGATATATACCGGTGCGTTATGAGGGGTTATTGGTAGGGTAGGGTAGGGTAGGGTAGGATTTGTATGGATTTGGGGGGCTCCTCCTGTGAGCTCGAGGAATCAATTATCATAGTTGGTTGGGCGTGCGAGTTAATAATATTTGTGGGAGGGATTGTGGTCTGACTTGTCCTGTCATAGTAGAAAAGTGATAAAAGTTTATGTACCAAATTCAAATTATCCCATTTGTGGCATGACCCGTCCTTGTATGGCGGGGATCTGTACGAGTGCAATTATTAGTCCATGCCTAACTCTTTTAAGGATTGGGATGTTGGTATCATAATATTATAATATTATCATGGCAGGGATGAGCTCTAATTCGGTTGAATACCCTACGTCACGGTAATCTATCATTCCCCACCTGACCGCACTTCAAAGCGTTATATACTGTATGTGTATATAGCTGCGAAGGTATCATAAAGTAAGTATTCAATTACCGCCACTTGCAAAAAAAATTAAAATTAAAATTTCTCGGAACACAAAGTATTCCGACTTCCGACGGTTCAGTAGAAAAGGAAGAGAGAAAGAAGTGATCCTTCCTTCGAAGCAGTAGTAACAGCGCACACTATTTAGAAAAGAGGATTTCCTCTAGTAATGGTTTGTTTTGTATTATATTATTTGGGGGTGGGGGGTAATCACCCCCCCTACAGTTAATTTAAAACTTTTCAAACCAAACATTTCGGATTCTCACATGTACAGTATCCTGTGTGGGTGTACATATATGCATATTATTTCATCAGAATCATTATATTCTATTGTAGACTGTGGGGGGGAGGCTCTGACTCATGAATGCCGTATAACCCATGGCGAGAGGGAGGGAGCATACATATTATCCCTCTGGGAGATCGCAGTCTGTCTATTTTACTCGCAAGGCGGCGGGTACTCGCGTTCGGTGTGCAGTATGATACAGTACAGTAATTGATCCCGGTAGAGGAGGGGGGGGGGGGCCACCGGGACTAGCTACACTCGGAGATACTCTCACTGATGGGAAGCTTAAAAACTGGGTTTTTTTTTTTTTTTAATGCAAGATAGCGCATATTTCAATTGATTGGTACATGGTAAGTTAGTATCATAGTACCGGTTGTGGGAATTTTGATGCGCCTTCCCTTAGTTGGATGGTGTTTTGACTGAACTGTACTCGAGTACCTTGTGGTGATAATTGCTCTGTAGCCTGACCGATAAACTGATGGATGGAGGAAGGGAAATTGACTTGGATCCAATTGTAGTACGAGTAAATGGACCAACACAGATGAAGCAAAGAGGTTGAAGCTAAACCCAATTTAGATAGGCACACACACTGCTATCTAAATGGTTTTTGTTGTTGAGGGGTGGTTAGGCTTGTCTAACCAGAAGGAAGGCTCCCAACTTAAATAAAGGAAATTCCATGGGGTAAAAACCTCATAGCTCTCAGACAATACCATACCAACTTAGTTTCCGCTCCACACCGGTAACTCTATCGACTTTATTGTGGCATAGTCTAATCCATGGAAGTTAATAGCATTGTGGAAGAAGGCCCACGCCTGCAGAACTAACAGTGACTAGTATGTTGGCAATCATATGTGTTCGAAATATGCCCCACCATATATTCTCGGGGGACATGGTTTGAAATGTTAGGATAGCGGTGGGAACTGCCGTACGTGCGGGCTTGATCTTCGGAAGGGGGGAAAGTTTCGGGGAGGATGTGTAGACATGCTGGTATGTACTGTACACTGTACCGGTAACTGTGGGTTGAGATTCTTGGGCTGGGATGGATGGGGGGGGTTCGCTGTGCTTGGTTGATCCTGACATCAGCCCGTGTGGGAGGCTCTCCCGGTGCGGGAGTGAAGTCTCGGTGGGTTCGGCGGTTGGATTTGTAATCGAATTCCTGATGGCGGGATGATTTCTAATGCCGGTAAGCTATCTGCTGGGTAGGGCTCCATCTGTGGAGAACTGTCATATAACTATGGGATGACATATACATATCATATATCCATTACTAAAACCTGACTTTGCCACAACTGCATACCTGCATCACAGAGAATCACTCTGAATAGGAACATCTCGTGTGTAATTCTAGTACTCTACACTACTCAGGTGATAAGTATATTTCTATTCACGGTGCCGAGTATCGCTTACTTTTTCGCACTGGCAATCCTCCTTCTATTGGATAACTATAGTCACATTCTGGCCCCTCTCCCGTTCAGGATGTGCGGGACCCATGGTATTCTCAGAATGACTAGGAGCGGTGGGCCTATGGCTCGGGTCAACACGCTTCTCCTCCGCCGTAGCATTTCTGCAAAGCTTGCATCTGCAATTCCTCCGATCCTTCGTGGGGTCGCACGCCATCCACAGGTAGTGCAGTTGAAACTCTTTAGGATGCCGAAACGTTCCTCCGAACGGGTGTCCGAATAGATACGTCCAAGGGTGACCTCCCCCCTATCCTCCCTCAGAAAAATTTTAAACACCCAGGCACTCACCTCGCCTAAACGCAAAAGGTGTGAGGAAAGAAAGGGGAGGGTGGTACCTTAGCTGGAATACGCACTCTTTCATAAAGAGTGTACCCATCCGGGAGCTCAAAAATTGCACATCTCCCCTTACCGACCTTTCCCCTGAATAGTGGATCCTTAAAAACACCTGGCCATTCGCCTGTCTTTCCTAGCCAATCCAAGGCCCTCTTATCGCTACGGCTGATAGGTCTGTAGTAGTCTACATCGATATTGGGGTCTATCACTCGATCGCAACCCACAGTTGGAGGATCGAATTTGCGCACGCCGTCGGACCAAGTTAGTGCTACCAGCAACAGGTCGTCTTTTGTTGGAGGTGTGTCGGGCACGGGGGTTGGTTCGATGGTGGGGACGTAAGATGTGTATAATAGGAAGCCTGGGGAAGCCATGGGTTCGCGAGGTGGGGGCATGGTGCTTGGTTGGGGGATTGTGAAAATGGCAGGAGGACGGGAATGGCATGTGTGGGAGGGGAGGCCTTAAATTGTTTTGATGTGAGGGGGAAGTTGTTTGCTGACGTTTGAAGTGTCGTTTTGAGAAGGGCTGAGAAGGGGATCGGTTGGCTGGGAGTTGCTGGAAGTGGGAGGACGTTGAGTACAAAGCGTGGTATTCGTTAGATTTTTCTGGAGCCGAAACCTACGGGCTTCTACATGGATGCTGGAAGATGGTTCCAAATTCCAGGGAGGACTATTTGGGTTTGATCGGGAGGGAGCAGTTTGGCCTGATATATTTCTCGTGAGGGATTATTGGTAGTGAGGCGTATCACCTCATATCTAGGAAGAGAGTGTGGTGGTAGTATCATAATCATCGAGGACTGTGTCGTTTTGCGCTCATCACCTGTATTGTAGGATAAGGGAACTCGATAGTATTACGTTCTTGAAAACAGGGGTAGAGGGGAGAATCTTGATTCCAAGTATGTAGCCATTTGTTTAACAATAATAATAAAAATAATTATATAGAGTGTTGTGGCAAGCACACTATTACGATAGTATATCATACAAGATGCGAGGGGGCCACGCGCTATCACTTAGATCGCTGCACTTTCGTTCTTTGCTTTTCAAGGGTGGCCTAATTTGGGTGTTGGCAGCTGCATAACTTGAACTTGACGAAAGATCGAATTCTCTTCACATCCCGAGTGATATATGGTGAATATGCCCATGTTAGCTCAAGCTATGATTGCGAGCAAGTGTATTTACTCCCCCATTCTATTCGCCGTAAGCAAGTGTATATATGTCGGTTGAGACAATTAATTACAGGCAAGCACATATGTATGCCGCCGTGAGGATTTGTCATAGACATACCCCCGTAGTGGCTGAGCTAATCTGCACGCCTGAAGGTAGGCCTGACTCACAGCCCTTATATAAGTGCTGCTGAATTTCAGTGAGTGAAAAAAAATAAGTTCCCTTAACGTGACCAAATATTCCATTACTTTGTGAAAGAGACGAGGGGAAAAACATATTGTCAAAATGGGCGGCCGCGCATTCAACCTTGACACCCCGCCTATCCCGCACGACATTTACCTCCGCCTGGTGTCCAAATTCACCACTCTTTTGCAATCGCTCCACGAAATCGTCAGAGTGTCCCCCCATGCGCCTGAAAAGATTATCCACGGGGACATAGACATTCTAGTCGCGTCTCCTGTTCGTCCTTACACCAATGAGGAACTCCTCGCACTCCTCGGCGCAGAACAATCCATTCCTGGCTTCCCAACGGCGAATCTCGCCGTCTACGAGCCCGAGATGGAGGCGTACGTGCAGGTAGACATACGCATGTGCCCTCCCGAAAAGATTGAATGGGAGACTTTCCATCGCGCCTACGGTGATCTCTGGAGCATTCTAGGGGCCATGGGGAAGCGTGTGGGGATTAGCGTCAATCACTCCGGCGTCCGCGTTTCTGTCGGGCACATTGAGAAGAAGAACAAGAAGGCGGCCATGGTGCACTTGACGGATGATCCCCGGGCTGCTATCGAATTTTTTGGGTGTGATTGGGGGTGGTACGAGAGGGGGTTTAGCACTGTCCAGGAGATGTTCGATTTCTGCGCTCGATGTCGGTTTTTGGACCTTGGGATTTCTCAGAGGAGGGAGGAAATCACCGTTGAGGGTAGGAAGCTCAGAGATCTTCGGCCTCTCTGCCGACGCTGGTTCGATGAATATTTGCCAAAGTTGACGGGGGAGGAGGGGCAGGATATTGAGTTGAATGTTCACTCACGGGAAAGTGTGCTTGAGGAAGCATTGGAGAAATTTGATAAGAGGCTGGAACACGACATGCTGGTGGGTATCTGGGGGAAGGATTTGTTTGATAAGGAGATGTGGCGCAGGATTCGGGCTCTTTTGCCACTTGGTACTAAGAGAGGTAATTTTGTGGTGAGAACTTTGGCCAAGAGGCTCGGGGAAGAAGATCTTGGGAATGGCGATTACGGAGCATTGTGTGAAGCGGAGGAGTGGAGGAGAGAAAGAGAAGTCAAGTGGACCGGGATTGCAAAGGCTGAGTGGAGGGCTATATTGATGGCACAGAGAGGAGGCTGAAGTAGGCATTGCGGGTTTGTTGGACAGGCAGAACAGGGGGAAAAATGTGTGAGCACAGCATTGTGATGCATTCAATGGTTATTAGTTGGTGGGGAAGAATATGCGATTAGTCCTATTTTTATAATGTCTTATGTTATAAGGTACTTAAGATATTTTAAAGTGTGGAGCTATTAAAGTGAAATACGAAATGGATCTGAGGGCTAAGGAAGGCTTGGTGTAATTTATGCACCTGGCAGGCATACTCATTGTTATGCCTGAGATAGCTGTAGTTTAGTTTGGAGGGACATAGATGGACGATGAGAGATGACTAGGAAAAAGAGAACCCAGAAGACTCGGGATATGATACCTTGGATACAACAGCCCCTAGTCAACAACTATTGCGTCATCGAGGACCTCTCCTGGGTCATTTCTCAGAATAGCTTCCTTCATAACATTCCATTCATTAAAGATACTTTGAGCAACAGTATCGAGCCCCTCATAATCTGCATCAGTAGCCACTGAAGCTTCGCCCATGAAGGTGAAGAAGCGGTCACTTTCGCAGTCCAAAAAGCTCTTGAAATCCCTATAAAAGATATTCAATTCACTCCAATAGAGGTTGCCGAAAAAGGTATCTGCCTTCAAAAGGCGCACCTCCTCAAGCAAGCGATCAAGAGCTTGGATAGTTTTGCATGCCTCTTCGAAGTTAGGAGTGCACTGAGGTGGATGCCTAACCTCGGAAATCGTAGGTATACCGCTAGGGGGAAGAAGTTGGGGGGGGGAGCCAGGGTAGTACTTGGGAGTGATCGGCATCGAAGTAGAGTTAGAAGTCGATGGTGGGGTGAGGGTTGTCTTGCAGGTTGACCGATCCCAGACCAAAGGAGAGGGGGAGCGAAGACTCTGGGTACCGGTTCCATTGCTTCTTTGTCTGGGAGGGATACCGGGATGAGAAGTATCTGGGGTGGGAGACTCGGGGAACTCGGAGTTGCGTATCCGCATGCGTCTTGGTGCCGAGGGGTTTAGAGGAATCGGTGTTTTGATAGGGGTTTGGGGATTTTGTGGCTGCATTATCTCGTGTTTGATGTAGACTGTCTAGTTTTTAGCTTGTCGAGGATTGTCAGGAGGATGAGGATGATAGGGAAAGCAATATAAACTATTGCTCGCATTGGTCGTATGAAATCTGGCGTCCGGTGGGCAAAGCATCTCACCCGTAGTTGGGATGAAGTTTGAATATTCTTGCATGATCCTATAGCCCACCCTCTCCTCTGAAACGAGGTAGATATAAAGGGAAATTCTATTCAAGAGAGTTATTCGGGCTTGCCAAAACAGTAGTGAGACATGGTCTTATCATCTCACGCTGTCTACCGCTGCCCACCACTATCCGAACTGGCACACTAGAAGTGACCAAGAAGATCCGGTTCGCTTGAAACTATGTATGATATAAACTTTCGTGGGATGCCGTAAGACAGGGCAATATGTTCCAGGTGGTCCTGGATCGGGTACTCGGTGAACTTTCAATGTGTTCTGTTGAGGACTGGGATTCATAGGGTGTTTTACCCGTGAGAACTTCAGGAGCTGGAACATCGGATAGGTGTTGAATCGGGGGTTGGGTTGTCGTATTTGGTTGATGGGGGGTAGGGAGATGGGAGGAGGCCGATCAACTCTTGAGATCTTCCACTCGGTCAACACTGGGGTTTGCAAATCGGTTTGAGGTGGACAAAGGGAATGGGAAGAAAAATGTGTGATCGGTTTCGCACGGTGTTCTTACGAAATTTGCTAGGCTACAATATCATTTCTACAGTGCTTAGGTGAGCACAAGGTAGGTGAGGAAAATTCCCAATTTTAACATCATTATGATAGCCAAAGTTCGGAGTATCCGTACTGTACTTGTATGATGGTCAGAAGGGCCAATCTTGGCGCTACTCTCGGGAGCGGAAAAAAGTGAGGCGAACCCTCCACTGCTCAAGTATGATACAGTAGTACAGTACTCGGTACTACTATACCCCGGCCACACCAGCTTCGCGATAATATTACTCGATTAGATTCTCTGATCGACTGGTGCACTTACAAGTATCATAGAAGCCAATAAGAAAGGTTTCGCCTCACTTACCTAAACCCAGTGCAGGAGCAGCATCTTATCTTCAGCCTCAATTCAACCCTCCATCCGCTGTTTCAATTGTCTAAGGCCTGCCATCGATAATTGTCCACCAACACCCATCCATCATACGAGTACTGATATTTTCACTTCTATCATACGATATTCGAGAAAAAGAGTTCGAATTTCGAAATGGGTGGAAAAAAGAAAAATAAAGTTGCATCTAATCCTGCACGCGGATTTGCTACTACATCAGTGCCATCCAAAACGAAAACACCTGCCCCAGTCCCCGAAGGTCCAAGTGAAAAAGAGATCGACACTGTTGTGGCGTCGGAGCCTTCGGAGAAGGGCTCGGGAAAGACCGGTGAGATTCCAGGTATCCCGAACGAAGAAGAGGTGGAGGAGCACCGATTGAGGGCACTTGTGGACAAACTAGGTCAAAGGGCCAGGAAGGAAACACAGAGAATTGTGACCCGGGTGGAAGTCGAGAAACGCACAATTAGAAGTATCTGCTACCCTTTGAAGGTGAACAAACTTCTAGAGTTTGACTTCGTGCGTTATAACAATCAGCCAAGGACTACTGATGGAGTGAAAGAACTTGGGGTAGGGGACCAGATTCTGGCGCTTGCTAAGGAAGAGTTCATTCAAATGGGCCGGACGAATGAGACCGAATGCAAACGAGGAGAAGCTTTACTCCTGAATGCTTGGATTCTGCAAAGGGCTTTTGTCTCCATGGGCTTTCCAAAGGGAAGGGTCGAGGAGGGGTTGCAGGCGCTGGCTGATCATGGTTCCACTGCTCTCGATAAAGAAAAAGGCTTAGATGGAGCATTGGAGGAAATGTTTGATTGGCTAGCGCTCAATTGCGAGGAAGAAGAGCTTCCGGGGTTTTATGATGAGTTTAGTAGAGGGAAGAAAGACGTGGCCTCGGGCTCATCAGGTGCTCATTCACACCTCAGCAAGACTATGTGTCTCAAACACTAATGGGGTGATCAGATGTGACACCCAGTGAAATAAAACCCGATTCTGGAACACCTACTCCCCGACAGCCCTTCGGGGCCGACAAACGCCATTTGACTGGAAAATTGCTTCGAGTTGCCGATCGGAGTCTTGAGAGCAGAGATGTTTCAGGTGAGGTTGGGAGGAATGAAAGTGATGACAGTGCGGATGATGTCGAGGTTGCGCCGGAGGAATTGGTTCCACAATACATCAAGCTACAGACACAAAAATATCACCTCCACCCTGCTTCTACAATCATAACAGGCAAGAAGGTTAAGGGGAAAAACGAGATAAAAGCTTCCTCGATAGCTGGTGTTTCTCCCGCCAAAGCGGAGCAACTCGGGAAAATTCAGAATAAGCTTGATGAACTTACCCGCGACCCGCTCTTTGACCTCCGGGAAGCGGAGGATGTTTGGCGTGTAGAGAGGTTGAGGCTAGAAAAGGAGGAATGGGCCAGGAAACAGAGCAGAGGGGGTTCGACCTTTAAGCAAGGAACTAAAGCATCGGATGGCTATACGGTCAACTCCGAAGGCAACGGGGTTAAGGAAGAGGCAGAGTCTGCTTCCCCTATCGATTTGCCACACGCAGAAGAGGATTCAGATATGAATCAGTACTTTGTGGGTGGCCTTTTCGAACCAGCACCGACAGAAGAATTAACCGCTGTACAAGAGGGTGAGAATGAAAATGTGGATATCAGAGATTTCGAGCTAGTCAGCGCTTCTGGGGGAAATTTTGGAAAAGGGAAACCAAGAGGAAAAGTAGGGGTTGGTACGCCTGCGGTCAAGAAGGTTTTGGAGGAGCTTTGCCGAAGCCGGTAAGCATGGTTCTGGCAATTGTGGATCCGGGTTTGCTGATATTTCCAGGGATGTGAATTCCAAAATTCGCTTCGAAATGATTCCGGGAACATCGATATCGGCTCGGAGCAAACTAATCATTACTTGGTCTTCCATTGCCGAATCATCATCTGTCGATGTTTCCCCTATAACTCCAACCCTTGGCCCCGGTGCTCGCCCACCTGTTATTATATCAGCCCTGGGCTTGCTTTGTACTACGTTTTCCATGGCATCAATTGCCGCGATGAGTAAGGACCAAGCGGACGGCTTCATTGCTACTTATGCGCTTTTCAAGTTATGTGGTAAAAAGGATGAAAAGATGTATCTTCGGCTCCCAAGCATTTGGCGTGAGCTGTGGTTTGAACTACTAAGTGAGGGTCAACTAGAATCCGAGAGGCAGGAGCGGGAGGTTCTCAGGAATCTGGAGGGGGCTTTAAAGATAGGAAGTTTCGGCCTTTCCGGCCGTGATTATCTTGCAGAGAAAAAGGCTCGGGCTATTAAAGCTGTTGGCCCTAAGGAGCAAGGAGCCACGGGCGGAAGAGTGGAGTCCGGAAATATGACTTCGGATGCAATAAAAGAAGATTGGTTCTATAGAACAAATCGTTCTGGATATCAACATATGTTGGAACATAGAAGGAAGCTGCCAATGTGGGCATTCAAAGAAGATGTTTTGGCTGCTATGGAAAACAATCAGGTAATTATCATATGTGGTGAAACTGGATGGTATTTAGAAGGTTCATACCTCTTGGAGCGCAAAGTATTCTAACTTTCAATCATAGTGGAAAGAGTACCCAAACTCCTGCTTTCATTTTAGAGCATGAACTCTCCCAGGGAAAATCCTGCCGCATATACTGTACAGAGGTAATGGCTCTTCCACCCCGCTGTATTTACCGCACTAAAAAATAGTAGCCACGTAGAATTTCTGCAATATCGCTCGCAAGACGTGTATCGGAAGAACTGGGTGAAAGGAAATCCGAAGTTGGTAGCAAAAGTTCGCTCGTTGGGTACGCTATTAGGCTTGAGGGTAGAATGCATTCTGGTACAAGGTTGATCTACGCGACTACGGCATGTTTTTTCTCATTCCTTCTGTAAGTTTCGGATGGGTGGCGCTGACCCCGATAGGGTATTGTTATGCGTATGCTTGAAAGGTCGCCGGAGTTAGAGGAGGTGACTCATTTAGTGTTGGACGAGGTTCACGAGAGAAGTATAGACAGCGACTTTCTATTACTTGTTCTGAAGAAGCTGTTGGTTCAAAGAAAGGACCTGAGGTAATTACTCACTTTTCGGAAAAAATAATTAAAAATAATTCGTTGATTCTAATGGCTTTAGGGTTGTTCTCATGTCTGCCACTGTCGATGCAGATAGGCTCTCAGCGTATCTCGGCGATGCGCCAGTTATGGTGGTTCCGGGCAGGACATTCCCCGTGGAGACTTACTACCTTGAGGATGCTATCAGACTTGCCCAGTTTACTGTTGAAGATGATGCTCGAGGATCACGTAATCAGAGTGTGTGGGAGGACAATGACGAAGAAGCTGAGGTTAAGGGTATTACTGCGCTTGTCGGGGATCTGCAAGATTACCCACCTGAAATAAAGGATACCCTAAGTCGTCTGAATCTCCATCACATCAACTATGAGTTGATTGTTCGACTTATTGACTTTGTTGGAAGCTCACCTGAATATGTGGACTACTCTAAAGCAATACTTATATTCATGCCTGGTTTTGCCGAAATTCGAAGGCTAAACGACATGTTAATAGCACATCCGACTTTCGGTAACAATCGGGGTGATGGAGGGTGGCTGATATATCCACTTCATTCCACAATTGCAAGCGAGGATCAAGAGGCGGCTTTTTCAATACCTCCCTCAGGAATGAGGAAGATCGTTATTGCAACTAATATTGCGGAAACGGGAATAACAATTCCGGATGTCACTTGTGTTATAGATACAGGGAAGCATAAGGAAATGCGATTTGATGAAAAAAGGCAGCTTAGCAGGCTAGTTGAGACCTTCGTAAGCCGGGCTAATGCGAAACAAAGAAGGGGTAGAGCTGGAAGAGTTCAAAAAGGGCTATGTTTTCACCTGTTTACCAAAAGCCAACACAACAATTGGGTATGCGCTTCTGATTCCCTTCTTACACGGATCTAGCGACGCTATTGACCTTTTTTCCCGACAGATGGTTGAGCAGCAAACTCCTGAAATTATGAGACTGTCTCTTCAGGATCTCGTGCTGAGGATTAAAATTTGTAGACTTGGCCAAGTCGAAGAGGTCTTGTCGCAAGCCCTTGATGCTCCTTTACCCAAAAATATTAGACGGGCTATAGATTCTCTACTTGAAGTCGGTACTATGATTCCAGGCAGTATGAAGTATCTGACATTCTTTAGGTGAAAGCGTTAACAGTGGCAGAAGAGCTTACTGCCTTAGGGCGGCAGCTTGCAAAGCTGCCTCTGGATGTTTACCTCGGGAAATTGGTACTAATGGGCTCTATTTATGGATGCTTAGATGCGGCCCTCACGATTGCAGCTATCCTATCATCGAAGTCTCCCTTCGTTACCCCAATAGGGCACAAAAAGGAAGCCGAATCCTGCAGATTGTCTTTCAAGAGAGCTGACTCAGATCTTCTCACTGGCTGGAACGCATACTCCTCGTGGAGGCGAGTTTGCCAAAGAAAAACAATGATGTCTGAGAGTGAATTTTGCCAGAGAAACTATCTCAGTAGCCGAAATTTACTTGGGATTGAGGAATTGAAACAGCAGCTTCTTGTTTCTGTGGTAGAAGCTAGATTCCTAACCCTGAAAGAGGAAGAGAAGGCAGAGCTAAACCGGTAGGCCCCCTAGTTAATCCGGGGTAAGAGACTGACGCTCACTTGTCGTCCAGATGCCGGTTTTCAACTTACTATCGGCGCAACTTCTTCATTGTCCCAGAATCAGTCAACTACAGTAGCGAAAATGATTCCATAGTGAATTCAGTTATTGCTGCAAGCTTCTACCCTAAACTATTGGCTAAGGGAGGTAATGGGTGGCGAAATATTCTCAACAGCCATCGTATTGCCATCCATCCAAGCTCGGTGAACCGGTATGCAAAGGGCGAGTGGCTGGCGTTCCATAGCATTATGCAATCCAATAGGTGAAGCTCCTTTGAATTTCGTATGCGCATGGGGGTTTAACAATATCATAGGTCCTACGATGCACATGAGACTAGTCATGTGGACGGCACTGCAATTGCACTACTCTGTGGAGATGTTGACTATAAGGTACGTAACAAGTGTGTAATAATGGAAAGGCGAGTGACTGACGCTAGCGTCAGATGCATGCGGGCTCGATGACACTTGATGGACACCGGGTAAGATTTGCCTTCGAGGACTGGAAAAGCTTAATTGCATTCAAAATCCTGCGGAGTAGGCTTAAGGAGATCACGACTCGGTCCTTCCGTGCCCCCGGAAAGGAGTTGACTCAAAACCAGAGGAAATGGATGCAAATATTCTATAGGGTATTTCTAAGATTAAAACAGATAGAGGATGAGAGGGAGGGGGGTGAGGCAGGTTAGTGAGTAGCAATAGATCCTGATATGGATAGCAAATGGGGCGTGATTTAGTAGAATTAACACATTGGATATTTGTTGCCGAAACTGGTCAAATACGTTGTGAGTAAACAAAAATTCAGGTTTCACGTCTCGGGCCTTGTTTATTTCATGGAAAACAGGATTGGAATTACCCTGTGGAGAGTATTGTATTTGAAATTGAGTACAAATAATAGCCCTGAAGCAAAGGACGACGTTTTTCTTTTTCTGTTTCTTTTTCAAAAAAAAAATTTACTCACATATTATTATGATACTAGTAGACTAGGCTTGAGCCTGGAATTTATCAGGGATACAAGGACTTTACTAAGCAGGTGATTAATCATTATTATTGTTATACCAAATTCTTAGAGCTGTTTGACGGGATATTTGGGCCTGATTTGAGCTGGCTTTCACCAGTAACCTACGAGTATTGTAAAAACTTGAATAATTGAGGGTCTCTATGGGGTGTTGGAGTTGCTGCCCCTAGTAACTATGTCAAGGTTCCTACCACTTCCAAGGACACTAAGTGACCTTTGAAGAAGGCAGTGTTCCCTTTAGTACTTTTACATGAAAAAGTAGTCATACAATACTACTCTGTATAGTTGGTATTAGAAATAGTAAGACTAAAGAGTTAGTATTATGGAATACAGACAGCTAAGAATAAGATTACTATCCAAGTTGGAAGTCTTTACAAGATAGAGTATGGTAATAGGGCATGATACTATTAGGTTATTACCTGTTATAGGATATAAGATAAGATTAATATTGTAGGTAATCTTAATAATTGACTATTTTTTCTTACTAAGTCTTGTGGAAAAATATTGTGCAATAGTCTAGCTAAATTTTTAACACTACAAATAGGTCATTGGATAAAGCTTATTAATTTTTATCTACTATTAGGAAACTGTATATTACAGATTTGTATATTATTGTAATACACTCCAATCAGGATTGTTATGCAAGGAGTTCATCTTAGGCCATAATTTTTTTCTCTTTTACTCTAGCATAGAATTCTCAGCAGGCAGCATAGGAGGACTGGCTTGGATGCATATACAGTCACAGTATTGAGATGGTATGAGGATACCGGCCTGGGGCTTCTGGCTTGGAAAAGTAAAATATGTTTTATAAAAAGTACTTGTATAATATAGAAATTAATCACATATCATATTTGCTTACATTTTGTTAAAAAGTCACAAATCTATGGAATTTATATAACTTTAAGGTTCAGGTATTTTTGCTTTATAATGCTGTTTTACCTTAAACATATTTTAAAGATGTAACCGGTATGGGTACTCAGTTAAGGATTTTGTTTTATATTTTACTTTAGGTATCGCTTTGATACTTGGCTTGTTTGAAGTATTGTTTTGATACTTAGTTTGTTTTATGTTTTGTTTTAAGTATCGCTTTGATACTTGGCTTGTTTGAAGTATTGTTTTGATACTTAGTTTGTTTTATGTTTTGTTTTAAGTATCGCTTTAATACTTGGCTTGTTTCAAGTTGAAATATTGTTTTGATACTTAGTTTGTTTTATGTTTTGTTTTAAGTATCGCTTTAATACTTGGCTTGTTTCAAGTTGAAATATTGTTTTGATACTTAGTTTGTTTTATATTTTGTTTTAAGTATTGCTTTGATACTTGGCTTGTTTGAAGTATTGTTTTAATACTTAGTTTGTTTTATATTTTGTTTTAAGTATCGCTTTGATACTTGGCTTGTTTGAAGTATTGTTTTAATACTTAATTTGTTTTATATTTTTTTTTAAGTATTGCTTTGATACTTGGCTTGTTTGAAGTATTGTTTTGATATTTAGTTTGTTTTATGTTTTGTTTTAAGTATCAATTTGATACTTATGATATTTTACCAAAATGTACCGCTTGATGCTTTTGTTTAGTTTCTGTTAGGCGGAGACAACTAGTATAGACTTAGAATTGTCTAGACCAATCAAGATTCGTTTGTATAGATGGAGATTTGTCTAGGAAGGCTCGGAAGCAACTCGTTTCGTTTATGACTATGATACTAAGAGTGTAAAAAGTAGAATAGAATTGTAAGAACAATATTATATTGTTAAGGTCTCTTCTCCATTACTTGATGATGTCTAAAGCTTGAGAGGTACTTTGATATTTATATCCCGTGTCTGAGTGTTTGTTAGGTGGAAGCTGACTCTAAATACTTGTCAAGAAGACTTATGCCTGAATCTTTCGTAATAGACGGAGATTTGTCTAGGAAGGCTCGGTGTCGTTCTTTTCGTTTATGACTACTAAGAACTCGCTTAATCGATAGAGGAAATATTCATATAAAGATTCGTAGGTAAAACAATGTTATATTGTTAAGGTCTGTTCTCCGTTGCTTTTCTTTTTCTAAAAGCTTGGGAGGCACTTCGATATTTATATCCCGCGTCTGAGTATTCGCGGACTACTTCTAATCCTCCTATAACAAAGTACCTTCCCCAAAATCGTACGCTACGTCTCATAGTCTTAACAAGTGCGAACACCGTTTGACCCTGAATTCTTGCACACCATCTTCGTCCTCATAAATTCTTTTCCGTCTTATTGTAGGTTGTGTTATTATCCTCGAATGACCGGTCTTCGATTTATTAAGCCGAATAGACTTCTGTCTGAAACTGCAGTCGTTTTGACTATCGTCCCAGTAGTCTCTTCTGATTTCACATAGTGGCCAGCGTATGTGTCGGGCACCTATGCATGATGCAGGCTTCGTAGACCATGCGCTAACACCCGTATGTCTACTACCTATTAGGTCTTCTGAGTCTGAGCAGCTTCCCCTCGGTCCGCCTAGCCTCAACGAGAATCACCTCTCGAGGGATCTCGTTTCCAGGACCAACCAACATACAGCGGCCTTCAGATAGGTATTGGTGTCATATCTATCCCCCATGGCCTCTGAGGCACTGTAGGAGTAGTTGCAGATTTTCGAACCGAAAACGTCCCGTCACTTTCGGCCCGTAGTTAGGATTCCTAACTTTGAAGCCTAATAACTCAATGCGCCTACGACGGATTTCCTCCGTTCCACTTCTCAGAGGTACCCATTTTTTTTTTTTTTTTATATATCATATATTCGTTGTTAAGGTACAAGAACTTGCATGCAGCACTAGCTATGGCAAAAACAAAACCGTAAACACGCGCGTCCCACCTCCGTCTGAGGCAAAAACCAAGAACCTCAAGTCCCTCTGGTATGGAGCCAACCGCACATCTCGCCCCGAATCAAGCCCCCCCTACAACCCGGACGAACCAAGCCCCAAGAGAAACCCAAAACAGGAAAAGCAGGAAGCCCAAGGAAAAATCCCCCCGGAAATCTCACCACAAAGAAAATCAAACTCATACCCACCAAACCATGCCCATAGCACGGCCGGCCGCTTAAAAGCTAACCCTCGATCGGGCTCAAGAGGACCAGGTGCACCGATTTATGGCGCGACCCCCACCAAGGGGGAAAGCTTGACGAGGAAGGATCCCGACCGACCGGAGACAGTGCAATACCAATCGGAGGGAGAGGAGCCAGGGCTAGGGCCCCCCAGAGAGAGGTGGCAGTAAGGTGCCAGCTGGGGGAGCAGTAGGGTGCTAGCCGGGGGGCAGTAAGGTGCCAGCTGAGGGAGCAGTAGGGTGCTAGCCGAAGGAGTGGTAGTAGGATACCAGCCGAACGAGCCGAGGGAGGAAGAGGGAGGGGTAGACCCTGATGCCGAAACAACTATCGGAAACGTGTTCGTGTCTTAACTAGGCGGTCTCCATTAATCCCCGGTGCCCACAGTAGACAAAACCACCGTAAAGGACAGAGAGGAGGAGAGAGGCGAAATCGACCATAGCCTGTTGAGAAAACCAACCACCAACCCCCGACCGTGGGACTAACCCGTACCCACCTGCGGGACAAGACCCGGACCCAGCAGAGGGACTGACCCGAACCGATCAGAGGAAAGGAGAAGGAATCCATAGGAATCGCGTACCGCAAACCGTATTCCCAGCCATCTGTTGAAGGGAAAAAGGAGGAACCCGACCGTGCTGACGCTAATCGAGGCTAAAGCGAAAGCGGGGAAGGAGAGAAACCTAGTGACGAGGACGCCAGGAGGGAGTAAGGAGGGGTCTCATGAGGGTAGACCTTAAGAGAGAAAGCAGGAGAGAAGTTTTGCCGTTGCAAAAAGATAAAAGATGATGGCCTAGTCCCCCCCATAGGAGGAGGACCAGACGCCAAAAAGTGGTGATAATTCCTTGGTGTTGAGATTTCAATCACCGGAGGTGTAGCGGAGACGGTCGTTGTTCTCAGAGGTACTCAGAGGTGCCCTCTTATATATCCTGTGAACAGCCTCCGGTCGGACGGACGGCAGCGACGTATATGGTGTTATAAAGTGGGCTTCATTGAGATGACATTATAGTCATGGGACGCAACTCTTCGAAATCTCGCTAAGGACGTGCGGGCCCCAGAGCGGGGCCGGAGGAGGGTGTTAGGCTTCGATAAATGAGAGTCTGTGGGCAGTTACCCCACCGAGAGGTCTGTGCATTTTCTTTATGCCTAACAGTGTTCACAGACTACATCTATCTAACATACAAAATATGTATCTCTTTAGTTTTAACTCGCAACGTCGAGTTCACTATAGAGGTGCAAACACTGGGAGATCCTGAAAACCATCACACCCTCTTCGATGATTACCATTTCCTTTCCGGAAGACATACTTGTCACCAGTAGTAACTATCCGATCTTTAGAGTCTTTAGACCTGTAGCTGAGTTCTCAAGTTAAAATATGTTGGCTCCAATGGTCCTTTTCATTATCAAGAGGATCAGTCTTGACATGAAGTTGCCTCTGCTTATATGCCAGAGTCAATGACTTCTAGTTGTGATAACTCAACAACTAACCAATGGACTTTATTCCGATAACTCTCCCTTCATAGAGGAGAAGTCATTCCATTGAATACTCTCATAATTCCTTGGTTGGCAACTCCTGGTTGTTCTATATAGAGGGGGTGGACCATCATGTTGGGTTGGTCATAATTCCCGCAACTGCGGTACACCTCATATCATAGTTGCAACACTCCTTAGAGCTCATTGGCTTCTCTGGTAGTGTTACCAGGAGCTCTAGACTCTTTCTAGTTATTGGAGGGTAGATGTGAATGCGTTGGCTCTTTGCTCTGAACCTCCTAACATTCATATCACGACCTTGTGCGAAACCGTCCTGTTACTTACAGGCTATTTCAAAGATGTCACATCTTTGAAGCCTAGTAACTCCCCAAGTAGTTGACGGATTGACTTCACTCTACTTCTCAGGTCTTGCCAGAGGTTCTCTCTTATATATCCTGCGAACAGCTTTCAGTCAGACAGACACCAGTGATGTATACGGTGTTATTCTGACACCTTCAACTCTGGGACCATATAGTCACAGGACACAACTAAGATTGATGTGTATGATGACATGCGGGCCCCGTAAGCAGGCTTGAGGGGGGTATTGGAGACTAAGATTCTCAAACTCAGGTAAAATTACTCTACCTAGGGTACTCCTAGGCTATCGGAATCCGGTACTCCTAACAGTTTCGTTCATGCTAGATATGAACAGATTTGTGTATTAAAAGACTATCCTATTCCACGATGGAAAGGACAGACTTCAACGGACAGTATTTCAATATACTTGGTTGAACAGTTACTCTTCAGTTTCCCCAGTACACCTCCGAAGCCTCCTTTAGTTCATACACTGGCAGCTCTTGCCTCCTTCCTGGAAGAGCAGGCTACCTGTCAACTATCATACACCCTTCAAAACGTGATTAGCACCTTGCGAACACATTACATTTAGTTTCTCCAGTACACCTCTGAAGCCTCCTTTAGTTCATACAGCTCTCACCTCCTCTCTGGAAGAGCAGGCCACTAGTCAACTATCGTACACCTCTCAAAACGTGATTGGCACCTGGTGAACATGTTACACAAGATATAAAGGCCAGTTTTATACCTTATTTCAACCCCCTAGTATACTGTCTGCTAGTGTCTACATGATTATTCCAGTTTTTATGGTAGCTGAATATTTAGCTCTATAAATACTATTTCCTCTTGATTATATAATGTGTAATTACTGATCTTTAAGTTCTCTATTAAGTTAAACTTAAATAAAACCAAGTATTGAATGATACCCAAAACCAAATATAAAACTAAGTTAACTAAGCACCTACTTCAATTACAATTACTGTAAAATATAATAACTTAAGTAAAGTACTCTCAACCCAGCAAAAATAATAATAATAACAATGTCATTATATTACTTTTATATAATATGTCCTAAAACTAAGATGCTATTAAATTGAACTAGGGCTAACAGATATTTGACTGGAGTATGTACATTATATAAAAAAATTATGTTTCTGTTTTAGGAATATAATACTAGTATCTAAAATTCCAGGTAGCAGTAGGTCTCTTATAAGGGTATTTGATATATACTAGTAATATATTTATTAAAATGCTTTTATTTTCTGTTTACCTTTTTTTGGTAATGACTTTAGTACTAGCTGAATATTTCACATGTTAAATATATTGTACTCTATTAGAAACAATATTCATCATATTATTTTGTAAAGTTAAGATATATACTTACTATTAACTTGCAGTCAGTACCACTAAAAGTACCTTAAGAGTATAATGAACCTTACTACTTTCATCCTTACTCTCTTCTAAATTACAGCTTCTTTGAATGGTAAATTTAATTTTTGGCTCAAAACAAGAGAATCCAGAAGTTACAAATAAGAGCTTTTGGTTTTACATATTAGGGTTTGGGCTACCTCCAAAATCTGCCATCTCAAATTACATACTAGTATCATACCATATGTAAATTGTAAAACTTAATTATATTATTCTGTAAATTTCAGTAAAGTATTTTAAGTTACATGGATTACCTAAACCCAATTTTCACCAGCTAGTTTCTGCGAGTTATGCGTAACAACTGCCTCCTCCACCTCTCCGCTGCCCCTGCCCTCTCCCCTCCCCACAAACACCTATCGGTATAAAAATTCAATTATAGATATAAGGGGAAAACAAGACGGGGAGAAAACGCCAAATACAGAGTCCATTTCTTAACCATGGGGGGATCTTCTACCACCTTTGAAGACATAATGGCCTCACAAACCTCGCACATAGATGGCAGAAGCACTATATCCCCCCGTCGAATCCGTCGGAAAATTTTCTCCTTTCTGAGTTCGAGATCCCTCCGGTCCCTCAGGAGGACCAATCGCCGAATAAACAGCCTCGTTGCAGCAGAAGGACCTCGGATGTTCAACGAGATCCGTTTCCACCTGGACCTACGAGCACGGACACCTCTCAACCATCAGGTGTTTATTAGTGCCCTCGGGCGAATAGGCCACTACGCTCGCCTCCTCGTTATTACATTCCATAATGTCGGCCCGATAGAATTCGGACCCCTCCACTCAGAAGATCCGACAAGAAAGAGCAGTCTGAATCCCATCCCCGCACAAGGACATTTCGGTCAACACGGGACCTATAGACTTGTGGGCCCGGACATACCCGTCATTCCTGGGCTATTTGAGGACTTAAACCTGGAGTCCAATGAGGAGGGATTTTTCAAGAAAGTTTTCGACCGACTCCCCAGGCTTCAGGCACTCTCTATAAGGTGTAATCCAAGCGTAGAGCATCTATGGGGGAGAACGCTACTTGACGAAGCACTGGTCTACCTCCGCTGTCAATTCGAGGAATCGCGACACATAATGAGCGGATTCCTAGTACTAACAACGCTCGACTTGCAACTCCCAACACCACTCGCGCTCTGGCACCTACGCTCTTTCCCCGGCTACGGCGATGGGGGGAATCCACTGCTGGGTAGAGAAGGTGCTTGGTCGAATGTGCGGAATCTAAGTTTAACGCTACCACCAGCTACCATTGCTGGGAGCTCGGAAAGACAAATTATCATGATGAGGGGGATTCACGGCTTCATTTCAGGGTTCAGTCTCACGCTCGCTAGGTTGAGCATCACTGGTGGCACGGGAAATCCACTAACTTATGATCTTGACCCAAACATCGGGGGGATGCTTCAACGTACAAGATTTGGTCATATGAGGGAATTAAGGCTTAAGGATGTGAAAATCGACTGGGAGGATTTGGAAGAATTTCTGACAGATCCAACGAGGGGGTATTCGGTATTTAATCTGGGACTTTGTGGAGTTGAATTTACTAGGTCGAGTGGATGGAAAAGGCTATATATGTTTTTTGAGTTGGAGCATCCAGAAAGGATGTCCAGGCCTAATATGCCGCTGCAATTGACGAGGAAATTGCAGTTGTTGAACAAGCCTGGCGAGTTGAGGCAGGGACGGAAATAGGCTATCGAGACGGTGCTGGCATGGTAGGGTGCATCATCAGTGTTAATATTAAAGTGACTGAACATTTCATACCAAATGGGGCTGGGGCCGCGATACCCATATCCTACCAGTAGGCCGTATGGTAGGCACTCAGACTCCTTTGCGGATTGTCAAGTGTGCAAAATATGGGGTGGCGGGCAGTATCATATAATATGTATATATGAATTTGCTCTAAATGCAGAATTCTCGAAAATTTAGCTATCCTGGGGTCAAAGAGATACGTGTCTAACACAACGGTCCCTCTTTCTAGTGCGCTATCTCAATCAACAACTTACCCTTCGACAACCTCGCACCTTGGGCAATTATATCCACAAGTGGCAACTACAGCAGACCGAGCATTAAAGCCGTGAACTTACATAAGGGAGGCGATTCCCCACCTCCAAGTATGGGACTTCAACCAGTGGACTAGAACCTCCCCATCTCCCGGGTGGTAATAAAAAAGAGCGTCACATTTCCAAAACACGAATAATAATAATAAAAAACGCCATGTTAAACACCCAGCATTAATAGTTCCCCATCCAAAAAAAAAAAAGAGAAAACCACCTTGCGGATAAAGAGTGTGAAGAGGCAAGCATCGTCTAGGAGCGAGAGCTGCCGACTAAGATAGATAGAGTTAAATACGCACGCTCAAGCATGTACCAACCGATCGATACGATACCCGGTCTTGACTCTTCCAATAGTTTGCTATGGGGACCACTCAATCACCCGTCATTGGCGTGTACATCATTACTCCTATCCTGCGCCAGTAGGCCGCTCGTAGCGGTGATTTTCTGAGAGCATTCGGCGACGAGGATTGCTCTGGGACGGGCTATATACAACTCTTCGATGCGCGTGGAAGTGGTGGCGGCGCTTTGAGTAGAAATTACCATTTCAACCGCCTCAGCTTCTTCCCTCGGAGGAATAAAAAGTTTGCACAAGAGGGGGATGTTCGGTTGAAAGCTTGTTTCTTTTGCTATAGGAGGTTTTTATTGGGCATTTCATTGTCGCGCTCTAGAGGTTCTCGTCGAAGGTTCTGGATGGACGTTGGGTGATTGGGGTGGACTGTTGAGGCTCCGGGAGCATGACGGATAGTCCAGGAGTATAGTATGATAAACCATTACGGAGCTTGAGAGATTTATGGAGGAGATTCTCCAGACACGTCCCCCCCCCTCCGCTATCACGGGAGTGTACGGAGGAATGGGGGGCTATGCGTGGAGGGGATATAGATATAGGTGTGGTGACCTACGGAAGTTTTATTTACACACCTGTCTTTACCGTTAGTTTAGTTGGAAAAAAGAGTGAGCGAGTGACGAAGTGTGGACGAACGAAGAGAACAAAGTTGTTTACCATAATCTCCGATATCTTTCCATTCCCAAGTTCCAAGAAAAATCCTCTTATCTACCGTCTACCGCTGCGTAATCGGTGGTTTGTATGATATCATGTTCATAAAATCCATCCACTTTGCTTCCCCCGCCGCACTGCGAAGTTCTAGATCACCGTGGAGGTTAAACACCAGTGTACACTCTTAAATAAAAGAGTGTTTAAGCTGAACATGTATTTTGAAAAATCTTGCTAGAAGAGTACTGACAAAGTGTGGATAAAATTTGCGCTACCGTTTTCGGAAGTTGGGTCGTCAGATAATACACCCCTATGGTAATGATCCGACTGAACTGCTTTAAGACGATCTAAAAACGCACGCCCAGGTCCGCAACGCAAACCCAAGCAAGTACCGGTAGTACCGGAAGGTTATCCAGGGCCCTCAGAGCGCCTGCTCGTACACCTGTAGTTCCTAGTTCTTTTTTCCACCGGTTACGTAGACAATATCGTACCCTAGAAAAGATAGGTTCTGTAGTGGGAGTAGAAGTAGTAATTGCCAGTGGAGCTCTCGAGGGCTAGTAATTGGAGTCGCGGGAGGTGCAAGAGTCCTGCTGTTAATCAGTGGCAGGAGAGGTCTATAAGGGAAACGAGAAACGCTCGAGATGGATCTCCTTGCCTCGCGGGCTCGACCGAGTACGGTAGGCTGAAGGTAGGGGGGTGGCGGGATTGAGGGAATGACGCGCTGAATGCGCAAGGCGGTGTTATCATAGCACGGATTTAACAATAAAAAAATGCAAGGTGAGAGTTAGATAGCTGAGACGGCTCGATCCTAACTTACACCTCAAGTAAAATATCCCACGAGTGACAGGGCATGACCTCCCTGCCCAGTTCACATGCTCCAGATCCCAATTCGGGCCAAACGACGGCGGTATGCCCCATTCAAAGCCGAGAGTGAGAAAAGTAAAAATGCATCGGAACACAAAATGGCGCTCGGCTTTTACTTGTACTCGATTATGGTGAATTATCCGAGATGGCGAGATGAGGAAGTGCGCTTTAACCCGATCGCCCCCATAACAAAAACCGGGGAATCATTGGGGGGGTTTTAGGGGTGAAGTGAGTAACACTCCGGTAATTTAGGGTTGATGGGCCACGCTCTTGACGTCGGGAGGACCTCCACAATTGAGAATCTGGGCGGGTGTCTTAGGGTCGCGTGGCGGTCTGCCGCAATATTCACCCTGGCTCTACCACCCCATGCTCGGAATTAGGTTTGTGAGGTTTCTTTTTCCGGAGGTGATTGTGTGAGAATTCAAGCTAGAGTAACTCTTACGTACCGTACTCAATGAAGCAGGTATCATACGGGTAGATGCCAGAAGTGCATGGTATTTGAGCCTTTCTCCGACAGCTTGACCGTGCGCGCGACGACGCTGGGCGAGTGACGAATAGGGGCAACAGTAAGGGGGACAACGAACAGCAACAACAACCCTACCGGATCTAGTGTTTTGCCACTAGATTTTTGATGCGCCGGTCTCCGTCCCCCTCCGTTCATTGTCCCCTATACTGCCGGTATGTTGCCGGTATGATACCGTATCTTTTCGTAAAAATCGGATTCGTCCCTAGACCCAGTTGCCTTTCGCTGTTCGCGTAAAGCGTGATGATTTGAGGTCTTCTTGCCCTCTGGTTGGCTCGTTTACCTTTTGCTCCGATCCGACTTTTTCGAAAAGATAAGGTACATATCATACCTCCCAATTTCGTCGCGAGTGCATCTTTTTGCCCCTTCAAGATCTATGTCCGTAGAACCGGGGGGGGGGGGTGGGAAAAAAAGAAGAAAATAAGCCCTGAATGGTCCCCTATGGTAGCACATGGGCTGGCCGACCGACTTGCCCAGTCCCATCCTTGGAAGCAGGGGGGGGTTTGGGATGACCCACTGTTGGTTTACGGGGGAGAGTTGGGGGGGGGGAGAAGTATGCAATTCAAGTGTTGGATTAATCTAACTTTTTGCTCATCTCTATCGCTCGATCAATGAACGCTAGATCAGCTGAAAAAACCCGCTGCGATTCCGATATCGCAATCTAGAAGCACCGTTATCAGCCAGTGGAAGATGTGCAGTATTCTATTCGAGCTGTGGAACGTTCGGCGCATCTTCTCGTAAAGGTCGGTAGTGGCAAGAGCGCAAGGCGTATGTATGTGCAGTCCTCGTACAGTACAAGTACTAGTACTGCGTGTCGGATACCTGTATACGAGTTGTTATTGCCCTATTATTCCTGGCCCGGAGGAATACGAAGAATTGATTGACAGAGGACAGTCCTAGCGAAGATTGGTTGTGCAGCCACCGAAAGCGTCCAGTGATATGATATTCAAGGTCCCCCCCCCGTTTGGGACTCCCCCTTCCGTCCCCACCAATAATAGGCCGCCTCCATAAGCTCAAATCTTGCCGCCTGGAGTTTGTCTCCCGAAAAATGGACAAGAATAAATGCGGTCGGTAGATGAGCACGACCCTTATGACACGCCGGCACCCTTCTTTGCAAGCATCGGGTGAATGGGGATCCCAAAAAGTAGCTGTGTAGGAGTACAGTAGTCGAGGGAGTATCAACGTGCTGCCGGTAGTAAGTCGTGCATGTCATTGCAGCTGGCGTGAGGGTGCTACCGGTATCATATCGTGCAAACCGTACTGTACTGTACTGTACATGTGCTCGAGTAATACCGGTACCTGAGCAACTAGACCCTGCGCCAGGGCGTTAAAGTTGCCTCTCCCACTAACGTTGTTGTATTTTTCTTTTTTTATTTGTCTCGGCGGTCGAAAGTCATCTTGTTCCGCTTTGTTTGCCCCCCTCTTAATCCAAAGAGGGGAATTATGGACGTCTTAGCGCAAGATTCAACTATTTTGGTTTCTGCGCTAATTTACTTTTATGCATGACTTTGTTAAGGTACCGGTATCTTAAATTAATAAATAGCCATAAAATCAAGCGCTGGATGAGGGAGGCCAATTGCCATGGGCGGAGAAACCTATCATTGTGTCATTATGAGTAAGGCTCCTCCCCAAAAAAAAAAAAATCCGCCTTGGGGCGAACAAAGCAACGAACCAGCGAACGCGCGATCACGAGGGTTTATCGGCTTTGGCGGGACTTCATATAGCATAGTAGGGTACTGTACAGTACTTCTGACTTCCGGATTCTAGGAAGTTCTGGATATCATCGAAAATTACAAATTGTGAGAGGGGCTCGAAGGTGCACTTTCCCACTTTAATACACCCCCTTGTCTCTCTATTCATGACGCTTCAGTGCAGGAAAGTGTAAATTCGGGCGAACCTTAATGAACCGCGCGACAAGAACCTGTCCACCCGAAGCTTGGCCTATGATACTCTACTGTGGAATCTCAACTGATTGAACCGTGCGCTGTGTCTTAATATTATCTATTTAGAATGGCTTAGAGATCCACTGGGGAAAGAAGGAAGGGATAAGAGACAAGAGCATTCCGGACAAGAGCCGGTTGATAACTGTGAATTTTGCCGGTACTTTTCTTTTCCCCCCCCGCTATACGGAGGTATAGACCTCCGTATTTCTCTCTCGTCCACCACTATGGTATTTCTTATAGAGCAAGGACGATATAATTATCCACTAATTCCAACATCGTATATGCACTGCTCGCTGTGAGCATCACGTTGTGCCCATCTACCCCTGCCGCGGGGGGTGACCCAAGTCCCCACTCTAGGTGCAACTTCTACTTGAACTGGCACCCTTGTCTTGAGTGACGCAAAACTGCCCCCTTGTCTATAACACATAAAAGAAGGGGAGATAGAGAACCTGCTCCATAGTGCTGGGACATGGGGCGCCCTACTTATTTTCTCCCCCGAGGAGAGAGTTCCCCATGGCGACGTTAGGGCGAAGGCCATTGTAAACAGCATTCTTTGACCCGGTTCGCTAGAGTATAGTAGACTATGTGATACCGTGTTTGGGGAATCGCAGTCGGTGCGGGAGGTCGGTTACGGGGTGCACGGGACTGTCCATGTAGGGCCTAAAGCAGGAAGGGGTGAGGAGGTTGGTAAGTGGGGTTGCGCAGCGAGATAAAGAGTGGTTCTCCCCGGGGAGAGTTTGATGGGTGAAACCGGGATGGTGGGTGTGTAAGGCCATTGGTGGTGGCTTTATACCACTAGAATGGACTTCATTTCTTCTGTTCGGAGAACAAGTTGGGGGGGGGGGGTATCGTGGGCGAGTGATGTTGCATGGAAGGCTGGCGAGACTACTCGTACCGGTACGTACAGTACTGCTATGTATTTCGTGCATGTCACTTTTGCCTACCCGTAGTCGAGTGCTAAACCCAGAGCCTATGACAATATTAGTCTTAAGTTTGCTATCCCAGCATATTCTGAGACTGTGCCTGGCACTGGTGCGACAAGACTAACCCATCGCACCTCTGTACGCCGATTAAGCATAAATATTATCGCTACTCATAACGGCACTTGAGGGGCAGCAATGCACCATTCCCTGCAGTTACAACTCTCATAACCCGCTCCCTAACTATTAATTACCTTTACAAAAAAATTTTGGGCTGCTGTAGACACCCTCGCATCCGCAATGAACATCATACTGAAAGTTGAAGAAAAAACCCCGTGAGCCCAACTATCTATCTCCGCACCCTATCTTACCCCGGTGGTCCCACCTGCCTGATGTCTATGCCATGTGTGATTTGTTACAAAATTCCCCCTTTCCTCGCCACGAGACGGGGAATCTGTTGCGTTAATATGGATAGATTCCCCTGTTTCGCTCATGCTTTGTTGTAACTTAGAGGCACTGCTTTTACGAGGGAGGGACAGGTAAACCGATTAGCGTTACCGTCTGGAATAGAAGGGGAGTGGGAAATGGGAAATGGGGAGGAGAAAGTGGACGTTTCGTGCCTGGAGCATTGATGAAATGGAAATATGGGAACTGTTGTACAGAATTTGAGCAAATAAAACAGTAGTAGACTTGTACAGTGACGCGGGTATCCGAGTAGGCAAGGGGAGCTAAGTTACAAATGAGGAAAGAAAGTTTAATGAAAGAAAATGAAAAAAATTAACAGCGGTCAAAACCGACCAACCATCCGATTCAGACAGGACCCCTCGGCGAGGATCACTAGATTGAGATGTCATAAAGTAAGCAAAAGTAGAGAGTATTAATGCAACTTGAGTTTTTTTTTTGTGTATCAACTCCATAAGGTGAAGAAAAAAAAGGATACCCGAAAACCCTACTCCGTGTAAAATTGGACGACTCAAATCATAGGTTCTGCCTCTGAAATGTTCGCTCCCACCAATCAGCTACCACTAATGCTGGGCCAGTCTTATAACGCTATCGAAATCGTCAGCTGTCAACTCGCATTCCTCTTCTAGGAATAAAACCATCATAGAACTAAAATACCTTATAGGTAACAACCCGACTCCCATCAACTAATTCATCCGGCTCGGAATCAATATGATACCCTAACGCGGGCAATATCTTTGCGAAACCAACCCAATACAGCACACCAAAGCCGAGGACGGAGGTCCCGACCGAGGGAGCGACGTAGGAGCTGATTTTAGCTTCGGGGTCGGGCCACCAGATTAAGACTATAACGAAGATATTGAGGGTTATGTAGAGGGCTACTAATCCGTATAACTTCCTGATGCTCACGACGGCGGGTCGCCACTCTCTGAATTTTTCGTGGAAGGGGAGGGAGATCAGACCGAGGGATACAAAGACTGTTGCGAGAAGGGGAGGGGTTAGTTTCAGGGAGAACTTGTGATATGCATCTAGGGTTACGGGAGCTAAAATGAGTGGGAAGGTAGTATAACGTACTTCCAATCCAGGTGTGTCCGTATGTGAACAAGACACTAACCAGGTTGTAAGCTTCATCCTGGGCTCCGTAATTAGGTACTTTAACATTACGTTAGCGATGGTGATCCTCTGGTGATGCAGAATCCTCAATCGGGATCATGGAAACTTACCTGCTACAATAACGATCACGGTGAATATCCAGTGCAGGATAAGAGCGCCAACTGGGGTCCCGTATGGACTGGTGCTTGCCCAGAACGCCGAGAATGGTAGAATTCGCTGCTTCGCGATTTCCTGCTTGACTCGAGCATTTGCGTATGTTACCGCGACGACGTTTCCGAAGGCGGAGAGAGCAATGAGGACTTTAAGACCTCTAGTTACGAAGGGTCCGTCGCCAAATACTTTTATGAAGAAGCTGGCGGCGACGGTGACACCATCTTTCATGATTTCATCCGTGGTGCTGGCGGCAAACTAGACGTTGATATCAGTTCCAGTGTCTATTGTTAATTCAGCATACGGATGGCCGTACATATGCGACGTTCGCAAGAATATACAATACAGTGACTACTGTGAACGCCACCAAAGCTGCACGCTTAAAAGTCCTAGACTCATGCCCTCGCGGTCTCTTGACCTCTGCGAGAACCTACTCAGGGTTAGCATACTTTCCCCCGTTAAGCGCAAGACTGGAACCCACATAATTCGCGTTCTCCCAGCCTTGATAACTATACAGCACGCCCAACATCGCACTGGCATAATGATACGGCGACCCAGAGCTTCCCTCAAATGCATCCTTGAGATTCTCTGCCCCGTAAGGGCCCTTATGATCACCGCCCCCACCACCGCCCAGGCATACGAACCCTGAAATCACCACGAACAGGAGCAGGGCAACCTTGTACACTGCCAATGCATTGTTGATGAAGATTCCCATCTTGCGCGAGAACAGATGGATGAGACATATGAACGTGATGCAGACTAACGCTACAAACTTTTGCAGTCGGTAATCTGGGACAGGCTCTTTGTCGTTGAAAGCTACCAGCATATGCTTTGCGAAGGAAATTGTGTTTGCCGCGGTGTTTCCCAGCAAGACGAAGAAGATGGCAAACATACAGCTCGCAAAGTACCTTGGGCGTGCGTATGCCTCGTCTAGCTATTCTGTACATTAGGTTGTGTTCGCAATCAGAGGAGGAGGGGCAGAGGGGGCAAGAGCTACATAGACCAATTCACCGCCATTGAATGGTAAAGCAACGCCAAATTCTAGATAAACGAATAACCTAGGGATCCCATTGACATTAGAAAGACACAAGCTTCAATTATCCTTTATAGATCCCTCACCCAGTAAGTGTCATAACCCCACCAGTGACCCAAAGAAACAGCGCCCCTCCTTTCGACCCCGTATTCCTCAATATCGAGGAAGGCTTAGAAAATATCCCAGTACCAATCATCTTATTTATGATCAGTGCAGCCGTAGACAAATACCCCAACTTTTGTTTCTCGGGAATCGGAGCGTAGAAAACGGCATCCTTCTTTTTTTCTCCTCCACCCGAATCTCGCCTGCCTTCCTCCTCCTTGTGGTTATGCTCGCTGTGAGAGGCGTCGCTATTTGGCAATTCTGGTAGACTCTCAACAGCGAGCGTATTCCTGTCTCGGCGAAAGTAGGCTGGGAATGCGGAGCTTGCGGGGGATTGGGTCCTCGAATAGTCGGACGATATTTGCGACATCTCGATTCCTACTTTGAGACCAGCTGTTCCTATAGGCGATGCTCTCAGTTTTTTCTTGCCCGCACTTCTCGGTCTGGAAGCGCCTTCTCCTGCTACCCCTTGTGCTGTTTTTCCTCCTCCTAGGTTGAGGTTGCTAGTGGCGATGGAGTTGTGGCTGTTATTACGGGCTTGATTGTTGTTTGATGGGTGAAGAGGCTCCTCTAATTCTTCATAGGGAGATCTTTGGTGAAATTTAGGTGCAAATGGGGAGACAAGGTGTATCGGGGTCTTTGCGGTCCTTGTTAAAGGCATGTGGGCTACCTATCATACCAGACCTGCCTGCCTGCTGGCTGGTCGTATCTCTGTTTTCGGTCTTTCCACTCAAATGAGCGACGGCGGTCACTTTTCTTTTTCCTCGTATATCTCCAGCAGACGCGGGTTTAAATACCGGTACTCGAGCACTCAGCCTCGCGTCTAGCAGGTTCATAATTTCGGCACAGTGGCTGCATGGGATGGGAAGAAAGGGGAGAGAAGAGGTGTGTGCTTCAAGACCTGGCGTTACGATTACGGTAACTGGGAGGGGGGGGAGGCGAGATAATTGTTCCAGAGGTGGTACAAGTACCCGTATCACAAGGTCACTGGAAGGCGAAGTACTGTATTTTCACCAAAGGGGATCTGGTGGGTGTCACACAGCCTTCCCGCACTCAGACTCTTTTTGTCCATCCTGCTGGAACATCGGGAGAAGTCTTAATATCTAGGGGATGACTGGGCGTTGAAAAGGATCATTGATAGGGTGGTAGAAGCGGGGGGATGAACGGAGAGAGAGGTACAGTACCATAGACTCTTGTTCTTCCAAGATGTTATTATTACTAGATTGCATAGTAGCTGCCTAGCTTGGGCTGAGGAAAAAAGCTTTGTACAACGGTAAGTTACCCAACGGGGTGTGGTGTGTTCTTCGTAGGCGCTCTGTTGTCTCATTTTGCTACTACGAGTATGATACTCGTACTCTAACGCACAGTACTATACAAGTACTGTACAAGTACCCGTATCCCTTCGCTTATTACCGAGAAGGGCCCTTTGCTTCCCTTGTCACTCGGGTTTATTTTCCATGCACTACAGTACCACTGAGGGATAGGCATTTTACAAGCGCCAGTACTAGTACGAGTACGGTACTTGCACCTGGCAATAAGTACTGTATCTATCTATACTCGAGTATCAGAGAATACGGTTATTGTTACACAACCGCCTAACCAGAGAAAAAAGCTGGTCTCATCTCGAGATACTTTCTGCCTGATACAGGTACAAGTACAATATCGGTACTCGCAGCGGGGCGAAAGAGGACTAGGCAGTATCCATTGGTTGGCCAACTACGCCCTTTGGTAGGTTCAGCTCGTATGATACTGCAGGGGTTTTCCCACTTTATTCAAAGTAATTTTGTGTGGTACAGTATCCATATTTTGTGATGATCTCTTTCATCCAAGTCATCGGAGTAGATATACGAGTATCGCACCAGCTGCAGCGATATCCTGCTTGCACTATCTAGAACACTCCCCCGCCTCCTCCGAATGGTCCATGCCACGAAGGTAGCGGCGCATCCCGGCTGGTCTTTAGAGTATCCCATCCCACAGTGCTCTACACGTGTATACCGATAATAAGAGAGAGGGAAAGTAGGTTAAAGGAGGCGATGCATTCATTGTGTGCCCTTTCGTTTGGTAATCTTGCTCGGTAGGCATGGTATCCGTGTCCCACCATTCAGAAGGTACGAGTACTGTAAGTTACTCGTACCCGTACAGTAGGGTACAGGCATCATACAGCACCCGCACCCATCCCGTGTAACGAGTGTTCTCTGGAACACCAGTACCACCACCACAGCATTACCGGTATGATAGCAGCCTTCTTCCCTTTACACTTCCTTTCCCCCCGCTCTTCCCCACCCTCCCTCGGTTGCCCCAACCTCCAACCAGCACCGGTAGTAATGGTCGAGGCGTTACTTAGGCTGATCTTCTCAAAGCAGTGAGATGGCGAGGCGACTTGTCGGGAGACCAAGCCTGGGAGGAAGAAGAAAATAAATCTTTAGAGTGGCTTAGTCACTCCTCCCCCGGTGGAAAAGCAAATACGGTATGCGTGCAGCTGCGTTTAGGTGGGTATGGATTGACACAAGCACTTTGAGCCTTGAAATCTCAAAATTTTACCCTCCTGGACAGCGTACCGTATGATATTACCGCATGTTTCCGCGATTGCGCTCCACCTTGGCAACTTTTTCATTTTTCTGCTCTTACTTAACTTATCATACTCGTTAAGATCGACGTCTACTTTCCACGTCGACTTGCAGGGCTTCCATCAACTCAAACCCCACGTTAAACGACCTAACCTTGGTACGTATCATACAGCACACTGCCGTACCCTACATACACACGTCGTTTCCCTTTTTTCCCTGTCTTTACATACCAGACGGACAGAAAATAAAACCTTCAGCAGAAAGCTCTGCGGACTTTGCCATTACCCATGTCATTCGTATTCGAGGGTTTCGGCGTGGGGCTCACAGAACATGTTCAAGCCCATGAACGAACAGGTGATATCCTGAGAACATATCTACATGGAATTATCCATGCGCCCTGTCTGATCCTCTCACTCGGAAGGGAGCTCGAGAGGTTGAGGGCTTTGCTCGGCCAGATTATCGACGAGAACAATAATCCCCATTCGACTATCCTGAGAATAGACAATAAAATTGCGGCGCACAAAACATTACAACTCGCCGTTACCGGCGTCAATGCCACGTTGGACGATGCCGAAAACCTACTGAGGAGTTGTAGGATACATGCTGCTCAGACGGAGAAATGGTGGGCGAACTTCGGGATGAAGATGAGATTCAACGGAGGTGATCGGGGGCTTCTCAATGCGCTGGAGGATATCAAATATCACTGCTGGGTTTTCGAGATCGCCTATCGCGTGCTGAGAAGGTTAGTAGTAATCCATCAATTTTAGATCATCCCTCGGAGCCCCATTAACGATATATAGGGATCACATTGACGCCTTAATCGAAATCGCCGACCCTGTAGAGCAACACTTGGAGCAGCTATTATCTTTGCTCACATCCGGCGCCGACGGTATTGTGGACGACTCGATTGTGATAAAATTCAACGAAAATTCAGCCATAAACGGAGGCGCCTTTACTATTGACTTCAAGCTAGATACGGTTTTGAAGAGTTGCATGTACTGGATCTACAAAGCGAGCTCAGACATCAAGAATGCTGGAATATCTGGAACTCCAACTGCGGAGGGATGGCTTAATCTTATCAAATCCTATTGGATATTCAGCAAAATTCGGGAAGACCCACGCTCAGAGCAGATGGTGAAGGAGTTACAAGCAATCTTGGCATTAGTCTCAAATGTAAGAGCCCTTATCCGAGTTCCGTACCGCTATTGCGATCATCAGGGGATTTCCTTAACAATAAATTAGGACATTGCTTTTTCAATGAAGAGGCTTCTGGAGGCTAAGGCTGAGCTGCCGGATTGGAATACTCTTAATAATCTCGGAGACTTCCGAATACTGGTCGATGACGCTGATGAGGAGGTTGAATTGCCAACCTCAGAAAACCACACCTCTAAACAGCACTCGCCAAAGCCACCAACCGGGAACGTTCCAAGTGTGCAAATGAGCAATGTTGCAGTCCACCCAGCGGAATACAGTACCTATGAAAGCTATTCAGCCAAAGGTTATCCCGATGACGAGTTGGAAAATGCTTTTAAATCACTCGGCGTCGGTAGTCGGGAGACCCGATATGAGAAAAGCCCCCAAACCCTTAAGGAATCCCAGCTAGTCCCAGAGCGCGAAGATGCCCTACGGAGTGCGAAAGGGCCGTCACTCGATCGCTCAAATACAAGAATCCTGAGGAAAAAGGTTCCAGAAGCAAAGTCCCCGTCATCACCCCCAGGCACGGTGGCCAGCGAACCAACCAGCATGAGTTATGTAAAAGGTTTGAGAGTAGCGAAAAGTAAACGAGATGCTAGTTCCCAAAATGCCTCCACGCTGGGAAAAAATAGCTTCCTTGAAGACAGAAGGCTCGACTCTCCAACTCTGGGCAATTACCCAGCATCAAGGAGTTCTGCTACAACAAGTCCGACATCCATGTCGCAAATAAACTCCATGCAATTTGGTGTCCCACCATTGCAATCCTCCCGGTCAAAGGAGCACACTGCACCTCTGAATCTCTCACCGCTGAAGCAAAGCTATTACTCAACAAAGCCTTTACCGCCATTGGATACCAGTACTTCATCCGCCCCGTTCTCTCCGTCAGACGTAAGTCCGGGGGATTTCGGGGCGCATAGAACCCGAAACCTTAGCGTCAGTCAATCTCAAGGGGGCAGGATGCCTACTAAAAATGGGTATATGTCTCCTGTGTCCCCGACTTATCCCTATGCAGCTGCTAGGAATTCTGGAGGCTCGTTCTCAGAGCCGATTGAACATGGTGTTCGCCCTGGAGAAATGGAGGTTATGAAAGATGAGTTCAAGGCCTTGTAAGATACCCCACCCTAAAATCTACTGTGTTGTTGAAGTACTAACGCTCCTTGCCATAGGGATGTATTGGCTTCAGACTCATGTGATCCCGAGGGGAGATGGGATGAATGTGTTGTCAGAGTTTTTCGGAACGCAATGGGTGACTTGAGGATTCTAACTCAGCGGGAGGGGTCAACAGATCAGCGTTTCGGTAATCCCCTCGCCCCTCGCCCCCGAATAAGGCTAATTTTTACTAGTCGTCCTTAAAGATGCCGAATTTGTCCCTGAGTACGGGTACCACGAGAACTTGCCGGTGATCTTCATCCGGAAAGCCGGTGTGGGCGGGTACTCGATTCAGTCTGGATCGAAGGGTAGAACAACGCTTAGCTCTGCAGAATTATGCCCGGTAACACTCTACTACCGGTTCAAGAACGTAATGGACATGTTTCTCTTCCAGCTAGCTTTCACCGGGGAATCGGTGGAGGCAGATGTTCAAGCTGTCCGTACAATCCGCTATAAGCGTGGACTTCTCGACGGCGAGCACTGCAACTACAAGGCGAGGGTTCAACTCTGGAAGGAGGAAGATAGTGCAGCCGCTTCCAGCGGAGATAGCTCAAAAGCTCCCTCGATAGCCGGTACCTTTCGATCAAAGCCTAATAAGTCTTCCATCTTAAAGGTCCATTCAACAAGATTGGTCATGTACTTTGATGAGATTATTATGACCTTGTTCAGTAGGACCTCCCTCATGACTCTGTATCCCTAGAGGTTATCAACTGATCGTTGGGGGTAGTAACGGACGATATAACCATTGAGGCGAAGACCAGGAACCGATGCCTAAGGATAAAACCTAGCTCACTCAAAGCTTTTGGAAACCGTAGCTCTGTCAAAGCCTGCATTATCGGAAACCGGGATTTATCCGGTGGGATCAGACTAGATATGGAAGGGCTATTAATTAAAGACGAGGAGGATTTTGATGATTTCAAGTGGTTCGAGATTGACTTCCAGACACTTGAGGGTGTGCTCCCCCCCCCTTCCTGCTTCTGCAATTTCATATTCTAATGTTTCTAGAAATGAAAAACTTCCACGAAGACTTCCAACACGCGCTGCAAGAGAGGCGGAAAGAGCGCAAGAAAGTAGACGATTTACAGAAGAAAGCGGCGGCTGGGGCGAGATCTAGTGGGTGAGATGAGGAAGGCAATTATATTGACTTACTGATGGAGTTGGGTCTATTAGCGATTGTGGGATTGGAATTCTTTCGTGTTAGCAAACTGGTAATCCAATATTGCTTTAATTTAATAAGTAGTGGGCTGCAAGTGAACTGGAGCAAGGCGGGTCCAATCATGCACACCTTAGCGGCTGAATCAGAGAGATTGAGGGGCCACTGCTTAACATTCAGTGGATCCCGTATGATAGAATTCGACTTTAACATTTTCGAGTGATATTTCATGATTGTTTGGTTTTCAATTCTATCAGTCGGGGTTCGATAAATGCGTTCGATTCTTACCCCCGCCCCGTCTCCCCGGAGTTTGTGCCCCCGACCAACAACGCTACCGTATCACTTATTTTATCATACCGATGGACCAGGTTGCTTGCAACGACCAGGATCGAATAATGGGCCACTTAGGGAGCCTCCCCTCACATCGGTGCTTTAGCCTAAACAACCCCTTTCCTCACGAACCCTCAGCGCGCGGTATATTTGTCTAGCTCCGGTAGGGTTAGCTGAGTCTTTATGTGTAATAATAATACAGTAGAGCGAAAACGCTGTGACTGTAACTGAAATATCGCGAAAGATAATACCGGTACTTACCATGCTGATCTAAACTCATCAACACCGGTAGCGCTCAAACCCTTGGTGTCACCACGGATAAGTCCGAGAGGAAAATACCGGTAGGCTATCATACAAGTATCATAGCTGCCACTATTTTTATTCTCCAGGTAGAAAATCGTTGCCAACTCTCGCTACCCTAGTCAGCGGTAAAACAAAACCCCCTTTCATCAATCGGCTCAGAAGATCTCAATGTTTGCCACTCTCTCTCCCGGGCGCCAAAGGCCGAAACAACAAACCAACCCCACGGCGGCGAGTCGACTCTTCTTCCAGAGCTTACCCCCCAGCTACGATACCACGTTCTTTACCATTAGTGCTAGGAGTTCAATCCACAATGAGGGCCAAACCAGTCGTCCCCCCCGCAAGTTTTAGCCGGGGGGGAGCATTGTCGGCAGTGTGGGCGGCAGAATTTCTTAATCCGTCACACAGGGATACCGCGAACTGCTGGCCGTCTCAAGCTTAAACGCGTCATCGGTGAAAAGGACCACCCAAAAAGACGAAAAAGCAGCGCTGGAAAAGGACATCTTCGACATAATAGCATGCACCAAGGCATATCGTCCGCAAACCGATGGATTGAGAGGATTCATGCTGGGAAGCGTATACAATCTCATCGCCGAAATCCTGGAAGCGAAAGAAAAACTTCTCCACTCCGGGCATTGGGTGAGTGCCTTGTTCACACGAATGATGTGACCGGACCTTTCCCTTTGCTCGAAGGGTACTCTCTCGGCTAACCCACGATGGTAAAATAGATAGAAAGGGTTTGTAGTGCCTCTGTCGTGTCTAGGCACCCACAGGGTGTCTGGCATTTGCAACAAGCCACACCATTCCATCAATGGCTGTCGGTCCTCTGGGTATTCAAGTTCCTAGGTGGCCCGATAGGGTGTTATCAGTCAAGGGGAGTATAAGGGAAAGGGACTAGGAAAGATCCTTATGCGGTCGTCCCTGAGGGATATTTGGCTAGGGGATGGGTTTGACGTGCTGACGTTGAGACGAGCAATGCGGAAGGTAGGGGGGTCGGGGAGCTGGTATGGAAAGATTGGCGGGTGGTAGTTGACCTGGAAGCTGTAGGCAGGAGTCACTGGGTCCCTTAAAGGACGACGGGTGATTCTGGGTGATGCTTACTTAGTTGCCCAAGGGTTTGGGGGGCTTTTCCGGGTAGATCTTATGGCCCTTTATTATTATTCATGGAGTGCCACGCATTATCGGTATGGCAGGAAGGGCGCTCCGATAGATCTAGATCCACGGATGTCCAATTAGTTTCGTGGGTGCAGTAGCGGACTGTCGACGTGCATCGCTACCCCAGGTTCGAAATGATGTACTGTACGAGTACAGTAGAGATTGCGATAATTATGGTTTAAACTGGTAAATTGGAGGTTCAGAGGGATTTGCATGCCTGGGGGGGGTGGTTTCACAAAAAAAATACCACCAAAATATGAACGGTCCTGTTTATTTTAATCCTCACAAGCAAATACTTGAACCCGTTTTTCATTCATCCTATCACAGCATTTTTCTCTCCCGGAGTATTACTCACGGATAGCTTGTTGTGTTGAAATGTGGGGACCCTACTTGGACGATTCCCATCGGCACTTCGCAGCTAGAATAAGTTACTCGTACTCGTACAGCAAACTTCACAACCTCATGATGTCACAAGACGCACTGCTAAAGTATCGTCCTATCATGGCTAGCCCAAATTGTCGCCCTGCCTCCAATACTGGCACTCGAATAGCCAATGGGGAAAGGCGCCCATCCATCACGCGGTCCCACAATTGAAAGCTCTATTACGTCCGCGGCGATAGTCTACCCTTGACGCAACCGGTGAGGCCAATAGAATAACCTGGCGGATAACCTATTGATAACGCGTTGAAATTGGACAGCCGTTTTAGGAAATAGATTGGGCGAACATGTTACCCCACGTCCCCACTCTCACGAACCTGGGGTGCCAAGACCACTGAGCTAAGCCGCATCGGGATGGGGTTTGTGCAGAATGGGGGTGGGAACGGGTGACCAGCGGCCCCAGATTTACCAACACTGGCTGCTGCAGTAAATTTGGTGTTTGTCAGTATTCTTGGTACCGGCACTGGGCTGCTATCACTCGTAGGGATCGGTAGACTAGACTACCGTGGGCCTCTCACCGAACTGGCCTTCTTTCTCCAGGTCGGTAGTAGTCTAGCAGTGGCCGGCATGTCCCCTTCACAATGGCCTGGTGGCTCGGGATAGGTCGGAATAGCGAGTGTAATGGACAAAGCGGCGTTAGTCAGATAGAGTGTTACAGTAGTATATTACCCCGCATTTTGTCACACGAAGCTGGGATGTCTCAGCCGAACAAAAGCGCACGGTTCATGGTCTGTTAACGCAACCCGTTACCGTCCCAGGCGTTCCTTAACCCTCACACCACGCCGAGCCCTATCGCTGCCTTTTCTTCTCTCCCTCTCCACCCCTTTCTTTCCTTCCCCCCTCTCTCTCACATCCCTTCTGTCTACTCAAAAGCAGCCAGAAAAATTCACTTTCAACAGTCAAACACATCAAACGCAGTGAGATTAGTCTCCATCAAACAAACACTCGACAATAATGGCCGCTACCAAGTCCAAGTCCGATGTCCCTCCTGAAAACCAAGCTCCATCTAGCTCTAAGGCCGCCGCAAAGGGAAGTCACCGTAGGGGGAGTTCTTCCGTCACCGACGTTTACAAACCAGCTGAACTCAGTATGTCTTGCTGGTTTATCGGTCTTTTACTGACAAGGATGCTAATCAATTCACAGAGGACATCATCGGAGAGGAGGGAACTTTAATGGTTGCCAAAGAGATCTCTAGATTGAACTGGTCTGTCTCCCCTCTCTCACTACTGTTGGACTGCTGGCGGAATGGCACAAAGCTAACACAGCATCTTTTTAGGAAATTGAATACCCATCCCTCGCATCTCGATGACTGGAAATCTCTCAAGGAAATCCCAATAACCACCCCCAAAGTCAAGCTGTTAGACGTTTACTTTCCTCTCGGATTGCATGTCACCGCCCGTGCGGGCTCATCCTCCACTGTTGGTGTTAGTGTCTATGACGTGCTGGTCGCGATTCACAAGCAGTTCAAGAAGAAAGTAAATAATCTAATACCCCTATTTCTAAATGCATGTCTGCTAACCGAATAGGCGGATGACGAACTCGAGATGCCCGTCCTCGGAAACCTTGAGTGGGGCCGCTCTGAGGATCTTAGTAGCAAGGAGCACTGGCCTGCTGTTGTCCTTGTGGCGCAGAAGAAGGAGGCGCCCGTTACTGGGAAGAAGAAGAATTAGTCTTCTTAACACTCTTAGTTGCTAGATCACTTCTATAGAGGTTTTCTGAATAAATCCTGACCGGTGCCACTTGTGTGTATATTGTGATTCGCCGGTGTGTCCCGTGGGCTCTAGGTTGCTACTGTGCTCGCAAAACAAATATTCCCCCACAAAACTCAGGGGCAATGCCAAACTGCAGTGTGTTATGTACAGTACAGAACTTGTACTCTACTGCACCTAACACGCAGGGATTACCCTTCGGAGATTTCCCCTCTTCCCCACCTACCCCAGCATACGCTGATTACCCGCCCGGGTGTTCTGTTTCTGCCCTCTTGGCGAGTGACATCACATGAGTAACCTATCGGGAACAATTTACCCGGAGGTTTTGATAGGTGCTGAGACTTTGGTGATGGGGGCTACACCGTTTTTGACCCTCAATTCCCCTGGCGAGACTGGAAAGGTGCCGGATACGGGTGGTTTGGCGAGTGCAGAATACGAACGTGCACGCAAATTTTTGAAATGAGCCTGGAGGCACACGGAAACAATTGCTGTTCAGGTTCCTGCATCGAAGAAAGATCTTGACCAGGGGAAGATGGCCGGGCATTGAAATATATGATAGCTACTATGTTACCGTACTAGGGCGGTATCGATCAACTGTATTAGGGATCATGCGTAGCAGTATACGAGTTTGGGAAGGGCAATATTACACAAGAATTTAAAATGGGGTTGTCATGCCTGAGATCGAGCATTGTTGGTGTTGTCCTAATTGGGGTTTGAATCGATAATCTATTGATATGGTATCGTAGTTTGAAGTTTGAGAGTGTTGTGGCTCTCCATGGTGTTGGTGGTACTCAATTTGGCCAGAGGTTGGTACGGCTTGATCTGAAATGTTGAATCTTCCGGGGCAGCAATATACTTGTCCCAAACAAGAAGCACCGGAAATAGAGGGGGAGGCATATCTTGAATTGGCGCTTGGATATAGGCGAGTTGAATTACCATGTACTGTATTTCTTTGATACCTGTTTTTGAGAACTTCTCGGTTAGGAAAAGCAGGCCTGGCCGCATCGTTGGTAAGGTTGTACTTTGTTTGCTTGTTTACGGGGGAGGGGTGGCTAGCTCGAAGTGTTGTGTGTTGCTCTTTCAACGGGTGCAAGCTAGTGACCCCAGTACGCTCTCGATAAGGTACATGTCTTGCGAACTTGGCGCCCGAGCAGGGGACATATGATACACCGTAACGCCTCTACCGGCGTAGAGGGTTACCCCCCCTGCCATGGCCCCAATTGTCCGGAAAAAAAAAAAAAACAAAAAAAAAAACACAGGCCTCGAGATTCCGAGTGATGGCTTGTGTCTTCTTGTTGTTCCCTGAGTGATGCCCCTACTCATGAACCCGAGGGCTATGGCATGGAGGTTCTGGGGGCCCCTTGTGTGCCTATACATCTGCAATCTGGCGGAGTGAGTGAATGGCTTCTCCTTTGAGGAGGTTGTCCGCAAGAGGAGGCCTTCAAACCTGAAATCCGGAAATATCTTGGAAACATGCCCTCGGGGTGCTGTTCCTGTAAATTACTCTCAATTGAAGGCACCCGGAGCTCAGCCAGCCGGAAATAATAGAGGACTTACTCATTTTTTCTTTTTCTTTCTGGTCTAATTATTTTCTTACCCAGAGAGGCTTTAGACTCCTCAAATGTCGTATACCACACTTCCAGAAAATTCACCAATATAATATTATTATTCACCTTTGCTCCCCACATTTATGGTTACCCGTCCTGGGCTTCACGAGTGATCACTGGAATAGTTGTGTTATGATAGTACGAGTGCTAAGAGACAGGCCAGTGCTATGAAAAAGGGAAGATGCATGCCTGGTCAGCAGGCTTGGCATTGGGAACCGGTTATAGCTGAAAATGTATGATAGCTGTCTCTGGAACAACCGAAAAACAAGAAGAAATAGAACAATCATCTCCTACTTTTCAAGTCTCCGTCTCAAGAATATCCACTCTCTACTTTAAACCGGCTTTCTTATCCTCCTAGCACCTGCTCAAACACTCGTACCTGCTCCAACAAGTTGGTAGGTATGATACTTTAGTACGAGCGTAGTGCACGACGAGAATTCTCATGTAGAGTAGGTTCATAAATTCTACATGAAAATTCTCGTTGTATCTTTTTTTTTTTTTTTTTTTTTTAGCTCCCGTCAATGTTCTGATAGTAAGCTTTTTCATGTTTTCCTTTCAGCAACACCCAATTCAGCCAGAGGTCATGAGATATTCTTTATGATGCGTGTTGTATATGTATATGACTGTTGTATCATAGTAAATATGAATCATTTGAGGGTCCAAGCCTCCACTTTTAGGAGAGGAGAATGCAAGTATCATACTGGTAGGATTAGGAGAGGAACCTTGCAACCCTTCACTCCGGAAAGCGACAGTCGAGTGATATAATGTGATAAACTCTAGTTTAGTATGATAGAAATCAAATCTGATTTGCGGGTCAGAACGAGGTTATGGTAGAAGCCTCGACTAGGTTGGGAGAGATTGAAAGAGGTGGGTGAATACCTACGAGTCCGCTGTCTAGCAGTTAAAAGTGTTTATCCGTAGACTTGACCTGTCATTCCCGTGGGGCCAAATCACTAGGAAGGGAAAACTCGAGTTAGTGTAATCTGGAAATACATGAAAACTTGATCTTGTTCACCGACGAAAGAAAAATCACAGAATTTTAGCGTATTTTCTAGCCCAAAGTGAGGATCCAACATGATTCTATCATCGGTTTTTTTTTTGTTTTGGCTCAGCGACCTGAGGAGGGATAAAATTGAGACGTTTGAAGCTTGCCTTTACGGCGCTCCCCCCCCCCCCAAAAAAAAAAAAAAAACCCTAAGGTCAAGACTGCTACTAGTTTCATTGCCGTTCAGTCTATGAGCTTCCTGGCCAGCGTGCTCGAATATCGCCGGTTATCCAATGCCTTTAATTGGTAACCGTGTACTTCGTGGTACCACAAGTTCTTGACCACTTAGATCAGGGACAAAAAACCGTCCACTATAGCTGCTGTGTCATATACCATACTAGAATACGGTATCATACTTCTTCAGATATCGTAAATTACATAATCCCCCCAAGCCTAGAATGCTTACCATGCAGTTGTATTACACATCATCCCGTTTTCTCGGGGAAAAGTGGTGCCGCGGGAATGTGTTAGCAGCCGAAGAAGCAGTTTCATCATGCAGTCGTTCTTTACTTCAATGCTCTTCTCTTTCTGTGGCGGGAGAACGACCTCTTGATAAGATCTCTTACTGCTGTAAAGTACAATCCGAGTAGACTGTGCAACAATATTCCCCCAAACCCGTTTAACTCAACACCCCTGACCCTTTCACAAGATAGTAAACTTTGAATAAGATGATACATCTCCAAGAGCTTATTATCTACTCCTGGTGTAAGTTTTAAATTAGTGTTTTCTCCTGAGAAGCAACTTCTTTAAACACAACCTTTTTCCACATGGCCCACATACCAGCAACACGAGTCTTAGTGGGTTCAAAAAGGGGGCTCAATGATATTCCGGAACAACATTGAGACCGAAGGCCGCGAACGAGATACCGTGGGTAGCGTTTTCTGAAAAGTAGCCTTAAAAGTGTACCAACAATAGATATCCCTCTCCGTAGGGATCTTCCATTTGGCATTGAATCTGGCTGGACTAACGCATGGGTAGTCTTGTTGTGAAGAATCATAATGCTCCACGATCTTGCCGGGTACTTAGCTCCCCGGTGCTCAAACTTTGTATCTCCAGATTCTTGGTTAGCTAACATAGGCTGGACAAGATCGGGCACATGATACCGCAAACCACGAGTGCTCGCTCGCAGCTGCTACTTAATTATTTAGCTGGGAAAGTCCATTTGTCAAATGTAAATCTGAAGTAAGCAAAGGGGTAGAAGAGCATGACAAAACTGGTGTGTCGCAGGACTTTTTTCTAGTTTCGTTTGCATGCTCGGAGGTCTCGCATCAGTGAGGCGATGGAGCAGAAATTGCCATACCATAGTGATTAGAAAAAGGAGAGTTTACCTGAAGAACCTTTAAAGGTATCCCATAATTTCCCCCCCCAGGTTTGTAAAGGACCTTTAGTTATCATACTCAATAGTGTCGCCTAGCATCGCTCATACGAGCTAGGAGGACTTGATAAAAAAATAATAAAAATTCTTACGCTCCTTCTTAAAGCCCCTTGTCTGGGGAAACAATGCTGGATTTGGTGGAATCAGGACCACGCGACAAACCTCAGTATAGACCGGTAGGTGTATGGCAGATGGAATTTTGGAATCGACGAGGGTGGATGGCCCAAACCAATCCAAGTGCATAACGACAACCAGTATTGGATCACCGGTAGGGTCTTGAATGCCACAATGCTCTCTGAGTATGGGCTTTCTTTTCTTTTCTTTTCTTCTTTTTTTTGCCTTGTTAACCAGATGATCACAGAGGCCCAACCTACCGTAAGGGGGCAGAGACAGAGGGGCCAAACGTTCCATGCGAATTGCGGCGCATCACCCCAACTTTTGAGCTAGCTTCAAGCTTTGGCTGTCATACCCGTGTTGAACCCATCTGCTCTCGAACAGCTGGTGCGGCCCGGTGGTATTGTAAACAGTTGTGGCATCTAGGCAAGTACCGGTACTGTATCATAGGGTCCCCGATCGCAGCACCATGAGTTAAACCAGGCGAGAGAGTTTGTGGGGCACCCGGGGAATTGGCCAGGGATCACGGTGTCAAGCAGGGTTGTTCCACACTTTCACTCGCTACAATACCCGTGAACTGTAATCTCGAACTCACTCGGTGATAGGAACATCCATCACAGAAGACTTAAGTTATGTGTCAGTCCCTCTTTCTCAAGGTCGCCCACCGCCCACTGCGCATGGGGGATCAACCTCATCAGACCCAAAATTTACACGTGTGGCACATCAGTGCTTTCCATACTCCTACCGCACCACAACCACTACGCTCAAACTCATACATTTTCGTCGCATCACACATCTGGCTGCTGGCCTGTCTTAACTACCCGTCGTAAGCCAATGCAATCCTAAATTGTCTTCTTGTTTGCCATTTTCCACTCTTACCGTCCCAGCCACGGCCAAAACTACCCGTCCCAATGGATTCGCGAACTATCCCCTCCTTCCCCACCACACCGCCAGAAACCATCAAGCCAGAGGTCAACAGCTGGCGAGAAACGGTCCAGCTACCTTCGATATCCCCCCCTACGGAGATGATGCACTCGCCGACTCAGACCGACGGCAGCGATACAAACAACAATTTCCTGCTACAACCTTCTACGCGAACACGATCCTTTATTCATCACCACGGTACGAAGGAGCAGAAAGCCGGTCGGATATTCTGGAAATGCACATACTGTGAGGGATACCGTGGTTATCAGCTTGTCTGCTTGAGCCCGTCGACTGACAAAGTGGTGATAGGTCCGAAGAGGTATCTCCTATCCGGGGGGACGGCGAAGCCGGCGTCGCATCTCCGAGATGCACATTCGCAGAAGCTCCGGGAGTCATCGCACCCTGGACCCGCACCATCTTCATCAGCCCATGCTGCGCTGAATCCCTTCCAGAATATGCAATCCGCTGCTGAATTCGATATACTCTCGTGGTACGGATTTCTTTGTAGCTGGATTGTCGAATGCAACGTCCCATTCGAGATGGTGGGAAAGCCGGCATTTCAGTCATTAATAAGGGAGTTCCGTAACGTGGTGTTGCCGCCACCTGATATGATTAAGACATGGATATTGGAGAGCTACGAATCTGCAAAGAGCGAGATGCGAATGCATTTGAAAGCTTCGGTAACCCGGATTCATTTTTCATTCACCAGATGGATCAGCCCGGACAATACCCTAGGGGTCCTGGCCATAATTGGGCATTTCACTAGTGCTTCCGGAAAGCTTTGTAATGCCCTATTAGGGATTAAAAGAGTAAAGGACAACATGTTTCATGCTCAAGCCCTAGCAGAAATATTTTACGACGTAGCTAAAGAGTGAGTCTTCTGAGGCGGTTTCGCAGTGATATTCTGATCTAACTTGGGCTCTAGATACGATATCATAGAAAAAATAGGGTATTTTCAGGTGGGGGATACACAATTCGACGACTCAGTGTTAGTTGATCTTGTGAAGCGGGACCAGAGGCCGGAGGAAGAGATACCCTCCTCAAACCGGTCGGTTCGCTGTGTTCGTAGTGACATGGATTCTTCAGTCAGAGCTTTCTGGTTTGGAGACCGGGATGAAGCAGTAGTCAAGAAATTGTTCCAAGACACTATCAAGTCGACCAGAGAGACATCTGCTGAATGGCGAGAACTCGGGCCCTGGGGAAAGTGTTTCAATGTTGCTTTCCGGATACTTGACTCTCCCCGGAATAAGAGAGAGTTGGAGGAACTTGGGGCAAGATCAATGGTGGAATACCATTTGAATGAGGGACATTGGGATTCTGCTCGGGTTATGCTTGACCGTTTCTTAGAGAATGAACAAGTTGTGGAGCAATTTATTTCGCGTCATCCAGAATTATCTCTTGACCATTTATCGGGTCCGGAGTGGGCCGAGCTGCGGGAGGTAAGGGGAATTCTCGGTACCTTCTTGGACTGTATACAGAGTGTGGAGGAACGACCTGCCGGAACTCTTTACGACATTATTCCCCAACTCGACTTTCTCGCAGGAAAGTATCGGGCTGTGGCAGAAAGCTTCCCGCCTAATACTCAGATATACATCAATGCACAAAAAGGACTAGAGAAATTGATAGAGAGCTCACGTATGGCCTGGAAAGTGCCAGCTTGTGTGGCTGCTGTTGCGCTGGATCCAAGGTGCAAGTGGGATTACTTCGTTTACGGAGTACAGCACGGAGAGTGTACATCTGAGGCTGTAGAGCAGGCTAAGGTCGAAGTAAGGGGATTATGGGAAAGAGAATACAAGAAGCCGGAAACCGCCTCGTCGCCCATGCCTATGGCTATAGACGATGGAAGCGGTAGCAGCAGTAGTGCCGATATTGGTAGTTCGGCAAAGCCTGCTAGGGGATTTCAAAACGATTTTCACGGCTGGCTCGAGAAGCGACGAAAGGTACGCGGTGACCAGTATGATCGATTCAGTAAAGCCCCATTGGACCCGTCCGTGGAGGACCCTTTTGAGTACTGGTGGGCCCAAGGACCAACCGATCCAGAGATTTCGGTTATGGGGTTAGATATTTTCTCGATCCCCGCTATGGCTGCCGACACAAGTGAGTTTTTTGGTCACCACCCCTTATGTAGAAACCAATGCAATGCTAACACCCGGGGACAGAACGACTTTTCCTAGACTGCGAAAAGCCACTACTAGAAACCTCAAGTGGTGTAGGATTGGATGGAACCGAGGCGGTAGAATGTTTGAAATCATGGAGAAAAAGTGGGCTTGTTGAGCCTGTGTACAAAATCTCTGGACGAGCTATTTCTTCACCAACACGGAGCAGCGAAGGTTTATAAATGCGGCTAACGTTTGTAAATAACGGGCGGGAGTTTGAATCGGGGAGTTTCTCCTTCTTATGGGCTCTGGTATCATAGAAAGCGACCATGCGCATTTTATTGTATTTTACGGGCGTTTTGTAGCTCAAGCATTGTTCTTCAATAGTTATTGATCATGAGCGTTAAGGGGTCTTTTTTTCTTTTTTCTTTTTCCTATTCTTCCTTTTATCTTTTTTTAGCTGAAATCATAGACATGCAGCATCCCGATTCCAAAAGAAACATTACCGTATTGTGATCTAAAAGCCGCAAAAATGGTTTATAGTCCCTTTTTGCACAGGAGCGGGTCGATGGCTAAGGAGGTTCAGTGCTATTTGGAGCAGGAATTGCTCCTATCCCTTCATTTTCCCGTTATTGCTCCCAATCCTTTGCTGGTAGAGTAGAGGTAAGTTGAGAGGGCAGACAGCGGTGGGAGAATAACTAAAAGGGAAATAGATAGAGGCGGCAAATCCAGAGTATGTTGCATAAAATAATGTTTTCCAAGATCCATGACTGCATACAGGGCCGTCGGTGAGAGACTCCCCATGACAATATGGCCAGCATAACCGAAAACCACCTCTGATACCGTACCGCACAGTACCAGCCCATCCTCCTCACACACTCGCGCGCCCCTCTCCTCCCCCCCGACAAAGTTTACCTTCCTGGCTCAGCTTAACGAAACAGTTTCTCCGAAGAAGTTCCTAAAAGACGCCAGCACCCTCGGCTTGAACCGTGAACTGTCCTCCTGGAATGTAGTTTTACTATCCAAGTAATGTATCACATGGGCCGGTTTTCCACCCTACCGTTTTCCCCCCCTCCAGCTCCTCCTCCTCTTCTCCTGCTGTACATGAGTACCTTGTGTACTGCAACCTACCTATCATGCACCACATACAAGCACGGTACCCTGCGCTGCACAAGTACACCACGAGCGAATCCACTGCCAGAGGAAAAATAAGCTAGTAGAGTGCCGTGCTCGTGTGAAGATGGGACAGGTTTTTTTTTTCTTCTCTTCTTTTCTTTTTTTCGCTGATTGGGTTGGTCGTGTACTGCAACGATGGCCTTGTTTTCAGATACTGATTGCGAGATTGATACAAGCAGCGTACAGTGCATACCACCCCTCCTCGTACTGTACCGATCCCGAACTGGCGCGGATCACAGCTCTGATTGGATTCTTGGGCGGTGGATGGAACGCACTGTGTTTACTAATGTTACTTTTCATAGGAAGGTGGGTGAGTGAGGATGACATAAGTCCACCTTTTTTCCGCACTTCTTTTCCTTTCTTGGTGGACACCAGTTGGGGATATGCTGAATATTTTGTCTATGGGTGAGGGGGGGGGGGTTGTAGGGCCTCTCATATAACTCGCTGACAGTCTGGTACGATTAAAGGAGGATATGATAACTATTATATATATATATTTGGGGGGGAAGTGCATATATATCGGAAGTGAAGCACCAGTGCCGGTACTGATCCTCTGCTCGAGTTCAAAGGAGATGGTAAGCATCTTTGTTATCGAGTGCGTACTGTACGGTACTGTACAAGGGTGTGGTACAGTACTGTAGCAACGCTTAAAATCGCCGGATCAGGGTTGGACGCAAAGCATCAAGCATGTAAATTGAGCTGAGAAATAAATTAACCTCAAAGAGATCCGATGTCGACCCCCCCCCCCCGCGTTCGTAGTGATAGTGCTGCAACTGATGTTGCTGGTATTGAATAGGGAGGGGCTTAAAGATCGTGATGCTGAAAGAAACTAAAGCATGTCGTTTTTATCGATCCCCGCCCTCACTTACTCCCCCACCACCACCACTTTCCTCACGTGTGATTTATGAGAAGTATGATACCATGTGGATACGGTGGGGAGTTTTCGGTAATGTTGATTCGGGAGAGTCCTTATGCTCGTTGTTTTTCTTTTTTCCTTGCATGAGGATTTTTCTTTATCGTGAAACTGGATGTATGATATTGTGCTAGTGGGGTGACATGTCGTGATGAAGTGGTTGGCACGGGGGGCGGGGGTATGGTCTGGACTGGTCCGGTCCGAGGCGGTCTTTGCACTTTTGCACACTGCCTGATAGATGTCCATGGGTTAGTCTGCGCAAGGAGATGTGACGAGTGGTGGATAGAGGTTGGAAAGGGAGAGCACAGTAAGGAGGAGGGCTCTTGGCCAATGCTCGCCCATCTAGATTGGGAGGCCTTCAGCTGGTTCTCTGGGGTATATGGTTGGATCATGATGTGTTGTGTTCGTAGGCAATCATGTGTATTGTCTTTTTACCTCCCCGCAAAAAAAAAAAAAAGATGCGGGTGGTGGGAAAATTTGGGGTAAGCATGAGGAGAAATAAGTGAATGGATGAATGGAGTTATGATACAAGGTCGTGATACCGTATCATCTGTCTTCCAGGGGTGGTGACTGGGTTACTATATCCGTGGCTGCCGTTGGGATAGTTCTGAACGCACATTAGTCCCTACCATTTATCGTATGCATGGTCGCTTGGTGTTTGACAGTGTCGTGGGTAGCATTGGTAGTTTCGTGGAAGCAGCAACTATTCACTACCCCCACTGGTAGGTGTGCCTGGTATGGGACACCCTTAGGCGAACTTTATGATAGGGATTCCGTGTGATGAGTCGGGGTGGGGGGGGGGGGGGTTCTTCCGGTTTTGGTGTGAATTGATTGGACTTTGGTCCCCTACTTTCTTATCCCGTTTCTGGTGGGGATATGACGAAGTATGGTGGACCGAGGTGCTGTTTTCTTCCGAGACTGATATAAGAAAGAATGCACATCTGTCCGCTGTCGTTCCTGCCCTGGTAGTCGCATAAGGATTTAGTACTGACGGTGGCATATTGTTTGTGATGTTTGCTCCCGAGTTCCAGTCTGTCTGTGAGCAGCGACGATGACGTACTGATGGTCTTCCTTTGCTATGCAGCTCTATGGAGTATCGACTTCTCATTAATTCTAATAAGTCGGCATTTCGGATGGAAAGTATTGGTATGGAACAGTAGAGCACTCTAAGCAAGCCAACCAGCGGTGCAATATACCTCTCAAGAATCCGCACCACTGGGAAAGACGTGCTCTATCTTGAGTAGGAGCGCGCCTTTTCGTAATTGTGCTGCGCTCGTATACGATAGGATAGGTTGTGAGATGGTCCTTAAGCCTTGCACCATCCAAGCTACCAAGGAATACTATGGCACCGCACCATATTGGCGCAAGCTTGTCCTCCGTGTTTTCAGGTTAGTGTGCGACTTCCGGCTGGATATAAGGTCGATTTTCTACATCATCTGGCCCATTTATAAAGCCACGGGTAACGATATAAGATTAACATGCGATGGAATTCCCGAAAATCCGTGGCACCCTTGGCGCTTGGTCGGTTTTGAATTTCGACGGTTGGGGTCCACAAGCTGTGACCTACGGTAGACTGACTTTATTATTATTATTAACCTTTTCAATTTTGGTCGGGTTTTGTACTCTGGGGGTGGGAGTAGATCAATTGCCCATATCTGGATTGGGTTGAGAATATTGTAAGTGATGGTGCCGTACTAGTATGGTTGTCTCGAACCGATCCGGTAGGGTGCAGTACTATTGCTTTTCATGTTGAACCCTATAAATTTAAAACAAACCGCATCTCCCGCGATGTCTCTGCAAGTGAAAAGGTCATTCGATGCGCCGTAATTCAATAAAATGATGGCATCCTCACTCACTCACTCAAGTACTAGAATCACAAGCCCGAACCCTCCTCTATGAATCGTCTAAACACCCTAACGACCTTATTTAACTCAAAGACTAGAAAAGGGTTAAAAAAAAAGAAAGTAAAAACCAACATGCCTCGCCCTAGTCCTAGCCACACAGTACCTGGATACCGACCCTCCACCAATCCCAGCAAGCCAAATCTGATCAAGGCTTTTAACACACAATCCAGAACACTCTTCGAACAAAAGGCTAGAGGTTACGAACATGTTGTTTTTCTGGGTATTTACTGGGAGGACGAAGATATGCCTTGTCGTCGTGAGGTACGTTGCGCTTCAATAACCTAGGGTTCAAGTCACCGAGTGTAGCCACGGAGGGGGGGGGAGTGCGCTTCTAACCTGACCTTAATGATTTTAGGTATCCCTCCTAGCCTCCTTCTTCGAAAAAGTGTTCCGGGCTAGTTTGAAGACCTTTGCAATCCCTAGGGTGAACAGCCAGGGGAGTCTCAATGCCATGATGTCCAAGTTCGTCATGGAGAACCAGGGTGATGGTCGATTGTTAATAGTGCACTACGGCGGGCACGGGACTTCGAGTAATGGGTTGGCACTTTGGGCTGCGTGAGTCATGATGCCTTTCATCTTATCTCAACCTCTCACATCATAACCTTCCAAAAAACTATCATAACAAAAATTGATCCAATCTGACTATTGTGTCACAGCTGGCAGACATTAAAACACCCCCGCCGCCTCCCCTCGCCGACAGTCGACTGGTTCCGCACCCAACCCATCCTCATGAGCCCCAATGACAAAGGGGACGTCCTTCTCATTATCGACGCCTGTCACTCCTCCGCAGCCGCAGGCGCCCGCGGTTCCGTCTCCAACAGAAAAGTGGAACTAATTGCCGCGGCCACTGTGAACTCCACCACTCCCGGCCCCGGACATCACTCCTTCACCGTTAACCTCATCCGCATAATGAAGGAGCTCATAATATCTGAAGGGAAATTTTCCGTCTCGACCCTGAATCGCCATCTTCAGCTTCGGGAGGCGTCCCTCCATGCTACTCCTCACTATTCAGATTTGTCGGCTAACGACTTGCCGAGCATCATGTTGTGCCCCGTGGGCGCGAGCGCTGCGTCGGCTGGACACCGCCGGGAGAGGGCGCAGAAGAACAGGGCGTATTTGAACCTTGTGGTTGGGATTAACCAGGAGATTGATGAGAAGGTCCTTGGGGAGATAGTCGCCTGGCTTAGGAAGTCGCCACCTGGGATAGTTTGTGAGTGCGAGATGCTGGACGTGTTGAGGAGGGACGGGAGCGCTGCTGCGGGGCGAAGGGTTGGCATGGGTGAGGTGTCGAATCAGGGGCCTCATGTCAGGTCGGGGCCCTCTTTGGATGCGGACGATCTGGCTAGTATTGCTATCGGGAGGTGGGCAGAGCACTCGGGCGCGGGAGCGTGATTTTTTCGTTTTATCATAGTGATAGGGGATATAAATTATGGGTATCGAGTAATCGAGTATCACAGGGCCTACAGTTAGACTTAGATACTATAGAGGGCCTTTATTTGTTCATTTTCCTTTGTTTCTATTCGGACTTGGCATGATAGAGAACTGTCTCCGCTCAAACCAATATTCCCCGATTCTTAATCAGAACCTGTAGGAAAGCTTAAGAGCCTTTCCGCATATGAATTAAATTTCATGCTTTCATCTCGCATCACTCGAAGTGGACCGGTGTTGAAACCAATACATCTCCCACCACCACCTCTTTTCCAAGTCAACGTATCTCCTTATACTCCACATATCCTCAGCACCACCTCCCCAGCTCTAACCAACAGTTTCTAATGTACATCGCTACTCAAGTGATGTCGTCCATCAAGTCTATAGAAAGTTACTTTACAATATCGAACTGCAAACAATTATTATGTCAACACCCACTACCGGTACAGTACTGTACCATACTCGAGCCCTCACATACCAAACAGTAACCATGCGCGAGTGATTTAGCATGACGACACGAGAGGAGCATGTTGTGACATTGAACGCTAGGGATAATAGGGAACTTGGCACATTCTCGAGGAAAAAAGCATGAATCAACAATGGGAGCCGCAAAAGCGATGACGGGACCTTTACCCTTGATAACTCTCCCAACGGGGGTGTCATTTTGTTTTTCCTATTTGACGAAATAGCAGCTCTAAGTTGATGTATTGGGAGTGTGTACCTTAGTTAGGTCAGGGATGCGGAAGGGAAAGGAAACGGGAGGAATTCACGATGGTCGCCTTTAAACCTGGACATAGAGTGATTTATGGGATGGCGTGCTGGTGGATTGGTTGGTTCCGATGGCAAAAAAGTGCAAGAAATTTTCTCCTTAGATTATCCCTCCCACCCCGGCGATCAAAGGCAATAATTGCTGATGATGATGCGGTACACGCGGTAGAGCCAGTCCACCGGCCAAAGCGGCGCAAACGCGATAACCGTTTACACCACCGCCCTTACATAGCGAGGCATGCATATAGTGACATTTGCTATTGCCGACTGAAACCGGCAAGAGGGCTATATCGACTATATCATAGAGCTATCATAGATTACCTTATCCGAATTTGCAGATATTGGTTGCGAGGTTGCACCAAGTAGGATCGACCGGTCTTTACTGATTCCATCTTCCCTTGGTGGATCGATCTTCCAGCCGCAGGGGACGGACTATGCCACTGACTTCGGTATCCGGGATCTTGCCAGAGTGCTTTATATGGCGGGGAAAAATGCGGCATTCGCAATTGGAGTTGGGTAATCTTAATTGCCCTCGGGATGTGCGGGATCCCTCCCGGCACATTTCTTGGGTAGGAATGATTGAATCATCGCGTGCTCGTGAAATGGCAAATGTCTTACATTGAAGTCTTCAGCTCCAAAGAATCTTGGCCGGAGTTTTAGATAAGTATGATACAGCCCTGAGTTATGCGCTACCTACATCATTGACAGGATCTAGAGTGTCATTAGATGGCGCAGGCCGCATCAGGACACCTGAGGGTCAAGGATAATATCAATTCGTTCAACTAATTTACCGTCGGCTTCCTCCAAACAAATGGTATCATGAATATTGGAGCCTCCATGGATACCCCAATTCCTTTCCACATCCCCGTGGTAACAAAGGAAGTCCATATCTAGAGAACCTCCCCAGTAAATCACTATAGCTCCAGAACGATCCACTAACTTCCACAATCAGCCACAACATCCTAGCTTCCTTCCACAATCCCTAACGCTGGTCCCTTGGCTTCAAAACACCAAAGTAAGCGCCTTTTGAGGAATGGGGATCGCTCTCGTGCGCTGCCCGTTGGCCCGATGCTGGAAGGTGGTAATTTTGACGCGCTGTGCAATATCACAACCGGGAACCCACGTCGGAGTGAATTTGCCTCCCGGAAATGCCTTTCCACGTCTCACTAGGTAAATCACACCCGAAATGTCTCCTGGGCATTGCTACAGGGTATCCAGTGAGTGTGCCATCCCGGTGCATCACATTACTCAAGATAGCTCCACCGTGGTGTGATTTCACACAAGGTCACTCGAAGCAGTACTTAGGCTGCGTACGGCTTCCGCACTGTCGTTTCATTGGATTGTTCCCATGCTTGGGATAAAATCATAGGTCCCGCGGCCTGTCTATTTTCTTACTCCGGCGCCCGGACCTACTCGAGTAACTAGCATGGATCATGCACAAACATGATACGACGAGGAATGGCGGTTGCGGGAGTACTCGAGTAGTGGAAGCCGCTCAGGCTATTCAAAAGAATCGTTAGCGCAGTGTCCGGGAGTAACATCAAGGCAATATTACACCCCCACACTATACTCATCACTCGCGTGCCTCAAAAATCGTTACCCCACCGGCTACTACCACCATCAATTCTCGCTACTCATGCTCGCTAACTTTGTCATACAACCTCTCCTCATCCTCATCCTCATCCTCGTATCCAAAAATTCACCCATTATAAACGCCCCCAATCACTTCGTAACTCATTCCTAGGGACACCAAGACTGAACCCCTGGTGGCCCCTAACCCCCCCCCCCCCCCATACATGCCCAATCCAGGAGAATAAGAAGGAATAGTACAAAAGATTCAAAAATTAAAAATAAAAAAAAGCAGACCCCCAGAACAATGTATACCATAATAGACAGACGAAATAAAGCTAAGAGAAAGAGGGGAAAAAATAGAGAAACAAAGGTGCCAAATTAGGGCCCCCCATCTATAACATTTACGACGAACCGGAACTTGTACTCAACTTTTTCAGCAACGTATCGAATCGACTTAGGAGATCCGCGATCCGGAATGGCTTTGATATGGCATCGTCCTGTGATGGTTAGCCACTCACTTCGAAGGTTGCGGGGTGGAGCACAAGCGCGTTCAGGAAGGGAAAATGTACCATTCCCACTTCAGTCATCCTCGCCACTTGCTCCGGACGGGCGTTGGCGCTAATGCCCATTATTGGAACGTGCCGTCTGATCTTGCCAGATCTTTCCAGCTCCCTGATCTTCACTGTCGCTGTATTTCCATCCATCACGGGCATCTCCATGTCCTATGATCACCGCATCAGCACCTCGCCCATGACAGATAATGGGAGACCGACCATCAAGATAACGTCAATCTTAGTCGCTCCATCCTTCACGAATTCACTCTTGATAATAAAATCCAACGCCTCCTGCCCATTACCTGCCACATATGTCACACATCCTTGATTCCGCAATTGCCTCCTCAGAACCTCCTGATTAATCAGATTATCCTCCACAATCAAGACCCCATAACTGATCTGCTGCCTTTTCTGAACCCCTTCCGTTGCCTTCGGTGGTGGGTAGTCCTTCGTCGTTATCAACTCTGGCTTTGGCAGTTCAGGGTATTCCACGGGAGCTATATTCGAACCAGGAGAAGGTGCGGTACTGGACTGACGGGCTTTTATGTAGAAAGAGAAGGAGCTACCTTTGCCCTCTTCAGAATACACACCGATCTCTCCACCCTGGATACGACAGAGCCGACGGCAGATGAATAAACCCAGGCCCGAACCTCCATACGTAACATGCGTACGTGGAACCTGTTCAAAACGCTTGAAAAGTTTCGTTTGCCACTCTGCGCTAATTCCAATACCGCTATCCTGTATAATGTCAAAGATTTGAAGGCAAGGTAAATGTGAATGAAATACCTGAACAGTGACCAGAATGAATATAGGGTCACCGGTTCCCCATTCCTGGGCCATGTCTTGTGGAAGGCGATCCTCGGACTCCCGGTACATAACTTCGCCATGAGCTGTCGGCCTCTCCAAGGTCGCTCCTAGCTTGATAGTAACCTCCCGTTTTCCAGCTTGCTGGGAGGTGAATTTGATAGCTTGAGAGGTCAGCACACGCCCAATTTAAAAACCGCAGTCGCACGAACCGTTTGTCAAAAGATTCATCTAACCCAACCACAGTTAAAAAGCTAATCATAGAGCCAGACCCGAAAGACCTACCAAAATCTGCGAGAACCGTGCTGGATCAGCCTTAACCCAATCAACACTCAGCTCCTTGTAAGATTCCTCGAGCTAGTCGAAATATTAGTTCAAGGATACCTCGCATTCAAAAAGGAGAGTAGGACTCACGATAAACTCAGAAGTGATGCCCTTCACGTGCAATTCAGACTGGAAGATCTTCATCAATTGGGCTATAACCGCATGAATCTGTACATCTACAGGCACGACACTCAGAAGCATCGAGTCTAGCTTACTAAGGGTAAGAACGTCATCTATGATCCGCATCTATCCTCTTGCGTTAGCTCAATACTGCCCCCTCCCCATATCCCCCCTCCCCTTAACACATAAAAACTAAAAACAGACTTCACATGACTGGTCTACAAACAGACCTGATGCTGCACGCAAACCAAAATTGTGGACGCTGAATCAATCATCTCCTCCAGATCCAAATTACTATCCTCCCCTTTTTGATATGCAATCAATGCACTCAATATCCCGTCTGCGCACTGCAACGTTGCCGAGAACGGATTTCGAAGTTCATGACTGAATATGTCAATAAAGTTTTCCTGCTGTCGTCGCCGCTCAACAGCCTGCGTAGATAGCTGCCGCTGATACTCCTCGTTAAGTTTGACACTAGTAATGTCAACCAATGTTAAGATGTACCCTGTAACCTCTTCACCTTTGGAAGCCGGCGCCTCCACGGTCTGCACAACAACAGAACAAGAAACCCAATACTTCCACCCTGGAGACCGCAAAGGGTCATTACCCAACCTGCACTCAAGCTTCATATTCGACCTCGTTGCAACTGCGTTGTCGAAAGACCTGGAAACCCGTTCCGCGTCTCCCTTATAGACCATCCCTCGCCATGTATCTCTTTCATGCTCCACTGGAAACCCCATCAAATTTCGATACGCCTCATTCTCAAACCGGATTTTCCCATCAATATGTAATATCGCCAACCCCACTGGTATCGTTTCAGCTGTGCGCGTGAAAAGTAGCTCACTCTTTCCGAGCTCCTCAGTCCGCTTCTTCAACAGTTTCTGCAACTCTACGGCTTGAGCGCGAGTTGCCATTTCAGTCTCTTGGTTCACAGCCCTAGGAACTTCTGCCCTTAAAAGCCTTACTCTCCCCGTTGTCGTAGATAGCTCCTTCATCAGTAATTCTATCCAGAGTCGACAATCTGCATCAACAGGCCTCCGCGGATTCAACCCGAGTATGAGGAACCCTTGAGTGATTGAGCCCGTTGTCTGGATAGGTATAACGGCAGCTCGGGTGGGCGGTTCATCAAACCCCCGGCACATAATAGTTTCACTCTTGGGTAAATTGTCCATATACTTGATCACGGCCGCGTTATTTTCCCGCGCTTGAGCCATTTCGTTGGCAAAATAGCAAGACCGCTCCTTGAGATCACACATGTTGGGGGCCAAAATCCCACCTTCGGGAAAGCCGACGTTCCCTTCAAGCACGCAGTATTCATTCTCGCCACTGACCCAGGAATCCTCATCCACCAGCGTACGATAGATGAGCATAAAGGGAGAGTCGAGAGGGTTGTCGCTGAAAGCCTCTAATGCCCTTCCCCAAAAGTTGTCTCCATTCAGATCCCTTACGGAAGCCATTAGCGCCCCCATCTTTCGCAGCGTCTGCATCCTCCTGATTGATATAATGTCTCGACTGAGCTCAAACGCTTGTTCCAGAACACCCTCGGGTGCACCGGACTCGCCAATTATTGCCGATATTGTGAAATCAAAGTAGCATTCTTCAATCCAATCACCGCGGTTGAGAAATAATTGTTCCGCCCGCTTGACGATAGATCTCCCATGCCGGAATGCCCCATCAAGTAATGGCACGAAATAGCTCTGGAGCTCCGACCATCCCTGAGCAAATCCCTTCCCAAGAATCCGAGGATCCTTGCTCTGGGCTATCTTAACCCATTGATCATTATACAAGATCATATATGACGGGCCCCAGTATATCGAGGTAGGGTAAGGCATGGCCATTATCGAGTTTGCCCATGTGCGCAGAGAGCTTGACCACCCGTCGAGGGGGCCACAAGACGTAGTAGACCTAGAAAAGCATTAGAAGGCACAAACCCTGGGGAAAACTCATACCACTTGACGTTCCCGAGGTTGCGGAGGTGTCGAGTAGAGTTCCTGTACAAGGGGTTTCTGATCCAATCCATCGATGGCCCAGTAAGTTGCGGGCATAGTTTACTGCAAGCTAGCCCAGCCTCGGACACAGCAAAGACTGGAACAGATAACAGTTTGTCCCCATCAGGATCACCAGCCTCGACAACCGTGCCACCAACTTCGAAATCCCCCTTCCGGCCCACCACCCCCTCTTCCTCCTCGCCATCCCCAAAGTCGACAGGCAGACCATCACTTCCGGTATCAACAAGTTCCTTGTGTAGGCTCCCCATAATCCCAAAGTCTCCATTCACAAGCATCTCATCATGTCCGCCGGTCCCATACCCCCGAGGCTGCACCTCGACCTGAACCCCTACATTATCCTGAAAATCATCAAAAGTGCTCGGCCGAGGATCCTCCCGGTCGGGAAGATTGGTGTCAGGCGGGCCAGGGACGCGAGTGGCGACAATAGCCCTAACATCCTCCACCCCAATATCCATAGACTTGAACCTCCACAATCCATCATCGAACGTCCCACTCTCCCGTACGAACAACTCGCTCAGTAGACCGTCCACGGAGTTCTCAGGGCCCGCCCGTGTGCGTAGCGTCCGATAGGCTTCATTCTCCCACAAAGGTTCTGGGCCCTCGAGTGAAGCGATGAGCGTAGGCCTTGGATCCGTTTCCAGAAACTTGAGCAAGAGTTGAGATAATGAAGCGTTTGTCTTTTTCTTGGGCATCCTGAATATATGGGGATATGAAGGGTTTTAGTCCAGTGCGGAGGAGTGCGGGGGGGTAGGTAGATAGGGAATGGGGAAGGGGGGGGGGGAGGATACATACGCGTGCGCAGAGGGAAAAGTCCTCATCCTGATAAGCCAAAATAGAGTCCAACCGACTAGCGATTAGAGGATTATGGGGATCGCCGGCACTGTAAGAGTTAGGAGAATTTAGACTCCTTACGGTTAGACTAGGGCAGAAGTCTCTTAAGATGCTTCTTTTTCTTTTTTTCTTTTTCTCTTTTTTTCTTCCTTTTCCTCTTTTTCATTACATTTTTTCCTTTTTCATTTCCTCCCTATTTTTCCTTTCCCTCTCTGCCTCAGCTTTCACTTTCCACTTCCTTCCCTACAATTCAGTGCGGTAACGTATCACATTTCCCTTTCCCCTCCTGTAGGGCAAGGAATCCCCGGGAGTGAGAACCGAGATGCGTTGATTCGCCACAGACCTCTGCGCAACGCTGGCATAGGGAAGAAATGGTGCCCGCAGTGGACAGAGGGGCTCCGAGTACAAGTACCGTACTATACTATACTATACAAGTAGAAAACCCGACAAACCTGACATCATTATGGCCAAAACTCTACTCGTACAGCTTCCATGGTTGAATCCGACCGTAGTTATCACATCAGCACCGCAATTTGGTTTCATACAAGTGTTGGCGCCGAATCACGCTTAGACTATATATTCTCAGGGATGCCGCTCTCGAGCGCCAGTGTCGCTACAATGCGGCTGTGCCTTTGTGGGTGGGCATAAGAGGTCCGCTCGTCCGCGGTAGGGGCAGCAACACCAACATCAGAAAAGGGTACTTGTGGCCTACCGTACCGGTATTCTTGCTATCCTACTCGTGCTTCGTACCAGGGAATGCCATGGAGCTTTGACTGCATGGCGGGCGTCCCGCTGCGAAAGTTTTGGCAGTTTTCACCCTGACAGCTGGTGGCTGAACACACGCACCACCAGGCTACTTCCCTAAGAGCTGGTCGACGACCATTTTTGGGTTAGCAAGCAGAGTGAATCCCAATCCTTATCCCTCCCATGCCTGAGCAACAGCGTTGGTTCTGTGGTGTCGTCAGGTGCTGTACAGTACCGGTACCCCGGCCGAGCACGGGAGAGTTGCCATCGCCGTGATGGACCCATCAACCCAAGCAACGTGCCCATAGTAGACTAGCTACCGTACAGTACTGTAGTATCACAGGTTACCCCACAGTACAGTACCTGTACCCTACAAGTGTCCAGGTACTCAAGCATACCCAACTAACCCGTCAAGAGAACCCACCCATTTACTCGAGTACCTATGATATGATACTGGAGTACTCGTACAGGTGCTTAGCGTGCCCGAGGGATACCCGAGGAGTAAGCTTTCCACCGCCTATCATTTTTCGCTGATCCCGACAAAACTTTCCATCCACCGGCATACCCTCAGGTACGGTACTTTGTTTCAATCGTGTCCATCTCTGGGTTGATCTGGTGTGCTCAATCGATCGACTCGCAATCGAAGACAGGGTTCTAGGATGTACGGTATGATACGGTATTGAACAGGGGAATTTCAGGATGGGAAAGTTTTTTTTTTCGCTTTCCTACAAGTGGTTGCCCTTAATTGGTAGGTGGGTGTGGTTAGTCATAACACTTCACTCGAAAACCCTTGGCAGCGGCGAGGTTGCTTGGTGCAAAGCACACCAAGATCAAGGGTTTTCGAACCAACCACCATGGGCGGAAACAGCATTCAAAGAGTAACTTATGATAATTTGCTGCAATAGCATCCAGATGGAAAAGTCTGGGGTTTTTTCCTTCAATCCTCCTACCCGTAGAGTAGTAACGTACCGGTACCGGTATGTAATCTCATTTTTTTTTTCTTCCCTGAAGATATGATACCTGCCAAGATTAGAGATTTTTTATTGGGAAGAATATAGCGGCAATTTATCAAAATTTACCCACCCCAGATACCGGTACCCACAGCTCTGTACGAACTGGGGATGAAGGCCTGAAATAAATATATGTTACTGTACTTCAAACATGCTATCTTAAATTCTTTTCAAGATATATATGGAAATAATATTATGATAGTGGAAAACCTAGCAATTTTGATGTGCTTTGCCTCTGTCGCGTCAAAGAACGACCTCTACCGTTGGATATCATATTTTGGTATCATACTCACGGAGTCGCTACCGGTAGCCTTGCCCCCACAACTACTCGTAGAGCCTGCTGGGACACTACTTCCACTGGGCCTGAGCCTCCCGAGAAATGAAATGGGGAATCCGAAGCCCAATCCAAAGGTAATACGAGGTGCAAAACCTAGTCTATGGATTTTGGAGATGTGTTATCATAATATTATTATGATACAATAATAATATGTTTGATTTCGAGGACAGTATTGGCTGGATGGGGTTTAGTGGAAGCGATGGTTGTAGGGTTAGTTTGGGTTTTCTCCTTGTTGCCAACAACCAAATCGAAGCAAATGTTGCCCAACCCCATGAGACACGAACGAGAATTAACCAGTGAGAGTGTGCAAGTGCAGTACACTAAGTGATGAAATCTTTCCCTTGATGAGTGGGGGCTGATGGATACGAACATTGCATGAACTGATTTTCCTTTCCTTTCCTTTCCTTTCCTTTCTTCTTTTTCTTTTGTTTTCTTGATTGAAGTTACTAATCTATCTTTCTTTAGTTCTTTCTCTCAGACCCGAAGACGTCGCTTCAGTACCGTACGATATTTATTTGTTCTATCAAAGTTGACACAATAATGGGACCAGCCCGAGAGCTGGGACTCGGGAGATGAACCTCCTAAAGTACTACCGGTGGTACTTTACACGGGTACCCCCACATTCGAGTATTGACCGAAGAGAAGTCAGCAGTCTCCCCCTGCCCCCACCTCTGGATCAGCAGTCCCGGGCCCTGGATGAGCCGGGCCGGGGATTGCGGTGTCAGAGAGGGTCAGGTGACAAAAATTTTAATAGGTCTCAAGATTTCTCAAGAAGCGGCTCAAGGAATGGATGGCGCTTGTATCGGTTGTACTAGTACGAGTACTGTACAGTACTTTACATCGAGTTTTTTTCAAAACGTTTTACAAGTGCCACATGAACCTCATACACATGGTTCACGCTTCCCCACCATCATTGCGTACAACGCCTGACTTGGACTGGGCGGCCGCAGGACTGGCTCCTCAGGGGCTTTTTGGCTACCGGTATTTAGGTTCTTTCATCTTTTATTCTCCCCTTCACTCTCTTTCTTGATCCAATATTTCCTATTAAATTAAATTACATCAAAGGATGTACATATCGTATTGATTACAGTACTGTAAGTACAGTAATCCACTCAATAGAGTGAGGCACAAAATACAGATTGAGATGGCACTCAGCGGAAGTTATATGCCAGAAGTTATATGCCCACTTACTAGCGAAATACCCCCCACCTTTTGGGACTTTGATTGTTATTATTAGCCCGGGCTAAGACTACGGTAGCTGATCGAATTTTATGACCAAAAAGAGAAGGAAAAAAGGGGGCGAGGGCAGATATCACCCGTAGTCTTAGGGTATCACATATAAGCTGGGTATCCACGAGGACTTGCGAGGACAGTTTCTGACGAGGCGAGGGTCCACGAGGATTCTTTGGCAAATCACGTTAGCGATGGGAAAAAAGACATGAAAATAGAGCTGGGGTGCAGCGTCAAGGTGGGAAATGGGAGAGGTCAGTGTTAATGAGGAAGTGAAATCAGAAAAAGTTAATTGGACACAGTAGGGGTCTAAAAACTCCCAATTCACAAGGTTCCGGACCGCCAGCAGATTGTGAAGAATCTCTCCCTTTTTCCGTCACAGTTTTTTGTAATACTAAAACATTTTCAAAGCAAACACTCGACCCGAGAGTTCCGTGACCTCGGAAACATAACACTTTCCAATATTCTATTGACTTGACTGCCTCCTGATTTCGGGTATTGGCAAGCACAGATTTGGTTTTGGTCCCGGAAGTCTACGAAATCTCCCACGGAGATGTTCAAGTTGGAGAATTCGGGAGTGCAAGAAACTATATTTGTTATAAAGTTGGCCCTGTCTCTTAGGTCGCCGTGTCTCGTTCGGCTCTCTGTGCCTTGAGATCATAACACTGTAAATCTGTTCTTTTCGGTTGTCCTTTTTTTTCTTCTTCTTCTTCAGGACTCTTACTCCTGTATCGGGTATTAGATAAACGTCCTTTCCACGTCAAATCTATCGTCTAGCGAGTTGGATACTCCCGCATACCGCCAAACCCGAAAAAGAATGGAATCAGCTCCGAATTATGTATGATACTTCATCCACGCCCCCCAAGGATGCGGAAGAAGTGGTGGAAAAGCAGCAGCTCCCACCGGCGGTAGAACCATCAACAGCCCATGGGAGTTCCTAATAGAAACGCGAGGCCGGCACAAACAACCATTTCTGAGGCGATTCGGCCCCCTTTTGATACTGGGACCAATCCCCTTTGATTCTCCTCCCCACGCCCCTATATCAAGAACTACTCCGACTGCATTCAGGACGCGATATGGCTGCTTGAGTTCTCGCCTGGGGTCCGATCCGCAAGACCAACTACAGAAATAGCGGACTCTAACAGCGGAGGTCTCATTATACGAGCAGTGCGCACCCCGAAGAGTGTGGGTGAGAAGGGAGCAGATGTCGATTCTGAAAGACCTGGTCACGTTCTACTGTCCGGGGGATGCTTCATGAACGTGTCATCCACAACGAATGAACGCGAGTTTCACAATCATGAAATATCATTCGATGGCCGTTTACAGCTCTTAGAAGGCGAGGTAGGCCCGCTAATTTCTAAGCCAACTTATGCTTTCACACTTGCACAAACTCCACCCAGACATCTGGAGGTTCAAGTGCCAGTATATTTCATTTATCTGCATAGCTTCCTGGTATACAATATGGAGCTTCAAGAGTCAACGCCAGGGGCAGGTTGATCAGAAAGGGCTCTATATCTCTGGAGTCCATGTTCCTTAGCCGCAACGCTTTTACAAGACATTTCAAAGTCTAAACCCACTATCCAACTCTCTATAGCAAGGCTACTTGGTCCAACTGTTGCCTTTCTACTTCCTTCTGGGGATGTGACCAACACACTAGAGGCTTGTCTAGTGCTATGAATCCCTAGAGAGAAAGCGGAGTATGGGGGAGGAAAGGAAGGGGGGGGAAGTAAAGTATGTGGGAGAAGAGGGGGGGTGGTGGAGGAGTGGACGGGCGAGTGAGATGCAGGAAGGAAATAGCAAGGAAGGCTCAACACGACTGAAGAATCATCAGAAGAGTTGAAAAAATGCCGACTCCACCGAAATCTATGATACCGTGTAAAAAGCCTGGGCCATGAGAAGGAGTAGCGTGAGCACACAGTAAGTATAGTCCCATACAAAACAGCCAGCGGGAGTCGGAAGCCTATAGCTAGTAACTTCAAGGGGAAGTGAACTTTTGAAGTAATCACCCGTTGAACGAAATGTGAGAACAGAGGATGTGGACACCCCCCAATAGCTGCTACTTATATTCCAGACCAATTTTTTCTCGCACACACTTGCCAGGTTTCCCCATTACGCTGTCAGCGATGTGTCGTCCCATGGACGCATCAAGGATGGAATTAATGTTCCATGATATGGTGGAATGAATGTGATTGCCGTATAGTACTTGCTGTGGTACAAGATCCGCTATGGTGTGTTATCGGTCAACCCCCCCCCCCCCCGACGCATGTCCGGAACTTAAGCTAACGAGTAGATCATAGCCAGGTCTATATCGAGCGATCGGGCATGAACTCTTTGTACCACGGACTCTACACTGGCACGTGTCGGCCCGCGGTACAGTAAACATGATAAATGCGCGGGTACAGCATTTGGTACTTAATGCTGGAGGGTTGGCTTATAAGTTACTGATTAGTCTGAAAGATGTTCTAGCGGTGTAGTGCATCCACCTACCGACCGACCACCAACCGACAGATCTGGGAATCTACCCAACCCATGGAGCAAGTTACTTGGGCCCGTCTTCTGCTATTGACCCAGCACCCCAACGGCCCCGAGGTATCACACGAAGTACAGTATCATACGGTACTCACCTGGACGAGTAAAAGCAGGCAGCACAACAAAACGAGAAGGAGGGCAAGCGGATGAGGGTTTTCCTGGATGCGTATGATATTATACTAACCTGACATAACGTAAAACTCTAGTCGTGATATATACATCCGTCCGTCGGATCCGTCCTACCGGATCATCTCCAATACAGTCCGAAATAGAGATACTAGAAATTGAAAATAGGCGGAAGGAAGGAAGGGGAGGGGGTGAAGAAAGAAAGAAGGAAAGCTTAGTAACAGCTAGATAAATACAAAACTTCTGCTCCCATTAAAGTTACCCCTCTGATTCCCATACTTAGGAATGAAATAAAATCGTAGGAAAGGAAACGAAATGAAGAAAGGAAACTCGTGTCTACCTCGTAATAGAAACATAACGTACCAAAAACATGGGCGAAAGCAAAAAGCACAAACGGATGAAATAAGGACACAATAAAAACACAGACATAAAACAAAAAACTCCATAAAAATACACCTCCCAGCCAACCATCTTCCTACCAGTCCGACAGTCCGACCAACCCATCCCATCCAATCCAGATCACAATCACAGAACCACAGGATACCAATCACAGTGTCCTCCGCCTGACCGCTACTGCACCCGCCGGTCCCATTACTAACACTGCTGCGAATCTCAAGACCCCCTTCCAACCGAGCCCTTCGACTTCCTCCAGAGCGTTTGCACCGGGGTGGTACTCTCCATAGGCGTTCTCCATCCCACTGCTGGTGGATTGTTCGTTGGTGGAGGTGCTTGGGACGAAGTACATGAAATCCATGTCTTCCCAGGGGCCCGATGTTGGAGCTGTAGGGGCGAGGGAGGCATCTTTTGAGAAGAATATGCGGGAGGAGAGGGCTTCGGCAAGAGTTGTTATGTGTGGGGTGAGGTATTGCAGGGCAAAGTAGCCCCCGATCAAGCTAGCGGCAAAGAGTAGGGATATGGCGAAGCGGCGGATGCGTCGGGGGGTAAAGTGCCCTCGCAACTGTGCAGCGACGGCATATAGCTTTCCCAAAAAGTAATCCAAAAAGTCCTGGCCGATCTCCTCCGTTCCTCCCTCGCTTCCTTCTCTCCCTTCCTCACCGCCCTTCAACCCCCCTCTTCGATGATACACTCCCACAATCGCAAACAGCACCAAGTACGGCACAAGCGCCCACACAGGGTTGAATCTTGCCATGGGGCTCCCAACTTCGGGTTTGACAAAAAGCTGTGCGATCCCATTCATCGTCCAGATCAGAAGCGTGAGGAGCGGTAACACAGCGAGCCACATTACGATAACCGCGTTAGAGGCGAACTGCACAGGACCGGCGACGCTTCGGGCGATGCGTGTTGGGGAGATAGTGGGGAGGGTCAGGAACGGGAGGCGGTGGATCACTTCTACGGTGATATTATCTGGGAGCAGGTTTGACGACTGTTTCTCTGGTTCTTGTACCGTGGGGGCAGCAGGAGCACTGGCAGTGGGGGCAGGGGGGGCGGTGGTAGAAGATTGCTCGGGGAAGAAATCGCCCGTGGAAACACTCCTAGAAACAGATTTGGTCCCTGAATTGTCCTTTAAGTTTATCGCTGGGGCGAGAGTGCCCCGTGCTGGAAGGAATATCGAAGATGCGGGCGTCGTAATTGTAGATCCCCCAGCAAGACTTGGTGGCGGCGGAGAAGGCGCTCGCGACGCAGGCTCCGAAATGTCCATGAACGGAGACGCAGTTCCCGATCCGCTAAAGACCACCTCTGGCGTTGAGGGCCGCGCGAATTCCTGAGAAATTAGCCTCGAGACCTCGGGGGCTTTCGGTGGGGGACTCGTATATGACAGCGATGATGAGACTTCGGGAGTTCCGGGGAGACTATATGATAGTCGGGATACCGGCGGTGCGGGGGTGCTCGGCCCGCTGTGAAAGTGGGTTGTAAAGCGCGGGACTTCTGGGGAGCTAAAGGAGTGCGGTCTTACGGGCTCTGGGGTGCTGGAGACGCTGTAGGAGTATGAATACGAGTGCGAACTTGACGGCCGAGGACTAGCCGATCGGCGGAGGAATGGGCAATCATGCCCACCATGCCCGTGTCCGTGTCCGTTCTCGGAGTCGGCAACCTTGTCCGGCTCCTCGGTCTTCGGCGCTTCAGTCTTGGGCTTCTCTTCCTCAAATTTTCTTTCCTCAACCTTTGTTTCTTCAGCTTCGATGGCTGATGCCACTTCACTGGGAGGAGTTATCGTTCCGGTTGGAGCGATGTATTTACTACTAGTGCTTGTGCCAGTGGTTGAAACACTTTCTCTCGAGTTCTCCCTCGAGTATAGCAGGCTCTTCCTCCTCGCCGGAGTCGTTGGAGGGGTGGGCGGGATTTGGGTCCCCCCAGACCGTCTTGCGGGAGTGACTGGACAATTGGTTATAAGCTTTGGTCGTTCCGGTGGTGAGCATATCTTACTTATTGGTGGTATCGGATCATTACTATCTGTACTATTCGTTTCGTTTAACACCTGCGGTTGTCGCTGGGGAGCGGTATACCTCAAAGGTGTAGCCTCGGGTGTGGACAATCCATTCGCAAGTTGTTGCTGGGCGGGGTAAGATGAGGATTTCAAGGGAGTCGTCTCAGGCGTCAAAATCGTTGAATTCGTAAGTTTTGCAGTTGTCGCTTCTATTATCTCTGCCCTCTCCCTTCGCTCTATTATTCCCTGCGGGCTTTCCTCTTCTACCGGTGTGAGGGGGGGTTCTTTAAGCTTGAGTGATGAAGATCTTGAAAGTGTCGGCGTGGGTGTAGGCGTTGTTCTACCACTGCTCCCGTGATGATGACCCGCGACCCCAATGACACAGTCTATGCAACCGGGCTGGGCGGCCGCGAACTCAATCTTCTGGCTGCCGTCGGGCGTGTTCGGCCTCGATGCTGCTCGGGGTCTGCCGAAATTATCCGTATCACTATCGATCACTCCCGCGAACCCTGCGCTACTCTCTAAAGGCGAAGCGAAGGGCACGAGCGATTCTCCCTGCTCTGAAAAAGCCCTGGCAAAGTACCCTTCGTTCCGCGATTCCTCGGGCGAAGACTCGATGAGTGGGTACACCCGCTCAGTTTCGCCATCCGCCAAAGACGAATCCTCCTCCTCGACTATACTCTCCAGAAGGGATAGTTTCGTGCCCAAGGAGCTGCTGTTGCTGGATCGGAAGGAGGAATTACCTTCTTCGTCCTCATCTTCGTATTCGTCCTCTTCGCTCTCCTCTGCTTCATCCTCGCTTCCATCACCTCCATCGCACGGTCGCATGAGGCTGCTCGCGGGACGAAATATCGCAAGGAATTGCTTTTTAGGCGATAAAGACAAGGTCGCCTGCGCAGAAGAATCCATGACCGTTAACAAAAAAAAAGAAAAAAGAGATGGGGAAAAAAGATGAAGTAAAATAGAAATTCGTAAAAATAATAATAATAATAAGGGACCAAAAATAATTATAATAAACAGAAGACAAGTATAATGTTTCCAGAAACAAAGCCTAATAGAGACAAAAAGGAAAAACAAGTTACGCTTTCGTTGATATATTCCTGTGGTGTTAGTAGCAGCTTAACAATCAAAAGAGGAGAAGCAGGAAGAAGGAAGGAAGAAGGAAGAAAAAAAAACAAGGAAGGGGGGGGGGAAGGATGGGAGGGGGTGGGCGGAAGCGAATTATGTATCTCTGGGTCTTCTCTCTCAAAGGTCGACGCCACAAGGACTGCAGAGCATCTGCAGCTCTCAACATTCAAGAGATGGATGGACTGGGAAGTCTGTAGTTGGCCGGGGGGGAAGGGGGTTGCGTGAGAGAATGGATTCGAATGGAAATATCTCTCACTCAGTAGTCTGCGAATAGCCCGACGTGGCAATGGAGTGGGATGGAAGATCAGCAGGGTTAGGTGAGAAGAGCGACGTGGGGAGACGTCTTTGGCGGAGACTGTTTTGCTAAAAGATCTCGATGAGGAAACGGAGATGCAAAAACGAAACGGACAGAAAAAGTGATGTCTCATGGACTAGCCTTTCAGCGCCTAACCGGAGAGATGCAGCGAGTTATCGCCCACAACTACTGTACGAATTGGTACGCATCGTATCATATCATCATGCTGTGTGCAGTTCAACAATCCCAACCACCAAATTGATTGACCGCCTTCCTCCACCAGTCCATCTCTCGCCCATACCGGTAGGCCATGGGTTCACCAGAGCGCCAGAGCTCTTTTTTTTGCTCTTCCTCAGAAGACAAGAAGGGACACACCCCCCCCCACCCCTGCCAACCTCTCCCATAAAAATTTTCACCAACGCTCCAAATAAAACCAATCCTATGTTTTAACCTCTCGCTTAGAGAAAGAAGAGCGCCAACTCCAAGTTTTCCCAAGCCCTACCGCTTGGAGTCGATAGACCCGGTTAACCGGATCGGGTTAACATCTGCGCTCTACCAATCAGTCGGGGCGGAATAGAGCTGGCATGGCCGATGCTCTGTTGGGTTGGGTGGAGATGCGCGGCTGTGCGTAGAAAAAAAAAAAAAAAGAAAAAAAAAATCGATAGCCGTACCGGCTCTGAGGAAAATAGACGAAACAAACCATCAAGTTGGAGGAGGAGGAGGAGGAGGAGGAGAAAGAAGCTTTGGTATAGTTAAAAGTTACAAGCTATAGGTCATGGGCGCGTGCTGTACTATAATAATATTATCATAATAATATTATTATACGGTAAGAGTGAGTGCGAGAGAGAGGGAGAAACCATGCATCCTCGAGTGATATTTTGGGAATGGAATTGATGGAATTGTGTATTGCACCAGTACGAGTACTAGTACAGTACCCAACTCAATTGTCGATGCTGGAACAAAAGTGCTCCGGTACCGGTACATACAGTATGTACCCCGGAGTGTACCATAACCCGCGCTCTCCCAGCCCGCTCAGTCCACGGACATACCTGTACTGTACTAGTGCAAGTACAGTACAAGTATCATACCTCGGCAACTCCCCCATGCGTGCAAGGCTGCTCCACAGTTCTGGCCACAAGTTCCGCCAATTTCTACAAGTACTCGTACAGTACGGTACAGTACTAGTACACTCATACTTGCGGTAGCCATCATCCCAGTTCAGCCAAATCCCCCTTTCCCAACGCTATAACCTCGCGAGTCGCAACATCTACGAGTACTCGTACCTGCGTTAACAATGGCGGAAATCTTCCCTGAAAGGGGGTCACCACCATCGCCACTGTCGGCCTCAATGTCTTCAATACAAGTACGGTACGGTACCGCACACTTACTCGAGTAGGTAAGTGAATCAAGAACCCTCCGCAATGCGAGTGATAGGGGGAAATTACCCTCTGCACATGTGAGGTTAAAGTGCTCGAGGACCGGCAGTACTAGTACTCATAGGGGAAAGAAATCAATGTAAAAGTAAGCCGCAGGGGGGCGGCAAGGGTGTTTACCAAGATATCAATGGTTCTTCCCTTGTGGTTCCCGTACCGCTGGTCGAGTGCCGGTAGACACCCCTCTGCTTGAAAGTTCCAGGCACTGAATTGGGTAGAATGGATCGAAGCAAAGTGAATCAAATTGAGCCTCCCAACTCAATTCCTCAACCATCGTGCTCGTGCGCGTCCAGTGTCAAGCACTTACTCGAGTACAGTATACATGATGCCCACAAAGGCCACAACCAAATCATCGCGATGCCGTCAATACCCCCTGTCAGGGTTAGGTCTTCATCCCTGGTCGCACACCCGCGGTTCCACAGAGACAATCATGCCAGCGAACGGCAAACCCGCTTTTCTTCTTTCTCTCCTTCCCTCCCCTCCTTTTCCCCTCTATCTCGAGTCAATCCTCATCTTCTCCTCAATCAGCCCCTGCCCTGCAGGAACGACTCAACTTACCCTCTCACAAGCACAAGCACAAGCACACAAATACCGTTGCTATCAGACCGGTACTCGAGTATACACGTCGCACGTGTAACCCTGCCAGCGAAGCATCCATCCATATCCTAATCCTTGTCACCCATGCATCATGCACAGCAAAAATGGAGAAGAAAAAAAGTGCAAGTCCCGGGCTGGAGTAACCGGTTTTAGAAGTGTAGATCTGTAATTTTTGGCTTTGGTTGGTTCGGTGTGAATGTAGATGTGTGTCTGATGCGTTTGCACAATTGAATTTTTTCTTTTGCTTGCTCCCTCTTGTGTAGGAGCTTGCAGTGGTAGAGGTGGGGGAAAGGAATTGGGTGAAAAAGAAGTTGGGTTGAGTTGTGGTGGTGGTGGCAGTGAGTGGGTGTTCCTGCTTTTGGCTTGAGAGGAAGTAAGCGGACGGCTTTCTCAGGTACGATAGACGAACTCACTGCGATGGGGGTTTTTTCTTCTTCTCTTCTGGGGCCGCGGTTCTGTTGTTTGGCGAGGCCCAGTCAAGTTACGCGAGTCTACTCGACGCAGGTACCTACCGTATCATACTCGCACCTCATCAGAGACTCCCTCCCGTACCTACAGTATCCCACGATACGAGTACCTGAGAGCACTATCCCCATCGCCCATTGCAGTTGCACTTCTCAATATGATACATGGCCCATACCATACGAGCACTGCGTCGTAGTCCGCTCTCGCTCACCCAGTCGAACAAACCCAATCGCCAACCAATAATAACCCGCCCCCACTCCATAAATATAGCACTTACTTCGCCCACGCCCTGGCACAGCGAGATGGAGTCAAAACCGAAGATACGGGGCAAAAATCATTGGCCAAAGCCACCCCATGCAGGCAGTCGGCGGTAGAAGTCATGGAGTATCACTCGAGGTTTGTCTCGCCTCGGCTGGGATTATCCTAGGTGTCGACAGCAGGTGGGGGTAGGTGGGCAATTGGTTGTGATTGGGGGGAGGGAGGCCTTGTGCGGCGTTTAGGGATTGTATGAGATGGATGGGGAGAGAATGAGAAGGGGGGGGGGGGGGGATGGATGGCTTGCGATGGGATTAGAAGGTTGTCGAGGGGTTTGGGTTTGAGTGGTGGTTTGCGCACGGCGGGGAAATTGGATTACGATGCTCGACGTTCTTCAAGGTCTTGGGGATGGGGGAAATGAAATAAGTCATTCAATCACGGTATACTTGACAGTCACAGGATATATGATATTTATGATACCAGATTTGGCGGGAACCGCCATAACTTGGGCCCGCAAAGACGTAACTCGCCGCGGACTTTTAAAAGAACCTCGAGCAGTAGAAGGGCACGCCGGGCGAGGAGGAATGAGAGCAAAGCAAGAGAAATAGAGCGTCGCGATACTTGTGAGGGTAAAAGATGGGAAGGATGTCATTATCGTGCGTAATTTGAGTACGCAAGTCCCCCCGTGCTGCAGGAAGTACCTGAATGTGGCCAAAAGCGCCTACGAGCGACTCTAACCACAGGTTCTGCTGGTGGGTTGCTCCTCAAGTGGGGGGCAATTTTTTCTCATCCATTAATTGGTGTTAAATTATGATAACTAGAGGGAGCAGCTGCCCTGATGATATCATAAATTATCATACCTAGCCAGTATTTTCGAAATCACAAATTGTCACTCGACAAACTTGTTAGTCTACAAGTACTTATTCGTACGAGTATTCCATGTGCTCTCGCGTGCTTGATTGAAGCCTTTATCCCCCTTCAGAGTGACCTCCTAGTTAAGTCTAGCGAGTTTTGTCTTTCTTGTGGTGCTCTTCTGTTGACCTTTGCGCATGTTTACTGAATGGAGGTGCTCGGGAGAAGTGTTTGGATCGCGAGCTTGGGGGATTCTACTATAATAATAATATTATGGTATTCACGAATTGCTAGTCTAAATTCATTCCCGTCATTTTACCGCCACTCACTGTCCGAATGATCAACTAACTTAAGTTAGTAAGCATTCCATATTATGGTACCATTACTTCCCCTACCAACTATAGCGGAGCAAAGCCCTCCGAGCACCATGTTGGCTAAATATAGCGAGAGTTGGTAAGCAACGGGGGGGCTGATGAATCCACTCGCCAGAAAATCGATGAGGAGATTTTCTGGACTCAACCATGTGCTACAGTAACAGTACACGGGTGTGAACCACGGTGGGTGAGTAACTAGGATTGTTCCATTCACTTAGCCATCAAACATCACTAACATTAGCTTTGCTTATATAATATTATCATCCTTTTCTTCCTCCTTCCTTTCTCTCCTCTGACCGATGTTATTCCACAACGGTGTCTTCACGGTTTGTATCTGTTCACCTATTCCCTCTTTATTGCCGAATTAGGGAGTTCCATTAGCTTCCATATATCTTCTTGGTATGATAGAACAAAACAGGGGGCTCACACCCGCCTTAGGATAGGAGTAGGAGAAAACCTCAACCGCAACGAAAACTGCGGAACGTTCCTAAAGCTATGCTTCGCACTAGGGGTAAGAGGAATCCGAATTTTTTTTTCTTTTCTCATCTTTTTCTCCTAGGCAGACAGGTGCTGCGGGATACACCACTTTTGTGATTGTACTCCTCCTCATCTGCGATATTGAACGTTAAGTAAGCTTACTCTCGCACTACGGGGTATGACATAGTTATAGAAAATCTATAACCCTATCTCACGAGCACCGTGTGGTGACAGCAATGCTCGCAACTCCTGTAAAATTGCCATACCCGTCAACTAACCACCTTCTCTGCCCCACCAGAGAGATCATATCCCCCGGAGTTATGTTTTTTTCCTCCCACTGTCTTTTTTTCTTCTCATATTTACTCCTGATCCATGGCTCTTAATCGGCCCATACCACTCTTCCCGGGTCTCGTGTATCCATCGATTCTGCGGGCGTACCGTACTGCTGTAACCAACCCTCACATCGAGGCATCACCTAGTCATTTTCGATCATAAAAAAAAAAAAATTCTTGGGAGGTGCCCCTCCAGTACTCGTACAGAGTCATAACTGGACTATCCCATAATCCCTTACCAATAGCTCCTCCAAGTCTACCATCCGTGATCACGTTCTCTACGCGATATTTCACACTATTCCGCACACAAGCTCATAAGTACATTCTATACAGTGCCGTGCTTCAGCAGCCCCATTACATCACCTCCTTGAAAGCGTACTCTAGGATAAACTAAAATTTACAGGGAAAACGATTCCACATATTGTGCGACTTTCTGCCACGGAATACACACCCCTGAACATCGCGGGCGGGAAAGCAATAGTGGCCTAGGGTAGTATTCCCCGTTTCAACCCAGTCTATGGCTCCCTCATAATATATTCCTTTAGATATCATCCTATTTCCAATTCCTCGTGGGCTGAGTAGCATATTCTCGCTGCCAACGCAACCAGGGAGTGGCTTGCGGGCAAGAGCGTTGTCAAGTATGCATATGTCGACGATCATTTTTCTCGCTGAACCTCAGTAATCCAACACCTCTCCCGAGTGAGAGTGAATGATTGCTACCCCCCTGAAACAGATTCCGATACCCCCCCCCCCCCGGCATAAAGCCCCTCTTATTGTATGATTTCATAGGTATCATATCTCCCATGAATAATCCCTGTATCATTAGGTGGATACTTTTAAGCCTTTATCCAGTGTGAGCCCAGTGCCGAATCAAGCATGCGCTCCACCCCATGTACACACGTGAAATAAATGACGAGACAGGGAAACGGTAATTTCAAACATCCAGCTGGTAAAGTCGGTTCGCGGTAAGGCTGTAATGGGCGTCGGAGGTGTATAGGCTCGGGGGTAGGATGGCTGTATCGCCCCTTCGCTCGAACCGACTGCCAGTACTGTATTTGCAGGAAGGAGGGAATTGGAGAGGAGATTCCCCATGGTTCTAGTTATCTAGCGGGAGCCGGAAACAATAAACTTTGGGAGAAGCCATTGATATCGGCCCCTTCCAAGATAGCGAGTCTGTTGATAGAGTGGATTGAACCGTGTTTCCAACCGGCTAGCGACCAGCCTACGAGATTGTTACACCCTTACGTATTCCGACCCACGGAGTGAGCGAGATACCGAAACACTAAGACGCAAGCGGGAGGGTGTGAGGAGGATAAGGGAGGGCTGACATTTGGGGTAATAGCCCCGAAGACCACGACAGTCCGAGGACACTTGATATCTTACTCACACTTTATCACTCGGAATACGTTTTCTTTACAAGCAAAATGTTTGTTTAATTCGTCGTGAATAATCTCTAATGTTTAAAGTTTAATTTAATGCAATTATACTTGTACCTACAGAGATGATTCCAGCAGAGCAAGATATTACTGCTGAATAGCCGTAGAGGAGCAATAAAAAGAACCATTCAACTTGTAAATTAATCTATATTTTACGGTATACTGATGCCCATAACCCAAACCACCCCCAGTACCAACTTGGACAAGTGAAATATGTCCCAGGACATCTCAGTTTCCTACCCTAACCAGGACGGGAGAAAATACCAGCAAAGCAAAACAACGCGTTACCTAAAGGGGAAACTGAGACGTCTTTAGACATTTCCCTTATTCGAGGTTAATACGGTAAAGCAAAACGCCTATGCTATGACTTAATACCGTTTATCACTTCCCTAATCGAAAAAAAAAACAACCTCTCACACTCAAGCCACCCGTCCCTCCTCCCCTTCGTCCTCGGCCCCATCGTTAACCAACCCCCTCCCCTCCTTCAAAAACCAAGCCCACCAAGCTCCGAGCGTGGCAATCCCTGCCATGACCCAAAATACACACCCGACGACCCCACCCTCCAATCCAGCAGCGTACAACACCCCGCCCACAACCGGGCCCAAAGCGCGAGATCCGCTAGCCAGGGAACTCCCGACCCCATTTACCGTTCCCAGATTACTCCTTTTCTCAACAGAGTTAGTCAGTAGTATCACGCTACCGGGAAGCGCAAATGTGCGCGCGGTGACTTGCAATAGCAGAACACCGACGACGGAAGCCCACACCAACCATCCGCTCGCCGCTCGTTCGGGTGGGGACGTGGACGGCATGCGGGCAAGGAATGGCGTGAGGAAGTACGCTATTGGGAAAATCATGCAGGAGATGCGGAAGCTGTGTAATAGCCCTAGTTTCTCCTGGAGAGGGGGGTAGAGGAGTAGCTGCATTAGGATTCCTATGACGCCGAGGTAGGACATTGCGATGCCGACTTGGGTTGCTGGAAGGCTCAGCCCCCCTGTGAATGCGAACGGGGATGAAGGGTGAGGTGTGAGGGAGCGAGGTGTTGAGAGGAATATCCCCCAGAGGTGCATGAATGTTGCATTATGCAGGGGGAGGATTGTAAAGGCGATTAGCGTGAAGGTGATGTTCTTTGTGAGGGTTTTCCGGAGAGTTTGGCGTGTGGGAGGTTTCTTCGGCTTGACAGGCATGAATCGAATAGAAGCGGAGGAAGAAGATGAAGGCGTTGTCGAACCCACTACGGTGGCATCATCGTCATCAACGTCAAGATCCGTCACGAGTTGGTATTCCCCGAGTTCATCTGTTTTCGGGGAATTACCACCGAGAGTGCCCGTGTTGTACAACCGGTTCGCAAAAGAAGTAATCCCCCGTCCAACCCTCAACCCAATATCCGTCCTGTTCCTATACCTTTTCGACTCGAGCGACTCTTCCAGGAAAAGGAATCCCAATAGCATACTCATGCACAAAAACGCCGCGCTGGCAAGATTCGGCAGGGCATACCGCCACCGATGCATCCACTTTACCCCGCCGAACAGCCCGGGATAGGTACTTGCGGGATCAGCCAGCATTCCACCTATAGCCGGGCCAACAATGATCCCAACATTAAAGCACATGGGCAGGATCAAGAAGGTCCTACTATGGTACTTTTTCTCGACGACAACTTCCGCGACCATGGTCCGCAGCACACCCACGTTTCCGTTCAGGAAACCACCCAGGATGCGGAAGGTTAGCGCCATAGCCAGATTTTCCGAAAAGCCGAATCCAATTATCGATATTGCGGTCCCCGCGAGGCCGAAGAGGATGCAGGGCTTTCGGCCTATCCTGTCTGATAAGTGACCCCACAACACACCGGTGAGGCACTGTGCGAGGGCAAAAGAGGAGGCTATTATTCCGGCCTGACGGGATATTGTCTCTGCACTGGGGGGCGGCTTATCTGGCGGGTGGAAAGAGGATAAGTAGTAGTATAGATAGGATGCCACAGAGGTCTGCGTGAGTGGTTCGGAGAGGCGGCAGAGTGCCAGAACGATCAGTTGTGATTTTCGAGGCAGGGAAAGCCATGTCACTGGTTTTCCCTCAGATATTCGAGAAGTCGCTGGTAGAGGCGGAGGAGGGCCTTCGGGAATATCTATATCTGCCAGTAATCTCCTCTCATCCTCCAAGTCGCTGGACGATGAAGATCTCTCAGGTGGCAACATGTAACTTTCCCAATCCCTGCCCATTTGTGTCCGCATCCGCGTCTGTGTCTGAGTGTGCGGTTGAGTGGGGTGCAAGTGCCCATCACCCTTGTCTTTTGACATAGTCCCGTAGTCGAAATGTCGATATATATGGGCCGTTGCTAGAAGGGCGTCTGTGGCGAGAGAGGAAGAAGATTTTTCAAGCGCAGTCTCGAGCAGCACCTTCTTTTTCTCAGGCGGGGTGGGGACCCCGGCACACCCCCAAAATTTCTACCTAGCTGCAGCTATGGCGCCTAGCCAGGGTGGGAAGCTTATCGTCTGCCTCACGGCCATGTTGGGTTGGAATCGACCTTTTCGGTGGTGGTTGCGACGGATCACGTGGATCCCTGGGCATGAAGTGGTCGGTAGGACGTTGGATTCGGCCCGCTGCGAGAGAAACTGAAATTTGAGCAAATTTTCGTGTGCAGGAGTGTGGGTGCTGGCAATGACGGCTTTTGAAGTGGGGAGGGAGCAGAATGAAATGAAGGTAAAAAGGGAGAGGAAGAATACTTGCGAATTTCCTCACTATTACTTTCTTCCTCATGCAGCGGGTGAAGGCGAAGACCCTTGATCCCGAGAATCTTGGTATGGGTCGGACATTCTGTCGCAATTTTTAATAGTTATCATATCATACTCGAGTACGGTACTTGTACTCGTACTCGTGTTTAAATTGATGATAATAATAATATTATCATAATAATATTGTATGATGTAACTGGGGCATCATATCGTACTCGAGTATGATACAAACACCCAGGAAGCCCTAACTGACTCCAGTAAAGACCTCCCTAACTTAGAGCAGGGTATTCAAGTCTGTCATCAAGCGGTAAAACCTAAACTCAACCTAAATTTACCATCCTCCTCCACAATCAACCCAAGCAATGCCCCTCAAAATTCCAAACCCGACACCTGAGAGAGACCCCCTCCACCCGATCCCTAATCTCAACCCTATCCCCATTCTGGGAGTGGATACTTTAATCGCACGCATGAAAACCCCACAACCATTCCCTTCCTCTTCCCCGGACAGATTGGCGAGACGCGACGGCTGAGCACGTCGATATTCTACCTCCTAACTGCAAATTTGCTCATTGGGCGGTTCCACAGGGGTCGGAGCTCGATTGTGCACACGGCGGGCAGGGAACGGGTGGCATGTGCTCATCCACGAGAGTGGGAAGGTGAAGACGTTCGTTCTTGGGTGCCATTGTGGCCCAGTGTGTTGTTGTAGGTGGGGTTTGGAAGGCTTCCTGCTGGAAGAGGGAGCTGGGGTGTTACTTATAACAGAGGTACGGTTAACTTACCGACCTTAATCTAGTGATGGAAGTGATGAGGTGGAAATAATGAATGGAGTGGTCCCTGGCTTCGACATTTCGGACCATGAATTCTTGGAGAAGGGTAGGTTGGTTGCTACGCTCTGACGATCAGAGTCAAGTTTCATGATTTGCACATTCACTGCCTGATCTAAATACCGGTATACACATCAACAAATGCTCCGCGACAGACACAAGAGTTGCTTGAAGAGTATGATATAAATGCACTTCATGGAGCCCGTCCGGATACCTTATCGGAAGACCTGCAGGATTGGTGATCCGAGGTATCATACCAAAGATCACGTGAATGGAGTGAAAAGGTCGTATCTGGTTCGAATGTGTATCCTACCCATCCACCTGGATGCTCCAGCACCGCACCGCGATTGGTCTCTGACGTGGATTACCCGGAGGACACCCCACCGTACTCGTAGGTGACCCAGATCCCCCGGGAGTATAGTTTTTTTCCGGCGGCGACGTGTTGTGTTGGAGGGGAAGGGCTGTAAGTCAGCAGTATCATAGTAGGGAGGTTCAGGAGCTCTCGGTGCGCGGCGAAGTGAGTACTAGTACTGTAATGTACTTGAGTATAGTCTAGCCCGGACGCAACATACGGCGCAAGTGCAGGTGTCCCGCTTTCGACATCACCGGTATAAACTCCCACAAGGATAGGTGTATTGACTCCCGTTTGACTGAGCAAAGTGCCCGTATAAGTTAGTTTCAACAGGGGGTGAGAAATGAAATAACTGTACTCGTGCGTACCTCTCTGTACAGTACACAGCATACCATGTACCATGTACTCGAGTACGGTACTCTATGTACCTCCTTGCCAGAAGGTTTACCATGCACCATGTTTTCCAAGCAATACACCTCTATCGAAACACCTGTACAATACCTTCCAAGCACCAAGAACTTCCAGCCTCCCTGCCAAATCACTAATTCACCGTCATGCTCACTGTCGGTATCATGCGGGCACGGTGCCGATATATCACATATTGGTGCATTGTGGGGTATAAGTGGCTTTCGCAGCCCATGTCAAAACCAAGTAGACTACTCGAGTACTGTCTGTACTGGTACTGTACTACCGTACCGGTACTGTACTCGTACTCGAGTAATTTATAGGTGCACAGTAGTCTGCGTAGCCACGGGTATCATTGGTTCCAGCCACAAATATACACACAGCACTGCATCATACGTGCTCGTATATCCATCCATCCTCAACTCGCTCCTCTTCCAATCCCACCCGCCCAACAACAAGACTTGCGAACCCCGACCAACCACAGATCTATACCCTCCCCTTTTTCCTTTGACTCCACATTTTTCATCAGTTCAGTCAGTCAATTGACTGACAAGCCCCTCCTCCCCTTTTCCAACCAACCAACACGAGATAACCGGCACCCGCCTCAAGAAGGAAGGAAGGGAAGGAGGAAGCAACGTCTGAGAAAGCTATAATCCCTTATCCAATACAACACAATACAATACAATACATGATGGTATGATATAGTACGTGTAGTCTACTCGGGGTGAATCTACACGGTATGATATGGCACGTACATGTTGGCTGCAGCGCCAGCTTGACCATATGCTATTTTTCTTAAAAATAAAAAAATACGGGATAGAGTGAGTAACTCCTTTTGCTCTCACTTGCTTCCATGCTCCGCTTTCTGATTCAAGTGCAACCCCTCTCTCTCCTACAATTTCACCCCCACTCACGGTACTTGTAGTGTATGGCACTGTATGGCATGGTAGTGTGGGTACACGTTATCTGTGCAATGTTCATACATATAGAGAATAGTTCTTCCTTCATAATCCACCCTCTCCCTTATCCCCTCGTTCCATTCCTTAAGCCAGACCCCTTTCCTAGCTCCTCCGCTTCCACCTCCACATTTCACTAAAACAATAATGAACCCCCGCGTGCTCCTACGATCGCCGGGCTTCCTACCAGAACAGCAGCTCTTGAAGAGTAGCACACAGAGCTTAACTTCGCATCTGGCTCGTCCGCCGAGTTTGAACTTTCAAAAGAGTTTTTTGTTCGTTGTTTCTTCGGGTGGGAATGGTGGGAGGAGGGTGTTTTCGTCGTCACCGGCCGGGCGGTTTACAGGTAACGACGATGGTGATGGTGGTGGCGGTGTGGTTCCGGGAGGAGGACGGAAGGGAAGTGAAGTTAGAAAGGGGAATGAGGGGGCTGGGGGTGAGGGTGAGGGTGAGGGCGAGGGAGGAGGGAAAGAACGAGGCTGTAGAAAGAAGGGGGAGAAGGATGGCAATGAGGGAGACGACGTACGCGGGAGTGGGGAGTATAAAGGCGGGGGTGCGAGTAGTGATAGTGGTGTTAGAGAGTTAGCGGGAAGTGCCGGTGGTACTGTGGGGATAAGCTCACTACGGCATCGTAAAGGTATTGACCAATCCTCCGCAAAGTGGTCTCCGGAACCAAGTGTTACAATAAAAGGTGCGATATTTCACCCCCCAGAATTCCCATATCCTATCACTAATTCTCACATTACAATCTCAAGGAAAACTACTACCAACCCCTTCCCAGCTCCTAAAGCTCCTCCTCCCGCTACAACTCACCGGCTCCTCCCACCCCACCGACCCCCCTCTCGCCCTGCTAGTCCACCCCCTGCAACCTCTCTCCTACCTCCAATTCCTAATCCAAGCTGAGCTCCCACCGATAACTTCCCCCAACTCGGCCCCCCGCGCCCCAAGCATCTCCTTCAAAGCCGTAGACCTCGGCGATACCCTCCTTGAAGTACACACCAACACCAAAAGCAGAAGGAAGCTCCAGTCTCCGGGCGGCTGGAAGGGCGAGGGTGGGGTCGAAATAGTCGGGGGGCTCAGTTCCCTTAGTCCCTCCGAGAGATCGGGCAAGGGCGGATACGTGCGCTGGTCCGCGTCTACGGAAGTAGGCGACTTTGTCCGCGACGTGGCGAGGGGCACAGAGTTTGTCATCGAGATTGAAGGAAGCGATGATGTGCCCGTCAGCATGCCCAGCTTTAGGCAGCGGACGCATTACCTCCGCCAGCGACTTGTCGCCGCGGCGAGGGAGATTGAGCTACAATCCAGGCTCGAGTCTGAATCTGACGGGGCTGCACAGAGGGTTGCTATTAGTGGGTTTGCGGGATTGGTGGGGTGGTGGGTGGGGGTTTACTGGCTGACGTTTAAGACTGGTTTGGGGGTAGGTGCTGTATAATGCCAGTGATATCTAAGAATCAGGTGCTCACTTACGGGGGTGGTGGAGTAGTGGGATGTTATGGAGCCGGTGGCCTACCTTGTCGGATTATCCATCGTCATTGTCGGATATCTCTTACTCCTTTATGGTGGCCGCGGGGTCCCCTGCCGGTCTGTCCTGCGTATGGATGTGTCGAAACGGCGGATGAAGCTCTACCGAGAGAAGGGGTTCGGTGTTGACAAGTGGGAGGAGTTAGTCAATGAGGGCAGGGCTTTGCGCAAAGAGATTAAGGCCATAGCAGAAGAGTACGACGTCGACTGGGATGAGCGGAGTGATGGAGTTGGTGGAGATAAAGTCATCAACCCTCTAGCTGAAGGTGCAAGGGGCGGAGAAGGGGAGGGTCGGGGAACGCAGAAGTGGTAGGAGGAAGAGAGGGAGAAGGCAACGAAGAAGTTAGGTCCCTACCATTCGTGGTTGAGTGAACGTGTATACATGTTCTCGTTTCTTTTCTTTTTTGGGTTGGAGTTTGGGCTGCGTTTACTATTCATCACGTTTCACCTTATTTTCCTCTGGGGGCATATCAGTGAGTGCTGTATAGAGCGCCGTGCTGTGCTCGAGTATAGCGCAGCCATTTATCGCTCTCTCGTGTCCAGCATCGATATCATAGCATGCAAGTTATAGGATAAAATTACGTCGGCATGATACCGGTACAGTACAGTACATGTTCCCTCCCTTCTACCCCTACCAAGAGATCAAGGTAGTGATAACATCAACCCTCCCACGCAACAGAGAAATACTCCTACTTCCCCTTCCGACTCTCCCCCTTAACCTTTTCCTCCGCCAAACCCCTCCCCACCCTCCTGACCTCCCCCTCAAACCGCTGTGCACACCTCCACCCCTCGAGCGCCACATTAACTAGCCAAAGCGCCCACACTCCGCGCCGGCGATCGACCCCGTGTACCCTCAACCTCCCGGCCAAATTAACCACATCGCGACACTTCTTGACCAATATCCCAGCATGCACCACGGCAGTGACATCAAACTTCCAGTCAACATTCCAAACCCTATCCGCCAGGAAGCCACCAACATACGGCGCCTCCCTCCCGCGGAAAATCCAAAGCGCGATAACAAACGACAGCGCCACAAACCAGCCCATGGCAAAGAACGATCCCGGCGACGTCGGCGGCAAGTACCGCGTAACGACGATGTCGGAGCGGTTATCAATAACTTTTTCACTAGCGGTAGACATCTCTTTAAGCCGTGTAGCACATGCTTCCTCCCAGTCGAAGTTGGCCTGCTCGTCCGCTGCGTTCGCGGGGAGGGGCGGAAGAGGCGGGGTGAAGGGGATGGTGGCTGTGCGGGGGATAGGGTTGTACCAGACCTCGCGTAGCGGCTGAAGGTAATCTATTGTTATTCGGGTCGGCGTTATGGAGGTTACGACTGCGCCCTGTGGCTCAAAGGCTTGAGCGTGGTGGGTTAGGAGTGGGGTGAGGATTCTAGGCGGGATTTGGAGGATGAGGTTGCGCACGGGAAGGGGGTGAGTGAGGAGGGCTGTCGGGTCGATTTTGGTGGCCATTGTTTGTTTGTTCGTTCGGTGATGGGGGTCTAGACGATACCGGTAGGAGAGGAGACATGGGGTTTTGTACAGCAGATGACTATCCGTGTTATATATCGCGAAGAAAAAAAAAATTCAACTGGGCCCCCCCGCCAAGGATGCTCGCCATGGCACGTGGTGCCACTGCGGGGATGCAATTGGACTCTGTCCCACTCTTCTATCTGCGGTGCGGTAGGTTTGCGAACGAGCCGCCATCTAAATTGTTCCCGTCTACTTGTGTCATCTCGATCTAAAAATTGCTGTACAGTACTTCTGCATGTGGAAATTAACACAGTGGCCCCTCCCACGCTTCCCTCTTGAGCTTCATAAGTGCCGCCTGCTTGTGTGGGAATGCAAACTCCTTTTCTTTGTAGAACCCGGCGTCCATAAGGTATTTGATGAACCTGTGATTGTGTTAGTTTTCCTTTCCCGAGCACAAGTCTACCTCGGAGTACTGACTTTGTATTGTCAACCCTTGGTTCGAGCATCACCGTCTGCGTTCTTGGATCGTCGAGAAACATGACTGCACCCGTTAGTTCTTTGACAAACTTGGCAACGTCCCACGAGTGACCCACAATGCACTAGGCCAGAAATCCAAACCCCCACCCTGTGCGGCCCCCTAAACTTTTGTTCCCCAACCAAACAATGCACACCCCTATCCCACATATCCACATCGCTGGCATACCGTCCCAGCGCGTCTTCCTTAACCCAGTAAACCTCAAAATACCCGAAAGGTTCATCGTCCCAACATCCGATTATCGGGAAAAAGTGCTTAGATCCCAATCCCTTCTTCAGGAATGACCTCGTCTTTTCCGGATCCTCAGCTTCCTCCCCCCAGAACATGGCAACCCTAGGGTCGTTCATCCATCTGTGCACCACCTCCGTATCTTCGTCCAAGTCTGTCAGTCTGAAAGTGAGGAATTGCCCAAATGATGGAATCCACCTGGTATACATGTCACCGTTAGGCTGAGGGCGAGGTCGGACCGGGTGCCTAACACGATCGGTGAAAGTGTACTCCACCGGTTTTGGCATGCGTAAGGGCTTCTTAGACGTGCAGACCGGGTTCAGGAACGGCTCGGGCGGTAACTGCCAGAAGCCCACCCTGGTGGCATAGGCTCCGATCCATTCACCGGATGCTGCTCCAGAATCGGGGAACGATACCAACCCTGCAGCCTCAACGGCTTGTAGGTTGGCCAACTTGAAGAAGGGTCCGGTGTTATTGAAGTGAACCTGCCAGCTTCCCCGAGGGCTGCCTTGTTTATTCGGTATCAAGTCTGCAGAAGGGGCAGGCAACTGAAAATACCAAAACAGCATGACCCAAACTTTGAAGAGTGCGTATTCTTCTTGATTATCCTCATTGACGTAGTACCTGAATGACAGGACATCGTCGTGGAGAGTTGGGTAGGTGGAGGAGGATGATATTTCGATTCCCCATTTCAAGTCGTTGCATTCGAAGTCAACTTTGCAGTCGTCACGGCCATCTGTTGTCACATGAAGGGCAATACGATTGGGGAGGTGAAGCTTCTCCACTATGGACTGAGGGGGCTCTTCCGGTTCACTTTCCGACTCATTGTCCTCAAACAGGGGCCTTATTGGTTCAGTTGGACGCGGGGTATGTAGATCTGAAGAAACCCGTGTGTGGATGGTTATTATATCCGACGACATTGCAGATTTGTTATTGTATAACCTCACTCAGAGGGCCAGAATGAGGAGCAGAGGAGGAAGTATTGCTGGCGGTTGTGTTTGGGTTGAGGAAAAAGATGGGAAAAAGGTGTTAGAGAAGGGAGGGGGGGTGTTGGTACTTGTTTGGTAAAAATGAGGGGTCTCGGTGCCCTCTTTCCTTGTTGACAAGGCACTCCGTGTCTATGGTGGTCCAACCAATTCCATATGTTTAGGATTTATTCGTACTAGAAAACATTTCACAGATAATATTCGTACAATGCATGAACATGCTATCAGATCCTTATTGTCCATTTCGGTATTACATTGTGTAAAAATGGAATCTGATAAGACCTATTGATAGCGGGGGTGGCTTGGTTGTGGTGGTGGCAACCTCCTCCAAAAGTGTCGGACCTAATATGATACTGTATCATGCTGTGCTCATAGAAAGCAGTCGGAGAGCTGCAGCCCCGAAGCAATCATAGCAAGTTTGCACCTTGCAGTCTACCGTCCCTTGCTGTATTACAAAACAAAAAAGCAAATTGTTTGATTGAGAGAATCGAGAATGATATTGATCTCGCCCCGTAGCCGTGATTCGCTAACTACCAATCCCCTGATCCTAGCAAAACAAAACACCTAAGAATAGCCTCGCCAAACAGAAAATAAGAAAAGCCTGTCCCGAAAAGCAAAACCAACAATATTTATGCAAAACACATCTCCGCCGCGTAAATCATAGCCATACCAAAGCTCTTATTTACATACCACCACGAAGACGGAGAACCAAGTGTAGAGTTGACTCCTTTTGGATATTATAGTCGCTCAAAGTACGTCCATCCTCCAACTGCTTACCAGCAAAGATAAGACGTTGTTGATCTGGGGGGATACCCTCCTTATCCTGGATTTTACCCTTGACGTTGTCAATAGTATCGGAAGATTCGACTTCCAAAGTAATGGTTTTTCCAGTAAGGGTTTTGACAAAAATCTGCATACCACCTCGCAGACGAAGGACAAGGTGGAGGGTCGACTCCTTTTGGATATTATAATCACTCAAGGTACGGCCGTCCTCTAGCTGCTTACCGGCGAAGATAAGGCGCTGTTGGTCTGGGGGGATGCCTTCCTTATCCTGAATCTTACCCTTCACGTTGTCGATCGTATCCGAAGACTCAACCTCGAGAGTAATAGTTTTACCGGTAAGGGTTTTGACAAAAATCTGCATACCACCTCGCAGACGAAGGACAAGGTGGAGGGTAGACTCTTTCTGAATGTTATAGTCGGAGAGGGTTCTGCCATCTTCCAATTGCTTGCCGGCAAAGATCAGACGTTGCTGATCTGGAGGAATGCCCTCCTTGTCTTGGATTTTGCTTTTGACATTATCGATTGTGTCCGAAGACTCGACTTCAAGAGTGATTGTCTTTCCGGTCACTTAAAATACTGTTAGCAAATGGCAGGCAAGCGAGCAAACAAAGAGAGAAGTCAGGAAGCATACAAGTCTTTACGAAGATCTGCATACCGCCACGCAGACGCAGGACAAGATGAAGGGTAGACTCTTTCTGGATATTATAGTCGGAGAGAGTGCGCCCATCTTCGAGCTGTTTACCGGCGAAAATCAAACGCTGCTGGTCTGGAGGAATCCCTTCTTTGTCTTGGATCTTGCTCTTCACATTGTCGATGGTGTCCGAGGACTCAACCTCCAAAGTGATGGTCTTTCCGGTAACTTGTGCGTAGCGTTAATTTGTGATCCTCGCAGATTTTAGGGTTTAGAAAGGAGCCTCACGAGTCTTTACAAAGATCTGCATGTTCGGTCTTTAGAGGGATGAAGCTGAGTGTGAGTTTGAGAAATCTGAAGTTCTGTACTGTTTTGAGAGTGGATGAGGATGAGGAGTAGGAGGATAAAGAGAGAGAGAGTCACGAGAGGCGGGGAAGATGGACTTTAAAGGGTGTGGAAGCGAGGATTTGGGTCTATCGGGGGGCGAAGTTTGCCCCACAAAGTGCAGTTCCGTTGGATGCGTCATGTCGCTCCAGCTGCCTAAGCATGGTCTTGAAGGAATGCCGCGGAACTCACTGGAAACAAGCATGCCCAGCCTTCAGTCTTCTTCCCTTCCTACGGAGTTTTCGCGAAACTCAACTATGGTAGGTCTCTCTCGATTGGGCCGGCAAGCAATACCTACTCGGGCGATCAATCCTACTATTCTTTGAGAAAGAGAGTCTGAAAGCAGCGATAGGCAAGCTCGTCCATGAAATACCAGAACGGTGACTTGCCAATAGTACCCGAGTACCGGTACTACCCGAGCGCACCATTTACCTACCCCTTGTAGGTGACCACCGGATAGTGGGCTACGACTATTTGAGAACTTTACGGCACTTTCCTCGGAACACAGCTGGTACACAAGAGAGCTCAGCATTGCCAAATTGCTCTGATTACATGGCTATCAATGCCTCCGTGCATTGCATGTTCCTGACGGCCCATGGCATAGAGACTGATTGGCCAGGCTGAAATGGACTCACTGAATATCAGAAGTTCTGCAGTCGCCGAGCGAAAAGCGGGGCGGACCAAAAGTTGTCAATCTCACATGGTCTGCGAACCGTCCCTCCGGAGCCCGCAATAACTTTGATCATATCCTACTGGTTTGGCAGAACCTTCACTAACGGGGCATCGAAAATGCGTAACGAGGTGTCATCCTTATATAATTGGAGAATGGCCCATGTGGGGTAAATTATCATACTCGTACGTTCTTCTTGTGCCAGCGGCGGGCAAGCCTCTGGGTCCCGAGGAATTTAAGGTTGGGGCATGTTGCGTCCTATATATCTTCTTTGTTCTCTTGTTCGGCAACTCAACCGCAACCCGATTATCTTGAGTCAACAACCTACGGTAGACAACTAGTCGCCAAGTGAGGATAAAAGACAGGACGCCTCTTAGGTTCTAGCAAGACAGGACGCCTCTTAGGTTCTAGCAAGCCAACACCTAGTCGTCGATCATCGTCGCTCTTCCCGTCGTGAGTCTTTTTTATCGGATTGACCACAGTGCCCGCCTTTCACCTGCGTTGGCGAGTAACTTTTTGGAAAACTGCTGCAACGTGTGCCCAGCTCTGAAACAGAGGCATTTTCCCTGCCGATAATAAGAAGCAAACGCAAATCAGGAGATATCCAAGTGTCCACATAAGAAAGCCGTACACCTAGGCTGTGCCTGTGCCTGTGTTGTCCTGTTGTATGTTTCGATTACAGCGTGGTTAAAACACAATACTTGGTAGTGTCGACGTCGAAATACAATATGGCGGTTTCACACACGAGAACATACTGGCAGTCCCACCTGCAAGGTAGGCTTCATCTTGCAGCTTTTCACAACTCCAGCTTTTTGTGTCCTTCTATCTTTCATAACTTCAATGTCTCAAAAATCAGGAGGGTTACACTCACATTCTATGGGATTGGTTATATAGAACTTTGTGCTTCCAAACGCATACCCTCTCCTACCTACGAAGTTTACGAACATAGCGGCGGAAGCATACCCTCACCCCCCAGTCCCGACCCCGGACCGGTAGCATCACCGCACTCCGGGCAATCATGGTACTCCTGCGTCGTTAGTGTAGCGGGCAGAGAATACGAGACCAGTTATGTGTACAAGGCCGAGGAAAACGCCAAAGAAAAAGCTGCGAAAAAGGCCTACGAAGCTCTGAATGCCACTACCTAGGGGTGACCTCCCCGTGCCTGTGCCGACAGGGCTGGTTAGAGGGGGGGAATGGCAGTTGTGGCCAGATGCGAAGGGACCTCGTGCGCTGTGCAGGCACACCGGAGCTGGCACTGGACGGATCTGGACGGACAGGACCTGGTTTTTCCTGTCTTTCGTTATGGTAAATCTGGAACACGCACCTAGTACGGGCATCAGTATAGCTCGATTTCCGATCTCTCAATCTTTTCGTTCCTTTCTCTCTCTTTTTTCTCTTTTTTTTCTCCTCCCTTATATTCCCTATTATTAAATTTCTACATTATTATCTTCTCTTTCCCCCTTTTTCCCTTCCCACCAAATTTCTCATTACTTCTCCATATTTGATAAGGACTCCATTGGCCTTTATACGAATTCTTATGGCTTTCTTTTGTCGAGTGGTACACAATACCTACGGGTTGAGTCCAATTTTTTTTTTGGGGGGGGGGCTACTTTAAAGGTGCGATACATGGAATAGAGGATCAAAGACCGGGAAGAGATGGAACCATTGGGGGCGCCAATTCCATTTATGATGTAATTACAGGTAGCTAGCTGCTGCAACTTATTGTTATAATTGTATCTTAGGTCTCTTTCGTTCAAATCGGCACACATGAGCGGGGTTGTTGCCTACCGTACTCGTATTTTACTGCCGTTATCTTAGACGTGTTTTTTCCTTAGGCCACTCTCCCGGCCAGCGAGGAACGCGCCACACTAGACAGGGTCTTTCTCTTTGCTTTTTCCGCATTGAAGATATTCTGATGCTCTTTCTGGTTTCTGGTTGTTGCATCCATTGCTGCTCAAGCTCACGGGTTACTATTATCGCGGGGCAGCCAGTCTTTGAGAGACGCGATTTGTGGGCTTGATGGACGGATACTGCCACAAAGCATTACTTTACCCCCCTCCCCAGAGCTAAGCTTGCCGAACCCTTCATGCAGCCAACGAATCATGTACAGTACCCCAGGATTCCTGCCAACCTCAACGGTATCCCTCTCTTTTATTTAGTCAGTCCTCTCAGATATCACAATTGCACTACAGTACATAGGCTTCTTGGTCCAATTTGCAAACGAACACCTGTTCCTCAGCCCTCCTGCATCTTCTTCCAAGCGCGCACCAGTACGATCCGTTCACGTATGCGAGAGAGTCTCGAGTCTCTAATCCTAAGTCCTGAGGGTAACACTGGATGATACCAGACTTCTTTGATACCCTATTTAGGATACACTACCGGTTTAGGACAACGGTACCCCAGACCGATAGAGGAGAATTGGACTCTTCGGGATCCTCTATCTATGCCTCACCCCTCTTCCACTATTGGACCAATTCCCATGCCGCGGCTGGCACCTCTCCTGAGGTTAGGTAAGGGGAGGGAGAGTGAGAAGAGGAGAAGGGGAAGGAGAAGGAGAAGGAGAGGCGAAGATTGAGCGCGACAGCGTATGCGAAAGGGGGTGAGAAGTGGCCAAGGCCGCAAATCGATCTCGAAATCCCCGTTGCTGCCTAGCCACCCTAGGTTACAGCAGTAAGTTAGGAACTCATACATCTGCCCACAGTGCCAGTACATATAGCGCAATATTGACGACTTCGTCGATCATCTATCTCGCGCCGCTTCAATGCGGGACCTATTTGTACTTTCACTCTCTGATTTTCCTCACGCAAGGCCCGGCGTGCTTCTTGCTCGTGCAGGCTTTAAAAACGAAAGGTCGTTAGTTATGCCAACACATCAATGCATTTCGTCTTCCAACGTTCGTTTCTGCCTATATTGTCAGTCTGTCAGTTGGAAGCCAGTCAATCTGGAAAGAAACAATCCAAGTCCTCTTTACTTGATACATTTTCGGAAAAACAACCGGCCGCCGGTTCTTAGCTGAATTGAAATGGCTAGATAGAAAGTCCTTTACCCATTGTCAACACTCGGTGCAACCTAAGTCTCTCTCCCCCTAAGAATACCGTAAGTAACTTAAACCCTTCTGCTCGAGTACTAGCCTCTCAAGTCATCCTCTGCCGCCCTATCTACCTTCTGAATTGTTCCGTACGCTGGTGGGTCGTCGTATCTGACCCGTTACGCCTGCTTCCTCTCCCCTTTTCTTCCTTCCAATCCTTTTTTCCCCTTTTCCTTTCCTTGCCCAGCACCGTGCTTTAAAGCTAAGCTTCAGAGGAAAATGAGTGCCACGATTCTCGGGGATGGCTTCGGCTATTCATGGTATTGAAGTGTGCAAGCATGTTGGAGAAAAATTGATAGACTTAGCCCGGCAAGGCGAAAATGTCTGATATCCGAAGCGGGGAGGGGAAGAAGGCCGAGAGGGTATGAGAATTGCATACTGCAGTAAAAAAAATTCAATCGGGCGAATCAATTTTCATGATCTTTGGATTTCCTTTCTTGGGGTCCTCATTATCTCGTAGGAAGAGAGAATTCCTCACTCATCTCGGAGGACTCCTCGCGCACTATCGTACCAATAGTTCGTCCCCCACTCCTGGGGTGGATATTCCTTAACGCGTAGTCGGACATGGAGTGGGTATGATGCTCTTCCCTTACTTACCTACCTTCCTCCTTTGTTTTTATTTCCTTTTTGTTGTCGACACGTTTGGCTATGACCTGGAGAACGGCGAATTGTAGGCCAAAGTAGTGATCCCTGGGCGCTAGACATAACATGGGAGGCTAGTGACTCGGCGCGTCTCGATATCGCCACCTCACTCAAAGATGTTTGGGGATATCTCGTTTTGGCGCTAGGATACTGTTCCTCTGGGTTGCCCCTCTCACCTCACTTCTGTCCCCCATGCCATCCTCACCCCAGCAACTCAGTCTGTCCCGCTCCCGCTGGTAGAGAAAAGCAAAAAAGCAACGGGAGCGCTGTCACGGGAGACAGCACTCTCCATTGGCAGTGAGATAGGAATTAAGTCCACCCCTTTCCCCAACGATGTATCGTGAAGCATGGTTACTTACAGGGGGGCGGCGGGGGGGTTCGAAAGCATGTAGTATCATTCGATTAGATATTGTCCATCATCCTCCGCTTCGACGTACTCAATACCGCCGGGCCGTTTCTATTCGCTCATCGACCGCAGACCTGCTCACCCCAGTGAATCGGCCACTTCCAATGGATGACAGCTATGACTGAGGGGTCCCCCGCACTCCGGGTCATATATTACGGCTGCTGTGCTCTCTCCAGAACAAGGCCGAGGACAACTCACCTACACCCACCTGCTGATCCTCTCAAGAATTGCACCACACTACAATAACCCTTTGCTTCCCCCTCTTACCGCTTGAGCTTTTCGTATAAGACGGTTCCAGGTCATATTTCCTAGGCCGTAAGGTACAATTGCCTTCATTCATCAAGTTCAGGACAATTTCAAATCTCTCAGAAGACTGCCTACCAATTGTGGGAACAAACTTGAGGAATCACTACTTCCCCTCTTTGTCTCTCCCTCCTGCCGTGTGTCGAATACAAGGCCCTTACTCTGGAGATACGTTGTCATCCGGCGCTCTCCATTCCCTCTCTGCAGCCGTGATAAACGCACCATATACCTTTGCATATAGCCCGCGCGCGGCTCCAGCTCCTGTATCCTTTGTGCTAGAATCCGGTCCCTAATCCATTCCATTATTACTGGAGATGTATTACATCTTGTATCTCTCCAGTAGGTCCTCTCCACCCCTCCAATATCTCACATTGACATACACCCGTTAGAAAACACAATTTCTAAGCTCAATTGACCTTTATCTCCCACACTCTCCACGCACCTCCCCCTAGAAAAAAGCATCCCCTGCCCGCTAGTCAAACAAACAGGGATATCGGAAAAACTGACGAACCTCTCAAACAAGGTCTCTGCCGTCGCCGTAGATGGTCAGACCCGCACTACGAGTGCCAATACCTCCCCTCGGGCATCTCGTGCACAGTGCGAGTCAACAACCGGGAATACCAGTCAGAAGGCGTGGTGGAGAGCGAAGTCCTCGCACGCGAGGCCGCAGCAATGCGCGCTTATTTGCTTTGCCGGAATTTCTCCGTCACCGACGGCGCACACCCTGGCACCAATGCGCTGGGAGCTGGGAATGGTACGTCGCCCCCGTCACAACAGGCTGCATCATCTCTTGCAGGCGGCCTTATGCCACCGCATCGTGGATATCCTGGGCCCGGAGCTGGAAACACTTATGTCACTCGCTCACTACCTGGCCAGGGGAACTTGCCCATGGATAATGGATCCTCCGGTAGGATGGTCACGTCCCAAGGAGTTATCGTCGTCGGCCATCCGCAGATTGGCACTTGACTTGGGTGTTTCTGAAAGAAATAGGTTCGTGGGGTACCTTCGTGCGGGCGGTGGTAATGGAGAGTGCGGGGTTTTTTCTTCTTTCTTTTTTTTCTTTTTCTTTTCCCTTCTCATGTCGTCCCGTTTTCCCTCTTTTTCCCGTTTTCGTGCCTGGTTTTCCCCCCTTCTACCCCTCGCCAGTTTTATGACGCTGGGAACTCTTATCTATTGGATGGAGTCATTGATAAGATTTTTTTCTTTCTTCCCCTCTCGTTCCGCACTTTATTTGCGGGAGGGAGATCGAGAATTCTTCGTTTGTCGGCATATATCGGGTGGGTACCTCCCTTCGGATGGTGTTCTCAATCATATATCGCGCTGGTTTTTTTTTGAAAGAAAGAATAAAAATAAAAGATAAAAAAACCTGTTTTCTTTTCTTTTCTTTTTTTCTTTTCCCCCTTCCTCCGCGCCTATGTGTGCTTTACCCCCTCACTCATTTTCAACTATGATACTTTGAAGGCACTTTATAGCGGCGGAAGGCCCAGCATTGTTGGCAACGCTGTGATGTAGATGATACGAGGGAAGGGAATTGCAATAAAGAATCACGCAAATCCACTGTATGGTGCTGTGCCAGAGCGACACTTCTCGAAGGAATATGACTTCGTGCTTGGTGATCATAGGCTGTATTCGGGAATATAGTTTAGCATGAAGGCTATTATCATACATGGCTAGTTTTTTCTGGTCCTGTGTCACTGTCCCCTGTCCCCCCCCCCTCGCGGTGAGAGGATGGGATGGGTCCTAAGTTAGCTCTAGGGAAATATCAGAGCACAAGTGTACCGGTAAGCAGAGATCCTATATCATACTCACAAGCTATTGGTCCCACAAAAGTAGCCTACCGTCTATCCGATTCAACCATGGCTCCGTCGCCTCTAAACGGGACCCTTTCTATGAAACTCCATTTTTTTTTTCTGCTTTTGTGTGTACGCCGGAGTTTGTAGTAGTATTAACTTATATTGTTACTATGTCTGCTATCGTACGAGTATGAGTACAATGCCTTAGCCTAACGGTAGTTGGACCCAGACTGAGAAATTCTATCATACCCCCCCCCATTCGGGTAAAGTACCCACGTTCATAAGAAACATTACTAATAATTTTTTTTACACTAGTCCAAAAGAATCCCTAGAGTTAGTTATAAGGACATTACCAGTGCTCCAGCTTTTGTCTAAGCATCAGGATGGGATGGCGGCCATTAAAACGTGATCACTGCGGTGGGATGTTTACTGCGGTGGGATGTCGACAATAAAAACATCCATGTGTACTGTACAGTACGGTATGATACCCGTTGTCCAACAACCTACGGGTACGTTGTTGAACAGAAGGTCCGGGACCTCCCATGTGACCGAGAAGACACCGCTGTGACAAACGCACTATCAAAGCGTCGAACCACTCCCCACAAAAATCCCTTTTACTGTGGTCTCGAGCACTTGTACCGCTGCTGTGATACCGGTGCCCCTTGAAATTAGGGAGGTCGAAAAGGAAAAAAAAAACCAGTTCTTGAAAACGGGTTAAGGGACTCACTTCAGCTGTTTTTACGGTTCACTTTTTGTGCGGGTGCATCCCGGTGTATGCACTTGCCAGCATCACGAATATCGGTCGGCAAACAGCAATGACAATTCACCACGTCTACCTGAGTACACCGTCAGGAACAAATGGTTGCGTGGAAAAAGAATAAACGGAGGGGAGAAAAAATGACACAATCTAAGGGCCCTTCCCTCTCGCCAGGGAATTTTTTCCCAACCGCCAGTTCGGCATGTGCTCCGACCGTTACGTGAACGTTGAATATCGATCCCTCCTTTCGAGGTGGCGAGTGATGTTTCGTGATGGAGAGTACCCGTGTCAATCGGTTGGTATCGACTACCACCACGTCAAAGATAGGCAATGAAGAGAACTTTTTTCCACGCTATCGTACTGGGGGTAAGAGCTTTGAGTTATACTGTTTGAGTTGGCCGGCAAAGATTTCCCCCCCTCTTCTTTTTTCCACGCTCGTCGAACCACTCACCCCGGTTGTTGCTGTGTGTTGAGCTGGGATTGGATTTGTTACTGCGGGACTTAGTAATTATTTGGGTCAGGGATTGATCAGTTGGGTTGGGGGAGGGTAGATACAGTATGATACTGTAACTGAGGGCAGGGTGCTCGGGTACTCGAGCGTAGTACCGGTACTAAGTACTCGTACTGGTATATACCGTAAGGTCAATGCGCGATAGGATAAGGCTCGTCCAATGATCATCATGCAAGCGGTAGGTCAAGCATGCCAGCCCAGCCAGTCCGAGGGAAGGTGCGGGTGCCCAAGTTGTCCTGCCAGTTATGATACGAGTAATTTACCCATCCCCGCAGGTTCAAGTTCAGGGAGAAAGAGAGGGTGGTGCCCCGGGGTGGAGCGCACGGACCGTGTCTCTCCTCCCAGGAAGCAGTTTTGCCCTACCGCGCAAGGACCGCCGCAGTCGCCTCAAAAACAGTAAGCAGGTGATCCCTGGTGCCTGCATGTCCCCTGTACTCGTATTATAGCTATCCTGGGACGTGGGAAAGTGACTGCTTTCTTTCTCTCTTTCTTCTTTCTTTCTTTCCTTCTTTCTCCCCCTCGCTTCCCGATGGTGGGGGACGAAGGGGCAAGGGGGGAGAGGAACCGTGAGCCTGATTCGTGGGATTATCTCTCCTGTGGATCTGAGAAGCCACGGATATAAATTCTCCGCCCACGTCACTCTGCAGCTCGGTATCCTAACTTTTGTTAGGAACCCTAACCCTATGGCATTGGAGTTCCTTGGTGGAGAGCCCGGAAACACACGTTACTGTGAGCGAAAGAAGTTGGGATGCGGGGGTTGAAGAACCGCATGCTATCATACTTGGCTGGCCTGTCGCTGGCAAATGGGCCGTTAAGGGATTTTGGCGCCTTGTGTAGACACTATCTCGCTGCTACCTATTGTGATAATTGTGCGAATTGGTCCTTTTTCTGAATTGTCCCGGGCCTCTGATTTTGGGAGTGCATATTGGTGTTTGGAGGGCTGCAGGAGCTAGTCTGGTCTGCTAGGCTTAATTCTACGTCACTGAAAGCGATATTAGGAATGTGGGTGCAGGAACTGCATGCTATTTAAATCCATGCTATGTCGGTCGGTCGCTATATGTTTTCTGCAATATATTGTGTTGTGCCATAGGTTTAGTAAAGGAAGCAAGCAAGAATCTTTGTCTGTGGTCCTGTTGCATACAATGTGCATAAAGGCTATTGAACGAGCATGGCACAACATGCACGGTCCTGTGCATACGAGAATCACACATGACGACTTTTCCGACAAGAAAAGAAAAGAGCCATAAATTCATATCCCGCCGCAGAGGCATCTCGGGGGCAATGTCTAAAAGTCAACCGGCAACACCCACTACCTGGTCTAGATAGCCCTCCCCCCCCCACTCCCTCACCCAGCCTTTTCCCCCACAACTCCAATCAAACCCACAACAACTCCTCGGGGCATATGCTGCGAGAGCAGTCGCTGCAGGCCCCAACACAGCCGAAGCTGTGGCTATACGCCCTCTGCAGTTCCAACCATCCAGCAGCGGTCTTCCCAAACCTCTTCACGTCATTGAGCAGTGCCAAAACCCAAGCTAGCCCCGCGGCGAATGCAGCGAGGTATCTTACTCGGAGCGGACGATGTCTACTCGTACTCTCGCCTCGACGAATGAGTTGCCATGAGTCGGAGGAGCTCCTAGGATCAGACGTGACGCGAGGGCAAGGAAGGAATCGCCGGTCAAAAAAAAAAAAATCAAGGGCTCTTTACCACTGCATGGTGGGGACCTTAACGCATGCCATTCGTTTCCTGTATCAATTATTCATAATTATGTAACAAGCACGGATTAAACAAGAACTTCCCATTTAGCACATGGAGCTGGCCATCCCGGTGCTGGGGTAGTAACCCAATTCTGGCACTTTTAATGAACCCCATAGCCAACGCCGGCGCCATCACCAGTCATTTTCAACCGTTGTATCTGAGTTTCAAGAACAGATTCTTATAATAGTTAGCTCCTACTTGACCTACTATAAACTCTCCAAGCCCCTCTGCCGTTGCCGTTTGGGTCCACTTTGCCAACATCTGGAATTCCACCTCCAGTTTCCATCTCCCATCGACCCTTGTAAGGGCGGTAGCTCGCTTGTCCATCGCGGTCACCATGTGGGGAAATACTATTGGTACTCACAGTCAGAAATTAACCTGGCCAAGGATACCTGGTCAAAAAGAATCAGCATATGATACCTAAAAAAACCTTTGCCTCCTTGCAATCAAAACCGTAGAGAGCTTTCAAGGCAGAAAAGTATTGTATTAAGCCATTTTCGAGAAGACAAACATCTGAGGTAACATCTCCCTCGTGCGCCACCTCATTTCCAACGCGGATTGCGGTATGATCTCCTATCTTATGGAACTCACGGCGCTGCTGAAATGTGGTGAAAAATCGTTCTCGAATTGCGACAGCATACCTTTTAGAGGTCGGAGGAGTGTAAGTTCTTTCGTCATTTGTTGGTTTTCCTCCCTCAAGTTGCGGGTTTCCTCCTTCAAGTTGCGGGCTTCCTCCCTCGAGTTTTGGCTTTTCCCCAGTAGTCGTTGTACTTGTGTTTCCATCTTGCGAAACGATTTTAAAAGTGACCCCCCCTCTGGATTGGTATACGCAGTCTCAGGCTGACTGTAAGAGCCAACTTGAATGGGAACGATGTGCGGAATAGATAGAGTTAAGCTATCCTTAACGACAGTAAGCTGCTGAATCACATCACTGCTACCATCGACCTCGGTACAAACTAGTCCTAAGACCATCTCCAAGATTGCAGCACAGTTAGTTATCAATACACAGTTCTCGTGTGGCAATCGCCTTCAGCCCCTGAGTGGTAGTAAGGATGAAAGGAGCGGTTCTGCAGCCAATGGTTGGTACAGAGCGTGGGACTCCAGTTGAAAACAAGTTGGTGATTGATAAAGGCAATGAATTTGAGAAAGCGAGAGGATACTTCTTGCGGGACGCTGCATAGGCTCCCACTCGCCCAGTATGGCTTGGGGTATAGGGAGGTTAGGCTGTCATTTTCAGGTTCGTAGATTTTTGTTTAGGACAAGAGCTACTAGTTCGGCTACCTGCATCCGTGTAGAGTGCGCGGCGCCGACATAAAGGCTTTCGATATCGTAAATCGAAGCTTAAATCCTCCCCTGAGCGCTGCGGTACCGATAATCTAGGGTCCCTCCGACCAGAATGCAGCAGACGAATGCCGTCACAGGTTAAATATCAAACCATATGCAATGCAATAGGGCCCCTAGGTTTGGCAATGGTTTTCGGATGCTAATCGCGCGGCTGCAATGCCGCCACATTCCAGTGGGAGAAGCGATGTTGTCACCCAAGCTACTTATTATACAGGAACCCCCAGCTATCAGCGAAGGAGAAAGAAGAGAACCTAATGATTCCTCTAGCAATCCACCTAATACTCCGCAACCCAGACAGCAGCCATTCCCATTCCAGTCCCAATGCACATGGAAGTCAATCCGATCCTTCCACCCGTTCTCTTCAACTCGGTCATCAGAGTTGAGACCTGGCGGGCGCCAGTGCATCCAAGAGGGTGACCAAAAGCGATGGCTCCTCCCTTGGGGTTGATCTTTGCTTTGTCCAAACCCAGCTCCTCCGCACACCACAAGCACTGAGAGGCAAATGCTTCATTGATCTCGAAAATGTCAACATCATCCTTTGTGAGACCAGTCTTGGCGAACACCTTGGGGATTGAAGCCCAAGGACCGATACCCATCAACAAGGGCTCAACTCCAGCGACTGCCGACGTAACGAACTTGCCAATGATTTTCTGCCCGAGCTTCTCAGCAGTGCTACGGCGCATGAGAAGAACGGCAGCGGCACCGTCCGAGATCTGAGACGCATTTCCAGCATGGATTGAGCCGTCCTTGGCAAAAGCGGGACGAATCTTGGCCAAACCCTCTGCGGTCATTCCTGGGCGAATTCCATCATCTTTGTCAACGATAATGCGCTTGGTCTCTCCGGTCTTGGGGTCCTCAAAGCTGACTTCGAGTGGGTAGATCTCTTCTACGAAGAGACCAGCCTTTTGAGCTTTCTCGGCCTTCTGGAATGATGCGGCAGCGAAAGCGTCTTGTCTAGTTCGAGAAATGTTCCTGTCCTTAGCCATCTGCTCTGAAAGAACGCCCATGGGAACCGTGCAGTTCTTGGCTTGGACATTGCTATCGAGGAGCTCAGAAAATTCGGTAACAGCACTAGGGCTATCGAAATGTCAGGAACAATCACGAGGAGTCGGGTAAGAGTAACATACCCGTACTGAGTGCTCATGCTCTCAACACCGGCTGCGACACCAACATCGATTTGTCCACCACGGATTGCGTTAGCAATGTTGGCACACGCAACCAGACCGCTGGAACATTGCCTGTTCAGCGAATATACGGCGGTCTCAACGGGGAACCCAGCAACCAAACTAGCGGCCCTGAACTCGGTAGCACCACCACCAGGGGCGAGTACACTTCCTACGGCAACGTCTTCCACAACGGCAGGGTTGATTTTAGAGCGTTCGATGAGCCCCTTGAGCACACCGACCAACAGGTCTTGTGCCGGAGTATCTTTGAAACCACCGCGCCCACCCTTTGTTAAAGCTGTTCGTAGAGCGCATGTCACAACAACCTAGAAATTCTGTTAAACCTAATTTTTAAAAAAGAAGAAAACCAGGGGCTATCGTAACGTACATCATCGGCGTGCTTCTCCAGGAGATTGTCGCGGGCTGACTTGTTGCCTGGAGCAAGCTGCTTTGTAATCTGGTTGAGGCGAGCGGAGGCTGGAACCGAGTCAGTTCCCGAGTACCCGAACAAGGGGTAGGGGCAGAGGGCCAACCAACCAGACATCGCGATGACAGCTTCAGAACAAACACAAAAATGATATATGTAGGACTTGGTGAGGGAGGCAGACAATGTGAAGGAGCGGGGGGAAGAAATGAATGGAGAAGAGGAAAGGTGATAGAAATAGTTTGGGGAGGCTTTCGGCGGAAGCTCTGCTTGAGAATGACATGTGAGGCCAAAAACTATTGCTGCAGTCTACAACCGCCAAGCCATTCCCTGACCTTCGGGCGCAGCATGTGAAAAGCGGGTGATTCAGGTGATCCTACGTGTGCCGGGATGGGTAGACTAACTTTACAGTACTCGTACTCGTGCTCCAGTTGGCCATGCGCCAGCCGAGGTCCTACCCTGCCTTTTGCGGGGACCTCTTTTGCGCTCCCTCGGACCGGAGTAGATTTTCACCATGCCCTTATCGGTAATTTTATGTGTCGGTTTTTAGCACCTAAAATATATATCCTAGACTCTGTTCTTGATCTATGATCCACAGAGTTGATTGGAGCCTTGTGAATTTCCCGGCGTTTATAGAGTGTGAAACTGCGAAAGACCAATCCCGCTTCGTCATACCTCGGTATCATAAGCGATCACTCGTTGAATTAGACTAATCATTGAATTCGAAACTTGTCAAGGTTTCTGGCCTTCTGCAGATCGAAAGCCCTAACTAAACACAATGTTTTGGAGGGGATAAAGGGTTTGATAACCATCCCCCGGGATCTGAACTACAAGGCCATGCTTTATTTACCATTGGTTTGTGCTGTCGTTTACTGGTCTGTCTAGCTTCGCAGGAAATATTTGGACCTGAATGAGCCAGAGACTTTGGATATACAGTCTTTAACCTAGCTTCGATTTCTAGCCCACTAGGAAACCCGTTTCTCATATTCGCGGGCTCACAATATTTGAGGTGAAAAACTTAACTTAGTCACTCTCCAGAAACTAACTGATATCAAGGGAGAACTCGAAATCTTATATCACAGGATAAACAGCTTATAAAGAGAGGATCGCAAGAGATAGAAGACGCGGTTGAAATGAAATTTAATAAAAGACACCTAATAAAAGACACCTAATAAAAGACACCTAATAAAAGACACCTAGTGCGAAGGTAAAACATTACCAAAGCCACTAATGGCCACCATATCTAATAGTATACCGCAAAATGAATAGCGCACCATCAGCTACAACCACTCATCCCCATCACCGATTTCCACTACACCGTAACCCAAAACTCTATCCAACACCAAATCAGCCCCCCATTCCAATTCGTACCCGGCCGCACTCCTTGGGAACCACCGCCACCATTCGTCCCACGGCCCAGGCTCCATCGCCTTTACAAATTCCCAATACTCTGGATACCACCCTCCAAACTCCCAGTCAATCAATGCAAGGACTTCCAAGCTCTCTGGATCGATCATAATATTCCCTGGATGAAAGTCGCCATGCGACAGGACTATTCTATGGGATGTTGATAGTAGAGAATTCAATTGTGGGGACTCAGCTCTCGAGATAGTATTGGGAGGGTTGGATAAGAGGAAATCGTTGAATTCCGTTTCGGAACAGATGTTGTAACCGATGCGAGTGTGCTGGCGCCAGTCCTTCACAATTCCGTTCCAGCCCAGTGGACTGCCGGGTGTATATTCTATCTCCCTTAAGGAAGATAGGACTCCTGAGAGCTTTTTGGAGACGCAGATCCTCTGTTCGTGATTAAGGACACTCCAAGCATCTTGAAGGGTTTTGCCGGCAATGTGTCTCATAAAGACATACGTCCTCGACCCAACACGCAGCACACCATAAGTTTCAGAGACAGGGATGTTGCGATTTTGCGCCCTAATGTAGTCGATTAGGTCTAAATGGTCCAGATTTTCCTCCGAGATGTGGATTTTGGTGGTCAATGTTGGGGAAATGTTTACAACACAGATGGAGCGGGAGGGGATAAATCTTGTACAAAGGATGTCTCCAGCGAGAAGGAGGGCAGTAAGGCTTCTGGTTATGGTTTCTGATATTTGTGGAGATGAGAGGTCGGGGAGGGCGTTTTCGGAGACGTTTAGTATGGATAAAGCTTCCGGGGATAGTTGCTTTATTATGGTGATGGGCTCCTTGGTAGGTGGTAAGAATGATTCTTTCTGTTTGGGAGACCAGCCAGATTCATTATTAATCTCAGCGGTTGATGAAGAATCCTTGGAGGAGACTAATTTAGTCTCGTATTCATGGCTCATCTCGACTTCTCGGAGGAGAAATGTTAACAATAAGAGAACGAAACGGGATCTGGAAAGGGAACACAAATGTTAAGCAGGCTTCACTCGCTGGCAGTCAACAATTGGAAAATGTGGGCAATGGCACACGCTCAATAGAGGGTCCGCCGGGTTCGTGCTGGTGCGTCTTCGGTCAAACGCTCACGATCAACGAAGTATTCGAACGATGGGTCGGCACAGACACGGGAAAGCAGAAAGAGCGGATGATGGAAATGAAGGAAGAAAGCAAACCAATTATCGCCGCGGTCACGCCCTTGGGGAATGTTCGTGGTCCTCTTCTCGTCAGTTTCAATGTGGATGTCTCCGCGAGGAAGGGAGGGAGGGAATGTAGAAAGAGGTTCTTTTATATGATTCGAGCAGTCTAAAATGTGCACTAGACATTTAATTTTCAAATTCTATAGGCTCTGAAACCCCAAACATCATTGAAAAAAGAAAAACCGGCTTAATTTCCTCCTTCATCTTTTGTTTAATAAATAGGGGGAGGGAGGGGGGGGTTATGTTCTCAACAATGTTTGCGATTGCAGAGCCTATAAAATTTGATGATTAAATGTCTGGTGTATGATATGATACATTTTGGACAGCCCACACCATATCATACGTCTCCAGAAGATCCACCTCCACAGCACTCCCGCCCGACAAGTCACCGCGCGAGCCCTATCGAGAACTGCCCGCAAGCAGATGAGGGCATGCGGAAAAAATGACATGGGGACATTCCCGTCCCCACGGTAACGACCTTTCCCAAACTTAATCTTATCATATGATACGGCAACAGATGAAGTTTTTACGCACAGCAGCGTTAGTAGCCGGTTGCAGCACCTCCAAATCCGCATGTGTGTCTGCCACCCTATCAAGGTATCGTACCTTTGGAGATCAGGAATGTTGTCGTTTCCAGGAATCTTCCGGGATCTCTAGGGATCCCGGCATTGAACTCGGCTTGACTTTTCTTGTGTTCAACCCAGTAAGGATTGTCAACTGGCTCTCGCTTTATATAGACTCGGGTGTTGGTGAAGGGGTATATAAGTCGGAGGGCGAATGGGCTGTCCCAGGTTGGACGTAAGCGAGTGCATTCATTCTGGGTTGGGCCGCAGCGTATCGTACCGGGGGGGCGGATGATATTCAATAGTCTTGACCGGGGGGGGGTCTCTTTTTTCATCATTATGGCTTTAGAAACAATACCGTATTCGAGTGCAAGTGTGCTCTCATGATGTAAGGTTTGGGGGAAAGGGTAGCCGCAACCTGTCGCAGGTCACCCTCTATGACACCCTATGGTTACAGGTAACCCGTTTGCCTCTGTCTCAATCAATCTCTGTTACATAGCGGAAATTTGAGAAAGTTTCAAATTTCGTCGTAAGCGTTCTGGAACAGCCGCTATGGCCGCCACGCCCGGCATGCGCGGCAGGCGCGATAGTACCAGTGGTGAGGTTACACTGTCGAGATGTTGCTACCGCTGCTTGTGTAGTACCGTATTCACTTCTAAGATTCGCTATCTTGGTTAGGTCGCTAATCTCGGCACCAGCCCACGATAGGCTTGGATTGGCAAGTTAACGGAATTTCGAAAGCCGGTTAAATTAGGCAAATATGGCTAGGGAGGGACTAGGCTGTACTGCGTTAGGAAAGCGCTAATCCTTCCCAACAACTTTTTTGTCTCCGAGTCCCGAACCACACCTAATGGAGCTAGCAATTCTCAAGAGTAAACACGGTACCATACTCAAGTAGACTAGAGTACGAGTAGAGTACTCGTATTGGTACTCGTAATTTATTGATTCGTGCGGTAGTAAGGGTATTCAAAGTTGAAAAACTTGAAAAAACTTAGCTTACTTCACTGTTTCATGTAAGCTTGGCACACCCAGAAACAGTTAATTTACCATTACTTTACTTTACCATACCATACTTTTTTTTTGAGTAGATACCGATGTCAAGAGGTCCGTATCTACCTCAAAACTCAGTATAACCGAACTCTACCAGAGCCTAGACTTGATACATAATATGAAAAGAAATTCTTTAAAAATCTGAAGAAAATTCTAAAATATTATAGCATACATTCATAATAATTCTCTACTTTTTCTATCAATAAAACTCTTTATTTTGACTTTTTCTTAATAATAACAGAGATTTTACGGTATTGGTAAAATTGGTGAAAATATATACTTTACTCTCAATTACCTCAGTGCACTCAAATATGCTACCCAAAACGTGTAGATGCTATTGGCTAACACCATAAAGTAACCTAATGCAACCTCCAGTATTTACTCGTTACTGAAAAATTATCTTTCAACTTTGAATACCCCTACTGATGTCAAGAAGTCTGTTGTTAGGCATATCAGACCTAGCATAGTGGTAAGGTCACGCACATGACCGTGAAGGTCAAGTGACTCGATTAGATGGTTGCGGCAAAGCTATATAGGAATTAAGATAATAATTTCTAATTTATATCTCCCTGACCGCAAACCATATAAGACCACTCACTATAAGTGAATAGCCGACTGAGGGATTTTCGATCATTTAGATACGAGACATCCGGTGCTATCAAACTACATCAGAAGTTACCAATGCCCGTTCAAGATTAGGTGTATGTCGGACGGCTCCAATAGGAGTCCCTCTTAGAGGCAGGAGGTCCGAGGGGAACCACACTTGAATTGGAAGACTGGGGACGCATGAAGCCTTTCTATGATACTGGCGTATCGAGACTCATGCATGCATATATTAATTATGCACCAGTTCCTGGCAACGAACTTAGCTAGTTCTTGATCAGAAGGGACGATTGGAATGATAGTCATTCGGACTACATTTGCATACTTAGTCCATTCAAGCCTAGAGATCGCAAAGAGATCATTGGGAGATAGGACGCTGTCTTCTCAAGATAAATATCTCGTCTCACTTAAGGTTGAAGTGGTGTACGAACTTTCAGGGTCAAACGGTGTTCGCACTTAGTAGAAACTAAAGTCAAAAGCTCCTCGGTACAAGTTAGTATAGTAATACTAAGTACCGGTAGATTTGTATAAATAGGTTTAAGGTCTCCGGGTTAGTTAGAGGAATCAAGTAACGGAGAAGAGACCTTAACAATATAATAAGTTTACAACTACGAATCTTTATTCTTTTATTCTTTACTACTTTACGAGTCTTCCTAGACAATCTCCGATCAAAGATTCAGGCCCTAGTTCAACCGATAAGTCTGATCTCGGCTACCGCCTAACATCTGTATCTACCTCAAAACTCAGTTTAACCAAACTCTACCAGAGCCTAGACTTGATACATAATATGAAAAGAAAATTTTTTAAACATCAGAAGAAAATTCCGAAATATTAGAGCATACATTGAAAATAATTCTCTACTTTCTCTAGCAATAAAACTCTTTATTTTGACTTTTTCTTAACTTGAACAATAACAGATTTTACAGTATTAGTAAGATTAGTGAAAATATCTATACTTTACCCTCCAAAACATGTGGATGCTATTGGCTAACACCATAAAGTAACCTAATGCAACTTCCCGTATTTACTCGTTACTGAAAAATCATCTTTTCAAACTGAATACGGTACCCTTACTGCAACTGCAATCACAACGTGCTACCCCAGATCTCACTCAGCAAGATACCTCGCTAAGCCGTGGGAATTCTGTGCCTTTTCTTTCTTCTGGGGGCGGGATTCCGTCCCAACCTCTAATTCTCATATCGGAGCGCTCGTTGGACTGAGGGGGGCAATGGTACTGTACCATTTTCCATTCCAATTCGTGTATGGTAGAATTTGAATACACCTTACCCCCCTGTTCCTATTAAGGCATTGGGAACCCTCGAACGGGGGAAAGTCGAACCTTGTTTATCATTATTATATCTTAGAAAAATGTTGTCGTTTGCGGAATGGACAAAAGAAATATATCTACCACCTATGTCAGGCTTTGCCCCTAACGCTGGCCCTGAAAGCCAACGATAGTCCCAATGATCCCCGCTTGGTCTAGGCATAAGGCCATCATAATGGTTTGAGATGCGGCAAAGGCACAAATAACGTTTTTTTCGAACTTTCTCTCTCGTTCCTCGAGGGTTTAAAAAAAGTCGCGGCGTACTTGTACAAATTTATTTCACTGGACCGCATGCCTACGGTACGCTTGGAAAGGACTATTCCTAAAAGGGGAAAGGGAATGAAGGATGGAAACAGTGACCAGGTGATAAACTGGTTAGGCAGTGTCGTGGGGCGCGTGTTTTTCTGTCCTTTGTATAATATCCTATGATAAACACAAAGGAGGTTGCTCTCCCTGGAGTATTATTATCTGCCATGTTCTACTGATACTACAGCCTAATTTCAAAGTGCGGACATACTGGTAGAGACAATCTATTTTCTCCCACAAGTATCACAAACTTTATTCCTTCGCTGCCCATGCACTTGATGAAATCCCGAAATTTTGGCCCCCTCCGGCCAAGTTCAGTGCTTGGACAGTACTGTACCATAACTTTAGACAAGGATACACCTGACACCCAGGACCAGCAAACCAAGCCCCTCGTACTGTGCAACTGTCTAGCAACAACAGCTCACAACAGAGACCAACAGGAAATAGGCGATTACGGTTTTGAACGTTACAGAGGAACTTCCTCGTTCCCCCGTCTCCTGAATTCAACTTGCCTTACCGGTATTCGGCCCGAAAAGGGCCTATCTCTACTCGAGTAGAAGGACGATATTTTCCCGTTGAGTTGTGGGGTAAGTTACCGTACTGGGCTGCACTGGACAGCCAATATGTTATGATATCGCTATCACAAAGGGAGCTGTTTGTGGGGTAGGGTACGGGTATGATACTATGACCCTAGGGCTGACTTGTTGTAGTGCTGTGAGGAAAGAAAGGGTGTCACCGCCGTTGGGAGCAGAGAAGCACGATAGTGCAAGTCCTGATTTCTTGGTTGTTGTTGGGGAAATAAGAAGAGGTGTGTGGTCTACTGCACCGTGCTGCAGGAACCTGGACCTCTCGGAGATTGTGTCTTTCAGTACCTGTACTGGACTGTACTCGAATATCGTAAGAACTCGAATGGTCGGACCTTGCCTTCAGAAGTTAGGCTTGCCTCTCCTAATCTAATTCTTCTTTCTCTTTTTTATTTGTCTTGAAAAACTCATTTTTTGGTGTGCTTTTTGCGCCTTTCCGGAAGATTGAATTTGAGACTACCCAGCATGGTCCGTTTATCCAGGTTTCTACGGCAGATGTTACTACAGTATGTGTCCGAGAGTGCGGTTGGGGTTCCATTTCTGGCCACCCGAGGGGAAACACAGCAAACTCAACCCTCACTTGAGATAAAACAAATGAAATATAAACAGTGCTTTGCTAGGAGAGGCAACTACACCGCCCTATCACAGAACATCTATCATCTGTTCAGGTTTTTACGGTACTCGGAAGAGGGATCCGCTTGTTTCTCTCTAACACACCCTAGAATGCACTTCGGTGCTCGGGGTTCAGTGGCAGGTACGGTAGTGCAGCATACGCATTATCACCGCCTTGAGCCAGTATACTCTCTACAATGAATTTCGGAGGTGAAGTGTGTTACGTGAGAAATCGAAGAGAAGGTAGAGACCCGGGGACACGAGAGCATTAGGGAGGTTTAGATCGGGGGTAGAGAGGGTCGATTTCTGATACGGCATCCTTCTATCGTAACCTGTGCCCGGGGCTGCGGCACTTTCACCCATGAGAGGTATCTATATACAATGAAATGAGCCCCAATATCCCAAGCCGAACACACTTCCGTGACATTGAAGCAATATTGCGGGAGAACACCGCAATGGTTCGAGTGAAACTCAATGAATCTAGATACATCTCACTAATTCATAAGGCAGACGCCGACCCACACTGGAAAGCGGTGAAATCATTATGGATTTACACTATCCCACCAGAGCTCGGCACCGCTCAACACCGCAATTCCAACACCCCGCGGTCGCCCCAAACCGGTAAAGGAAAAAGAAAAGGAAAATAACCTCGACCATCAGAATAGGAAAATGAAGACTAAAAGTGGCACGTTTGCCCAGGAGGATCCGTGGGTCAAAAGAAGGAGTGTTTTTTTTCAAGGAGTACAACGCCCAGTCCAGCGAGGGTAAAGAGAGCACTCTTTAACGGTGTAGCGGTCGCACATCCACGCAAGGAGGCGCTCGAGGCCGATGCCGTAACCACCATGCGGTGAAGTACCATACCTGTAAATACTCGTTAGTCCTATGGATAGAATGGGGGTCATACGGGGCCAACCAACTTTCTCTGATCAGTGAACCAGTAGTAGGGGTCTGGAGAAATCCCTTCCCTTGCATAGGCACCCATAAGCTCCTCGAGATTCTCCATTCTCATACTACCACCGACAATTTCACCGACACCAGGCATAAGACAATCAACGCTCTCGGTGACCCTAGGGTCTGCAGGGTCTTTCTTCATGTAGAAGGCTTTGATCTTCACGGGAAACTTGGTCAAAAAGATAGGCTTAGCAATTATGTCAGTCATTTTGCGCTCGGCGGCCTCTGCAATATCATCACCAAACTTGTGGGGGTTCCCTTCCTCGTTGGGAATATTATTTTCAACCAACCAGCCAATCGCATCAGCGTAGGTCATACGCATGAATGGCCGCTCAGGGGCTTCAAATTTCGGATTGAGCTCTGCTACCTTTCCCTTAATGAGAGGATCGGTAAGAGCGTAGTTGATGGTACGGCAAATGACTTCCTCAAGGTGGTTGAGGAGATCGTCAAAAGTTATGAAAGCTAGTTCTGCTTCAATGTGGGTGTATTCGCTAAGATGCCTACGGGTGAGAGAACGTTCTGCACGGAAAGACTCCTGAACACAAAAAACATCTCCAAGAGAGGGGAGACAAGTTTCGAGATATAATTGGGATGATTGGGTCAGGTAAGCCTAGGGCGAAACTCAATTAGCTCCAAGTCTCGATCGTGTAGATTTTGAATTTACCTTTTCGCCGTAATAGTTGAACTCGAAGAGCGTGCTACCACCTTCCACTTGAGTTTGAACCATGCAAGGAGGTGTAACCTCCAGTAATCCCAAATCCTCATAGCTCTTTCTAAATGCTCGTAGAACAGATGCTCTAACTTTCAACACAGAGCTTGCTACGTCTCCACGAATGACTAGATGTCTATTATCGTATTTGGTTTGAGGATCAGCGTTCGGGGCTACAATATTGGAGATGGTATCATCCCCTCCGGGAGCTTTGCCGATAACTTGGAAGTAGTCAGCATGCAGCTCGTGGCCATCTGGAGCGTGATTTTCCTCTGGAACCGGTGAAATTACTCCGTAGATAGCAATAGTAGTCTCGACTGTCAGAGTAAGAGCGTCGTAAGTCTTGGTAAGATCCCCAGACAAAAGGCATTGCAAATATCCGGTACCGTCACGAAGTGTGATGAAAACCAGGCTCTTCTGAACCCTTAGACGATGCACCCAGCCACGAACAACAACCCTCGCCTCGCGGCGCTTAACGGTATCCCTAAGTTTGATGGAAACAGCCTTAGGCTTAGAGGCATCTTCGACAATAATAACCTTCTTCGCTTGCTCCAATTGAGCACCCTTAGCAGCCTTCGCTTCCTGTTCTTTGATGCTCATTTCTGCCCTCTTGGCTTCCTTTTTGAGATTGGCCTGGTGAAGGTTGGTAGCTTTCTTCAAAGCTGCCTTAGCAACCGGGGCATATAGATGTGGAGTCTTGTCCTCGGGCCCAGTTGGTTTCTTGCGAATTTTGAATATCGCGTCAGGTTGTGACTTATATGTATGAGTCATAGCACCGATAAGAGTCTTGAAAGGCTGCCCCTCGGTTCCAGGAGTCTCCGCAGCGTCAACGCCGATATCTTCATCGATAAACACTATAAAAAAGGTTCAGCTAGTCACTTCCAAGAACAACGAAAGACTAGGTTTGAATTTTAAAGTGCAAGGGGGAAACAAACGGGTATTGTCAGGCTCAGAGACCGAAAGATTAGCAGCAGAGGTTGCTAGCGTTTTTGCTTCCTCAGCCATTGGGGCTAGATTCTATTCCCCGAAGTGAAAGAAAAGTGTAGGTGGGGGCGCGAGGGGATGGCCACTGAGGGGGTTGGTTGAGAAAAGAGATAGAGGGGGTTGGTTGGGAAAGAAAGGCTTGAAGAGGATGGCTGTTGGAGGGGCAGCTTGCTGCCCCTCCAATTTTCCGAATATGACTGGTGTCGTACTGTGCAAGTACGGTACGAGTACGAGTACTCGTACCCTTGTCTTGTACCGGTATGTAAAGCCACTGCTGGCTTATCAGCGGAAATCAGCCGTCAATCCACGACAGGTTTAGTTTGGTGGGTTAAGAGAATCTTGGATACTAATTAATGAGATCCAGTGGGCTGATCTTATACCGTGTCAGGAAAACGCTGGTCCCTCTCCGGAGCACACTAGTACGGAATCCGGAGATTACAGGGCTCGCGGAGATAGCAGAATAGGGATAGTTTCTGGGCGCAAGAATGGGGACGGTTTCTTTGCTTAGTCAGCCACCCCACAAACATTTTGCACGAAATCTTTTTTTCCTTTCCCTCTTACGGTCAACCTATGATACTATTACAGAAGCCTGGCTTGATCTTCCAACCTTCCAACCTCCCAATCCAAAGACCCCCGGGACTGCTGCAACCTCATAACAATCATGCAGTTGGTAAGTTTCACTAAAAATCTGTTATCAGCATCCCCCCCTAATTCTGAATTTTTCTAACTGGATTTCCTTTTTCTCGCCCCACAGACTTGGAAAACAATCGCACCTGTCCCAACCTCTCAGGAGTTCTTGGATATTGTATTGTCCAGAACCCAGAGGAGGCTTCCAACACAGATCCGCGCTGGTTTCAAAATCAGTCGTATTAGAGGTTTGTTATTTTGTTGGATAAGATCTGACCTCGTGGCTGACTGATTCAAGCCTTCTACCTGCGAAAGGTGAAATTCACTGAGCAGACCTTCTCTGAGAAACTTGGGGCAATTTTAGAATCGTTCCCAAGATTGGCTGATATCCATCCATTTCGTATGTTTACGAGTTCTTTTATTCCTCTTGTTAGGTAATTATTACCCAATGGCTGACTTCATTTCACAGACAGCGCTCTCATGAATACTTTATATGACGCCGACCATTTTAGAATCGCCCTTGGCCAGCTTTCAACTGCGAAACATCTTATCGAACAAATTGCTCGCGACTATGTTCGGTTAATCAAATATGCCCAATCTTTGTTCCAATGCAAACAGCTCAAGCGTGCTGCGCTAGGCCGTATGGCCACCATTACCAAGCGATTGAAGGGCTCTCTAGAGTACCTTGAGCAAGTTCGTCAGCATCTTGGCCGCTTGCCATCCATTGACCCAAATACCCGAACTCTCTTAATTTGCGGCTATCCAAATGTTGGAAAGTCCTCATTTTTGAAATCTGTTACCAGGGCGGATGTCGATGTTCAGCCATATGCCTTCACGACCAAGTCACTTTATGTTGGTCACTTCGATTACAAGTACTTGCGATTTCAGGCCATCGATACTCCTGGTATCCTAGATCATCCCCTCGAAGAAATGAACACAATTGAAATGCAGTCGATTACCGCTATCGCGCATCTACGCTCTGTAGTTTTATATTTCGTCGATTTGAGTGAACAGTGCGGGTACACTATCGAGGCCCAAGTCCAACTTTTCCACTCTATAAAGCCCCTCTTTGCGAACAAGATCGTTTTTCTTGTGGTCAACAAAATTGACGTCGTGAGACCCGAAGACCTCGACCCCGCTAGACTGGAGCTACTGGAGACAATTACTAAGTCTGGGGAGGTAGAAATGTTGAAATTGAGTTGCCATACGGAGGAGGGTGTTATGGATGTTAGGAATCAGGCTTGCGAGAGGCTACTGGCGTTGAGGGTAGAACAAAAGCTTAAGAACGTCATGAGCAGCGCTGTAGGAAAGGAGGTAACGGATATCCTCAACAGAATTCATGTTTCCAGACCAATTGGGGAAAGTTTGCAGCCATTTATTCCTCATGCCGCCCTTAACAGGAAGAGGTACAACAAAGGAGACCCTGAGAGGCGCAAGTTGGAGAGAGATATTGAGGCTGAAGAGGGGGGTGCTGGTGTCTACAACATTAATCTTAGAAGTGAGCATTTCTTCTACTCATTCTGCATCAAAACCGCGACTAACTAAAGGGGACAGAGAACTACTTGCTGGAAAACCCTGATTGGAAAATGGATAAGATTCCCGAGATCTATGATGGCAAGAATGTTTACGATTTTATTGATCCTGATATCGAACAAAGGCTTGCAGAACTTGAGGCCGAGGAGGAGCAGCTTCAAGAGAGTGGATTTTACGACGAGCCTGAGGATATTGAGGATGAACAGGAGGCAGAGATCCGCACTAAGGCTGACTATATTCGTGAGCAGCAAGCGCTGATGCGTAACGCTGCTCGCTCTAAAAAGAGTACCAAGAACCGTGCCGTGATTCCCAGGAGTGCTGGCCAGGGGAAGAAACTCAGCGACATGGAGGCGCACCTTGACAAACTTGGTCTAGACTCTTCAAATATTGCTGCGAGAGCAAGATCGATATCCAGGGGGAGAGCAGCAGCACGCGCTGCGAAAGATGCAGATGCTATGGACCTTGATGGGGGTTCCGCCTCCAAGAAGATGACACCTATTGAGCGTGCGAAGAGTCGGGCAAGGAGCATTAACAGGCGTGAAGATGGTATTGCCGACGAATCTGGAAGAACCAAGGCTGAGAAACTTGCCAAGTTGCAGCAGAAGCGGATGAACAGAATGGCTAGGCAGGGAGAAAGTGACAGGCACGTTAGCGCTAGCTTGCCTAAACACCTGGTATGTGTTTCAGTTCTTACTTTATCGTAGCCAGTGTGTTCCACATTTTACTGATTGTCGGACCAGTTCTCAGGAAAGCGTAGCATGGGCAAGACGCAAAGGCGTTAAACTCTGTTCTATGGCGTGGTGGGGTATTGGAAATGGCTTGTGAATATAAAAGTTTGAATTCCGTTTCCCCTTTTTTCTTTGTTTAACGGTTTTATGATGCGGTTTTCATGTTGCATGGGATAAATTCCGTCAAAATTGTCAGGGTGGAATAGTGTAATATAATAGTATCAAACCTAAGAGCATAATTCCGATCTTGTCCACTAGCTCCTGTCGCTTCGATAGGCTGGAGAGGTTTCGTCTGGCGAATCCTTTTTACAAATCTCCTAGGCTCTAGGGTCGGAGCCTCCAATTGCTGGTGGCCAGCAGACGGTTGCAAAATGAGTGAGAAGTTGTGAAGATATGCGAGGTGTGTATGACTAAGAAGCTAATCTTACACGCACCGAACTTTTCAGTCAAGCGACCAACAAAACTCGCCCCGCGGCACCCCCCACTTCCACAAAAAAAAAAAGGTCACTCTCGATACTTTTCTTCAACCTGCTATCTTCTATCAACGATGTCGTTACAAATTCCGTCCGCCCCTGGCAGTGGGCTCTTTAAACAAGGTTATCAATCGTCTGTCTCCCCCGTTGCCCAGACCTTTTCTTTCCTACACAGTTACTTACGGCGTCGTCCCGTGGGATAGGTATGCAAGTGAGGATGGAGCCGTCATCAGGAACATCGACGCCTGCCAGACAATCGCTTCGACTGTACAAACTTCTCTCGGGCCCTATGGCCGGAATAAGATTGTCATCAATCATCTGCAGAAAATGATCCTTACGTCTGATGCTGCAACGATTCTGCGGGAGTTGGAGGTTGTGCACCCTGCAGCTAAGCTAGTCGTTATGGCAAGCCAACAGCAGGAGGCGGAGGTATGAAGCTTTGTTCATACCTTCTCTATGGGGCGTGGGACTAAGTAGGTTGATAGATGGGTGATGCTACGAATTTGGTTATTGTTCTTGCTGGGGAGTTCATGAAGATGGCAGAAGGATTGATCAGAATTGGATTGCATCCGTCGGAGATTGTTAATGGATATGAGAAGGCCCAAGAGTTTTCTTTGAAGACTTTAGAGGGTCAGCTTCCTCCGGGTCTGTAAGCGCTCGCGTAATTTACTGACATTCCCCTCTCGTTAGAACTTGTGGTTGATAGGATTGCGGATATCAAATCGGAGACCGAGCTCACAAAAGCTATTAGAACTGTTATCGCGTCAAAACAATACGGGAATGAGGATCTACTCGCTCCCCTGGTTGCTCAAGCTGTTCTTGCCGTTCTACCTAAAAACCCCATCAATTTCAATGTCGATAACATCCGAGTGGTCAAGATTATGGGTTCGTCACTCCCCCAGAGCCGTGTCGTGAAAGGAATGGTTTTCCCTCGGGAGCCAGAAGGTACAATCAAGAAGGCTCTAAAAGCTAAGGTTGCTGTATTTTCCTGCCCTATCGATATTTCCCAGACGGAGACCAAGGGGACTGTTCTAATCCACAATGCAAAAGAAATGTTGGATTTCACTAAGGGAGAGGAATCGCAATTGGAGACCATAATTAAGGAAATTCACGATTCAGGAATCAGGGTGGTGGTTGCTGGATCGACAGTTGGAGAATTAGCTATGCATTACCTCAGCCGGTATAGCGTTTTGGTCATCAAGATCCTTAGTAAGTTTGAGCTTAGACGGCTGTGTCGAGTTGTAGGCGCTACTCCGCTGGCTCGGCTGGGTGCCCCCATGCCAGATGAGATGGGAGCGGTCGATGTTGTAGAGACTGAAGAGATTGGTGGCGATCGAGTAACAGTTTTCCGGCAGGGTACGGAAGTCTGCATGTCCAACTGGGTATAATTACTAACTTGGGAATAGAAAATGAGGCAACCAGGACTGCTACAATTGTTATCCGAGGTGCTACCCAGAATCACCTTGATGATGTCGAGAGAGCTGTGGACGATGGTGTCAATGCTGTGAAGGCCATCTCTCGAGATCCTCGTCTGGTCCCCGGCGCAGGAGCTACAGAGATGCAGTTGATTGAGAGAATAGTTGCTCATGGAGAAAAGACACCCGGCCTCCTCCAGCATGCTATCAGGAAGTATGGCGAGGCATTTGAGGTTATTCCTCGCACACTAGCCGAAAGCGCTGGCCTTGATGCTACTGAAGTCTTGAGTAAACTCTATGCCGCTCACCACAAGAGGGATCCCTGGACTGCCGGTGTGGATCTTGAGGTAAGCTTTCTAAACATGTTTATTCAGTAGCTCATTTACTAACAATGGATAAAAGGACGAGAAGGGTACTGGGATTCTCGATGCTAAAGAATGCGGTATCCTTGATCTCTTTGTGGCCAAGAGCTCGGCCATCAAATTGGCAACTGAGGCCGCCCGCACAGTCCTTGCTGTAGATCAGATTATTGTTGCCAGGCAGGCCGGTGGACCAAAACCTCCTGGGCCAAACCCTAATTGGGATGAGGACTAAATAGCAGACTCGAATAGCTAGATGTGTAACAAAAATCGATAATCGAAATTCTTAGAATGTCGCATTTATACAGTATTAGTTCATGTTTGCAGCTGCAGTGAGATCATGATTTCTATAGTATTGGGTTGTATTTAGAATCTTATCCGATCATACTCCGCTTTCTCCCCCTCATCCTGACATCCTGTAGTCTCCGCAAGACAACATTTGCTCCTTCGTAGCTCTGTTCATAGGACTTGAGGACGTCATGGAACAACTTCTCCGCTTTTGGATGCGTACTAGTGAATGCCCTCTCAAGAACATACAAGTCGACAGCCTTATCCTCGCCCTGCGTAGACACAGTTCCAAGCCCAAAATCAACCAACACAACCTCCTTCTCTCCGAATCCCACAACCCCCTCGCCCTCACCATTCCGAACCATAATATTGCTGGTCGTCAAGTCCCCATGCACAATGTCGGCCGCATGCAAGGCCCCCACCGCTACGCCAACCTTAACCATCATTCGGTCAACCATTGCTTCCCCACCTTCCTGGGCAAGGACCTCATCCAGCACCTCCCGGACAGAACTCCCCGAAATCCACTCCATAAATATCTCCCCGCGACTCTCATCGACAAAGTACACCGCCGGAACCGGGATCCTGAGGGAGCGGGCGCGGATCAAGAGGCGGGATTCGGAAAGACAGCGATGTTTTGTGAGGCGCGCATCGAGGGTTGGATGCCTGTATTGTTTCGACGGACGGTGTTTTAGCAGCGCAGGGATGTGTGGGAGGAGGTAGGTTGTGCGGTAGACTAGCGCTTCAGCTCCCTGTTTGATGAGGAATTTGGGAGTTGGGGGGTCGATTTCTGTTGAGCTCATTTCGGTGTTGGGGGAGCTTGCTGATTTCTTATTGATTTGTTGATCTGTCTTCAAGGAGTGGGTGAAGTTGAACTTGTGTTGCTCGTCACGTGATACTTGGCTTGAGCGGTGCTTCTGTTTGTGTGCGCGTGGGATGTTTGTGTGAGTCAGAAGTGTTGGTGGCGGGCTCGGACGCTAGAGGTGCTGAACTCCCGTAGACTCAGAGGTACAGTAACAGCGCATACCGACCGGGTAGTCCCAGTCATACCTAGTGTATGTATAAAAACCTGCTGGAAAGCATAAGCCCATAGTGCCGGTCCATTTCTCGGGACCAGCGTTGCCCGCATCACTCACCATAATCCATTATCATACCCAAAAAAAAAAACGAACCACGGCAAATAAACAAACCAACAAACGAGGAAACATTCCGAAGAGCAATGTCTTCCCTATCCTTCACACCCGTCGCGCTCTTTGGTGGTGCAATTAGAGCTGCTGTACCGCTGTCCTTCAGAGATGCCGCGTAACCCCCCCAATCCCCCCAATGTTAAGGACATTGCTAACAAGCGGTAATAAAAACAGCGACTTCCGTCAAGTCCCAGACACCCAGGAAGTCTATGTCTCTATGGAGGAGGGAATGGACATAAGCGTGGTAATCGACCTAAACCAACGGGTGCAAGCCCCAAGCGATCTAGAGGCTCTAGACATACACTTCCAAGACGTCGCTGACGACCAAGACCGCTCCTACGCTGCGGTGTCCAGAGAGACCATAACTCTTCCGAAAATGTAACCCCCCACTCCAACCTCTGTCCGATGGGAGAAGTTTGAGAAAGGCTAATTGTTTTTGCGCCCAGGGCGGACAAACCAACCTACATGATAACCGGAACAATCTCTTCCCGGCCCAGTGATAACCCAGAGTACTTCATCGGGATATTAATGACGCTGGTACGATTGCCGCAGCAAACAACGGATATACTAATCACCGTTAATATCCCGTTTAGCACCTCCGAGTTGGTCCAGGCGGAGAAGTACCTTGTATCCCCGCGGGCAGGGACTATAGGAGGGGGAGGGGAGAAGAGCCAGATGCTGAGGTTGGGTATGGCGGTTTTGGAAGGCGTGTTGCGAGAGTTCGAGGTTTTGGATTGGGGGCTTTTCTTAGAGGATGTGCCCGAGAAGGGGGAGGGGGAGGAGATGCGAGGGGATACTGAGATGGGGGGAGTGAGAGCTGCTTAGAGATATGAAAGGCGATTGACGCGGGGGCCGGATTGGGTAGGATTTGAACTCTGAAATGTGGAATCGAGAATCATGTATTTAGTTAGGGTTGATGAGAACTCACTTAGGTATCTACAATTTAACGATGGAATTTATAACCGGCTGAATGGGTGTGCTTCTTGTTCACCAATATGGACGAGAGCCACAAGTTCGTTCTTCACAAAAGATCACTCGCGAGAGAATCGGAGAGATGATGAATTTAGTGCTTATCCACCGTACAGGGCTAGTTTTATTCCTATGTAGCTGGCTCCTTACACAACATTAATTTCATTCCTTTCTTTCCATTCCGTTCTTAACATTGAGTCCACGCCTTATTCAATTATGGTATGTTTCTTTGCTTCTCCTTACCTTTCAGATTATGTTGTCATTGTCATTGTCATTGTTTTGTTTCTTGTTCGTGTTCCTCTCTTTGAGGATATAAATCCATGAGAGTCCATGTAATCAAAATTCAAGTTTCACTTAGTTTCTCTCTCAAAAACCCATTAGTAAGAGAGATATATGCAAGGCGCGGCTTGCAGGCGCCCCCTTGGTCCTCCGAGATGAATGGATGATCAAAGCTTCCGGTGCCCAATATGATGCTCCTCCCCTCCGATAGGTCTCGTGGGCCATCTAATATCTGGGAACCTCACGTATGTAAACGAACAAACTCAATCTACAAACGCTCATACCACATTTACCTCCCAAGGGGCACCTCTACGTAACTACATTCTAGAACGGCTCACCACTATATCTGCACTTACCGGATATCAAGACGACACAGAAGCAATTATTCAGCTCTCCAAATACCCACCTATCGCATCTCACACTGCCCAGATCAATTTCCCACAAAACTACATATCTATCCCCCAAAATTCCCGAAGCACGGGTCTGAAAAAAAAAGGGAAAATAATATTTTTATTTCAGCGATCGAGTGAACTTACTCGCTCAGCCCCTCGACCCCAGGCGAATACGAATGGCTAGAAATTACTAAAGGATGGAAAAGAGTGGGTATGTGATAGAAAAAAGAAACTAGCAAATTTGTGGATATGGCTAGCCAGCTAGCCGGCAAAAGAAATACCATCCCGCCGCCCGTCACTAACAAATGCGTAAGGCTGTGGTCTACTCATCCTCCTCATACCTCCCCTTCTTAGCACTCTCACCTTCACTCCAAGGAATATCACCAATTTCCCTTTTTCTCTTATAAACGCCCCCCCTATCCTCTTCTTCCTCCTCAACCCCACCAACAATACCCCTAACCTCCCTCCAGACCCTAACCCAGAACCCACTCCTCCTCACCAACCCTTCGGCATCAGCATCCATCCAAACACCCTTACCTCTCCCCTCTTTCTTCAAATACAGATACTGATTCATGTCCCCCCTCTCCAGCAGGAGATGCAATCCCCACTCGATCCCCGCTAAGCTCTTGCAGACTTCTGCGCTAAAGCGGTCTGGATTGAGGTTTAGGGCATGGACGCGGGAGAGGATAGAGCGCAGGTTCGCTATGTGCGTTTGTGCTTTTGTGTATGAAGGGGTGCAGCGGCGGGGTGGGGTGGGGGTGCTGGGGAGAGTGGTGTTGGGGAGAGTGGTGCTGGTGGTGGAGATTGTGTTGGGGCTGGAGGTTGGGGTGAGTGTACGGGTTGGACTCTCGATAATGGAAGCCCGGAGGCGGCACCGGAAGCGGGAATTGCTGGTCGGGGATCGTTTGCTGCCCGGAGTTCGCCCAATAGGGCTGGAGACACGACGGCGGAGCGCTTGCGGGGTAGATGGGCGGAGAACCCGGACTGGGTGGGGAGTCATGGGAATTTCGGGAGCGGTTAGGAGTGTGGGGGTTTCGGGCATTGGGGAAGTGCGAGGGGGGGCTGAGGTGGACATTGTGGTCGTTGGTGGGGGGTTATTTCTTGGGGATTATTGCAGTGGTTTCGATTTCGGTTCTTTGTGTCTCATGATTCTCCTGTGTTGTGGGCCCCGGTCTGGTAGATTTATTAGAAATGCTATAAGCGGCATGAAATTGACTTGAAAGCATTCGAGATCTCCTGGGACTGCGAGTGATTGGATATGTTTTGGGGGAGGGATAGAGGAAGCTTGAATAGGACATTAGTTCCCGAAAATCACTAACTAGCCTAGAGCTATGGTATCTGGTAGCCTATTGACGGATGTCTAGGTCTTGAAAATCTAAAAATGTTATTGGTTATGAAGTCTTGAATCTTGGGACAAACATAGCCCGCCACCGAAAATGACTATTGATGCAAGCTGAAAGTTGCTGACTAATTTCGACTACCGCTAAAATTCAAGACTCAAGCTGGCAGTTGTCTTGAATTTTCCCCACCGCTCACTATAGGAACTGGATAAATTTACTTCATTTCTGGAGACCACACGTATCCTGGATCGTTGGATGATGGGTAGTTGTTTCTCGATTCAAGCTATTTATCTCGAGTCCATGACTCTCACGTAGATCTAGAACAAAAGCCCGCCAAGCAGCACCAGCGACAAGAACCCACAAGACACATTAGTAGGAAACCTTATTTATATAGCCCAAGGGAGAAAATATTTTATTTGGCGAGGCAAGTATCTATCGAAAGTCCTCCGTATCCGTATTTTACATACTGCACCGTCCTGATCAGTAAAGACCTTAAAGCTAAAGAGCACATGGAATGAACGCATACCGTTCGACAGGGGTAAGGCCCAGCAGCCTCATTCCATTGTTTAGAACTTGTCGTGCACTCTCATATAATGCCATCCTTGCAGCTGACAACCTAGGCTCCTCTCCAATAACCCTCAAAACATCATAGCTAGAACTTAGCAAATGTGTCATCTTGAAAAGATAGGTGACAACCGTGGTAGGCTCCAGGGTCTTGAGAGTGTTTTGGAGAACGTCAGGATACTGCGCAAGGCATCTGATGAGATTGATTGCGTGGTCCTCCTTAAGGAGAGAAAAGTCCGCGTTAAGGAGCTCCTGAATGGGAATGCCTGACTTGCGCTGGATGGAGCAAAGGCGGGAATGCGCGTATTGAAGATAAGGACCGGTATCACCCTCAAAGGAAGTCATCCTCGCCATATCGAAAGTGTAGTTGTTGATCCTATCATGTGTCAATTTAGTCGGGCTCTATGGACAAGAGACTTCGTAAACCACCCACCGCTTGCCAGACATGTCCTGAATCATGACGGCGGTACGTCCGACTACATCAGCAACCATTTCAGGGTCTTCGACTTGCTTGTACTTTTCTTCGTTTTTCCTCATAACTTCATGCATCTTATCCCTAGCATCCGCAAGAATATCATCCAAGAATACGACAGTTCCCCTCCTAGAGCTCATGCCCAATACCATACCAAAATTAACGTGTGTAAGTCTATCAGCCCAATCAAGTTTCAACAGTTTTAATATCATGAACAACTGTTGTAAGTGAAGGTCTTGCTGGCAGGCCACAACGTAGATCATCTTGTCGAACTTGTACTTTTCGTAACGCTCCATGGCAGCCCCGATATCTCTGGTAAGATAAAGGGTTGTACCATCCTTCTTTTGAACGACCGCCTTTCCAAGTTTCTTGGCGTGTGGCTTGAAATCAACCACAATGGCGCCATCAGACTCAGAAGAAATGCCCATCTCTCTCATCATCTCTCCCGCCCTTTCCATGCTCTCCTTCGAGACCTGGGACTCTCCGGAGTAAACATCATAGGAAATGTTAAGCCGGGAGTAAGTTGCCTTGTACTTTTCGATGCTCAGTTCTCTGAACCGTTTCCACATGGCTATGCATTCCTCAGAACCTTTTTTTAAAAAAAGCAAAAAAAGCAGGTTAGCCTTGTTCAGTGATCGCTCATGACAGGACCTACCGTGTTCCATTTTGAAGAAGAACTCCAGAGCTTCCTGGTCGGTTGGTCCATTGCTGATCTATAATTCATGTCCCTTAGTTCCCCCATACTCAATTGCTTTCAAAAGTAACCAATAAGCAGTACGAAGTCCGGGACAAACCTGCTTTTCACCCTTTTCCGCCGCCTTATTCTTTTCTGCCTCCTTCTCCTGCTCCGCAACTTTGTTAATCGCTACGTACACCTCGAAGAGGTGGTTGATGGGGTCCTCTAGTAGTTTTTCCTCGGAACCGAATCGCTTGTAACCGACACCGAGAATTCCTATAAGAGCTTAGTTGACTGAGCTAGTCATAAGGGCTGTCACCCAGAAAAATAACAAGTCCTGAATTTCACTAGGAAGGGATTGTAAAATAGAACATGCATCGATCGCACAAGCTCTGGGCATACATATCCAAAGGGATTTCATACCAAATTGTTTTCCCCAATCTCCAAGGTAGTTCATTCTAATAACATCCCAACCGCAGCTCTCATAAAGGTTTGACAAGAAACCACCGATAATGGTACTCCTGAGATGTCCGGCATGGAAAGGTTTGGCGATATTGGGGCTTGAGAACTCAACGATAACACGCTTGCCTTTCCCAGTATCAATGGGACCATAGGCGCTCTTCCTGCTGAGGATTGAACTAAGGACAAGCTTTGAGAGCACATCTTTCTTGAAATAGAACTGAAGGAAAGTCCCAGCAGCTGTAGGGGAACGAACATAAGGGTTTTCGGGGAACTTGAAAACCAGAAAAGTGTTAACATGCTTGTCCATACAAACGAAGAGGACCAGCAGAAGATCAAACGCGATCCGAATTCGGAACCCATTTTTAGCGTACCTTCTCTGCCCACTCCTTAGTGAGCTCGCTCGGGTTTTTCCCTGGGATCCTCAACCTTGGGGCAGCAAGAATCAAATCACCCTTCTCGAGGTTCTGCGTCCACTCTAGCGCCGGATAAACTAGCTCGAGCTCGACACCAGTAATTGGGGCCAAAACATGGGCAATATAGCATCGGTAGACATCGACCGGGTTTGTAGTAGGGTTAGAGCCGGGGAACGGAGTAAGAGGTTCGGAGATTCCACAATTGTTAAGCTGTTTGTTGAGCGACTCAAGAGAAGGAGAAGGAGGAACTCCTGTAATGGGACCGGTCGTGGACTCAGTGGCCATGGGTCTATTTCTGATCAGTGTTTCTGGGAATCGCCGCTTGGCAATGGCTATTGGTCGAGGTGTTATTGAATGAAAAAGTTTGGAGGTTTGATAGGGAGGGGCAGGATGCGGGGCAAATGAAGGAAGGGAAGAGCTGAGAGAGTGAAGCGAGAGAAGTGAGATGGCCCTTTGTTTGTTCCAGCGGTGACTCACTCTCCGTAAGAAATCTGTCCTCAGAAGATGCGGGTGGGGACGAAACATCCAAATCCTCCCGAAGACAATTTTTCCTGCCTTGTCCCTCGAGATTTTAGATTTTCTGGAGAAGGTATGATACCCGCGCTGAGGCTGATTGCCTTGTTTTGTTTCGTTCAGCGCCTCAAAGAACCCTGCCGGGATAGGCCGGGTAAATGGTCCAATGTTGGAGCTGTTGAAGCAATCGAGAGATCGGGTACCGTAATTTCTTATCAGACCGATAGTACTAGTACCGGTACTCGTACTCGTACAGTGCTCGAGTCCGATCCTATCATAGCAACAAAAGGAATGTGCCCCCTCCCACCGGTTTTCTATACAAAAGACCAATTTTCAATGGATGCATATCTAGCAACAAAGAATCAGAAGGGTTCTGGAAATTATTTTGGTCAGACAGCTTGGCCCAAAGATTCACATAGCCAAATGTCAGACCACAGGAATTGTTCTATAAAATTTAGGGCTCGGAGTTTTGAAGGGAGGGTTAAAACCCATGCCAAGACAGCCAATTTGTATGGGATTTCACATAGCAACGGAGTAAGCCGACTTCATGCCACCGTGTCAGTGTTCAGGACTGTCAATAAAAATTGAAAAAAATTCATGGTGCTAAACTCCCCAACGATGCCCTCATATTATTGGGGTTTGGAAGATGGGACTTGCTGTGGTTCTGTCTGGTATCATAGCTAAGTGAAAATTGGAATTTTGTATAGAAAACGGGGGGGGAGGGGGCACGTTTCGTTTGTCGCTAGGTTCGTATCATACTGTACGAAGTACTCGTACGAAACTATGTACGGTGTCATACTCTTAATGATTTTTTGAGATAAGATGCGATTACAGGTATATCGATAAGATTTCAACAAATTGAATAAATATACATCCTTATAATAATAATATTATTATTATTATCATTAAAGTCAGAAAACTTGCACTTCCACCTAGCACCCTATTATGCCAATCGAGTACCGGTAGTGCAATATCTTTTTTTCCAAGGCACAATCATTAAATTTTGTGACGTGGACTCAATACCTTGAGATCATAGGAGCACTTTGCGTGCCGGACACGAATGAAGCCGCCCACTTCCGCGAATTTTCGGAAGGATGGACGGCTGAAGGAGCGATGCTCATTCCCTGGAATTTACTCGAGGAGAGCATTATTTCCATGGCCAATTGGTCCCATTCGACCGGTATCTTACATTAATATAGGATATAGACTACTTAGTCTATACAGCATTGCATTCACTATCCGAGATGAGGTTATAAGTTGGTTCTTTATCACCTCTAGAGCAAAGCATTATACAAACCGAATCTCAGCGTGAAGGATGCAGCGTGCCAGCTGCATAGGCAAAAACAGTTTCCTCAGGCCCTCGCTGCTCAGAACTAAACCAAAGAACCAGGCCCCACCTCGGACTTCTCGTGTGTGTCCGTTCTCGTGTTTATTTTAACCCATTCCCATGCTATGGAAAGCCGCAAGCGACTCAACTTCTCTCTCTGATGAGAAACAACCGGCAGCCTGGGAACACTTCTGTGCCGTATGGGCATACCGGGCTATACCGGCACGATAGCCTGATCCCGATGTCTTCCACACAACTTCCCGGCTCCAAGAGCGCGCCGAACCCTTTCTCCGTTACTCGCCAGCTGTTCCAGTGCAGATCCAACTCAGCCCGTGATCCCAGACCTGGTACCTATAGACTACAAGTATCGTACTTGTATCATACTCGAGCACAGTATCATACCAAAATACCATCGCAACGGATGCTAAGCCACATCTGTTGTCACGCGTACACTTCCGAGGGCAAACTAAGTTCCTCGAGTATTTCTTGGTCACAGTTGGGAGTGTCGGATTACTTCCCCACACGCCCCTTCGCCATACAGGTACCGTGGGGGGGGGCAAATTCTGCTCTATCATACCTGTTTCCTTTGGTCGATCGCGATGAGAATAACCCCACTGCGCGGCATTATGTAAGAGAGGACTGCTGGCTTTTTGCTGTCATGTTTGTATTGGCCTAGAATCGGATTTCGATAGTGACTTGCCTCGACCGACGGTGGGGTATCATAATTAACTTAACCTTGTTTCTGGTGTTGAAGAATTTAGAGTGGGCACAATAGTCTACTAAATAGAACCCCCCCGCTTTGAAACGGTGTGGGATTTCGTGTATCGCTTCCATCCTTTTGACTGCTTTACGAATATATTCGTCTCGCCTGAGCAGTATATATACCTCCCATCTCCCCCCTTTCTCCCTTTCCCCCTTTCTCCTTCCCTCCTCTTCATCTTCCACCTTCCAAACTCCTCTCCCACTACGTTACCGCTCTCTCCGTAATTCTCCTGCTTTTCCGGTGCTTGCCATTATACGCAGTCTCGCATTTTCAGTCCCTCTCCTGCTTTCCGCATGTTTTTACAATTCCGGTTTCGACCATTTTCTATATAATTACCGCAACCCATTCAACTCTCATACCAAGCCCACTTCCTCACCCCGCCAATTACCCCGCCATTACTTGAAAAAAAAAAAAAAAACATTCTACTCTTGAAAACAATACAAAACTGCAATTTCTCACTCTGGTATTCTATATCTTTTCTTAGTTTTTATGTACTATCCTGTGTCTAGATCTTTGAAATAGATACTCGGTCCGCTTCAAGTTATAAGCACCATCAGAGTTCTTGTCCTAATTTCCTTCATTTGACCCCCAGAAGAAATAATAACACACATCCAAGACTACCCATTCCATAACGTACCAGACCATAAATCAGCGAATATGTTGACATTCATCGCTGTCCGTTGCTTGAACTGCAACAATGTGGACCAATTTCCTCGCATGGACTTTGACGAAATCCCTTACTGCTCCCAAGTAACGACCCTCTTAAAGCCCTAATCATTCGTTAGATCCTGGAGGCTTGTTTTGCTGACACATACTAACTACAGTGCGCCGCGAGTTCGAACCTAGTTCCCGCGACTCCCCCTGCAAAGCCAGACCAGACATGGGCAAGCGAGGATGAGCTCGCCAGCTTGTTCTCCCGCAATCTTTCTCTTCTGGACAATGCTCCAGATGCACGCTCACCCACTCCTCCTGGGGCGTCACCAACCGGCATTAATTTCTCAATCTCTCAGCATTACATCCAACCAACCACTTTTAGGAAACCCGCTGCAGATAAACCCCACGAGTCAGCAGCCGGGAATTCAAATGCAGACCGGGAACGGACGTACATTCAGTACCTTTTGAGTTCAAACCTGGGCTCAGAGACCTCCACAAACGATCTGGAAATTGCTCTTGCACATGGAATTATCGACAGCAACATGTACCACCAGGCGCTGGGGGCCCACAACCAGCTACTCCGCCAGCGCGAGCAACAGGAGGCAGAGGCTCGCATGATCCAGGCCCAGATTATGAACGAAATGCAGCGGGAGCAGTCCCGGCAGGCCACTACAGCTTTGGGCGAGGATTGCTCGGCGCATTCCTTGCTCTCTATCGCTAGCGGACAAAAAACGCAAGACCCTGTGTTCAGAACCTCGGACTTTTTCAATGACTATTATGGCGGTGTGGACTCGGGCTATCTCGATGACGACGAATATGCGCCTTGCTCGGTATACGGTGGCCAGGGAAGCTGTCATTTGAGGCCTTTTGATCTGTAAGTGGGGGAAAGCCTTTGCTTTTGCCTTTCTTTTCTTCTCTTCTTTCTCCCCCCCTGGTTCGTTGCAGAGTATGAGGTTTATTCGGTAGGATGGGCGGGTCATTTAGGGTAACAAAAGCGAGGGGGAGAATCTGGGAGGAGTTGTGAGGAAGCGGAGCCGTTGAGCTTTTTTTTTTATTCGTACTCGTTTTTTGCGGGAAATTGGGCGGTTGTATTTGATATTCTACCCGTTTTTATTCCTTGCTTTCCTTGCAAGGTGCATTCGCATTACATGATTACGGGGTTTACATTGGTGGTATACCCTTGGGTAGATGGAATTGAAATAGGAGGGGAAATTCGGGGGGAGGGGGGCGTTCCAGTGCTAGTTATAATAGTTAACTTGGTTGGGGGGTATTACTTCAATAACCTATAGCTGAGGATTTGGGGTTTATAGCGAATAATTGCATACCGTAAGATTTGGGATGAGAACCGTAATCATTGTTCATGGACTGCTGTTGCTCCCACCGACGTTTCCAGAGAAAAATGGGTGGGATGAAGGCATTCAACAAGAATTATAGATCGGCCTGATGTGGGTCACAGGCTGCAGCAAGGCTGGAAATACAGCTGTTCAAAGCCACCGAGTATTACCTCGTGAAGCACACTTACCCTCAAAAGCCACAATCACATGAAGTCACCCGCGAGCTGATAGAGGAGTATCAGAGCTCGCCATCATGAACCCAAAAATAGACCTTGTAATAGTAGCAGAAATCTATAATATTATAGTGTACACATTAAGCGAGGCGAGCCTTCTTCGCACCACCATCTTCATCCTCGTCAACCAGTGTCATCTCCTCGTCTGCCTCATCAGTAGGCCTTCGCTTCAATCCCTTCATCTTTCTCGACTGCATCTTGCTGAAGTCTTGCCTGCCGGTGTGTATACGGCCGATCTTATCACCGATGATGTCTGTTTCGATGTTCTTTTTGGATCGAGCCTTCGGATTATTAGCATCGAGAATGCACAGAAACGGTAAATATAGAAGTATACCTCCAAAGCCCTCGGCTTCTTGAGGGCCTCCTTCATCATCGCCTCATCTGGCTCCAGCACCCGTCTAATCCTAAAGTCTATCCTAGGCCCCATCTCCTCAACCTCAACCCTCGGCAATTTCTGCCCGCTCTTCAAAGTCTTGATCAAGTGCACACGCATATGAATCGCAGGAGCAGGGTTCTGCTCTGTAGACTCGGCCGCGGAAAAGTGTATCATGTATTGCAGCCCCTCGACATTCACAGAGTTAACCATCTCCCCACGAAAAAAGTCCAGGAACATGCTCTTGAAGAGCCGGTAGTTCGGTATCGAATCGAAGATTGCCCCGGAGAAGGATAGTAACGGTTTCATTCCGATTCCGGGTTTCGAAGTCTTGAAAAATGCTAGCGGGCGGAAGGTGCTCTCGTCTATGCCGAGTTCTAACATGTCTAGGATTCGGTGATCGAAGGTGCGGGCGATAGTTAGGTTGTGCGGGCGCTTCTTGGAGTGTGAGGCGAAGACGAGGAACGACGTGTCGTTTTTTAAGGAGAAGAATTCAAGAGGTGTTGCGTCTTCGAATGGGTGGATGCTGTTCTTTTTCGTGAACTTTATTGCGTTGGGTTTTTTGAGAGAGTGCTGGATGGATGAGCACCGTAATTAGTATGTCTCTTGAAGCTGATGGGAGATGTGGAAAATGCACAATGTCGGTCATTGCGGACCGTGTTAGGTCGCTAGTACTTGTGCCCGAAAGAAAAAGTGCGTTCTTTTGGTTTTCGACAAGTTTGCGCTCACGGGCTTCAAGAGCCCGCTTTGAGCGGGCATTCCGGGGTTTTCTGTGGAGTATCAGCTATAGTTGGATAATCCATAGCACCTTGTGAAGATGGGGCAACATACGTTGTGCGAATCATTTTGGTGGGGCAAGTAGTGATCGGAGAGTGTTCTATGGGGCGGTTTGTTGTATCATAGCAAAAAATATATGGCATGATAACTGGGCGATAGAAAAGGGTTGTGCCAAGCAAAGGCGTGGGGGGAGCAGAGGAGGGTCGAAAATCAAGGGCAGGGTAACATTCGCGCAGCCCTGCCGCACAGGGTGGCTGTCGAACCGGAGAATGAAAAACATTCCTAGGCTTGACAGAAAGTGATTTACCTGTCTAACCCTCCAACGGTTATTTGATTATAGCCTCAGTAATGTTTCTTTTTACTCCCCTTCTGGGAGCTCAGTCGGATTCCCAGGCTTGCCAATCTTTACTCGAACTCGAGAATGGAATTAAGGTCTTAATCGATGTTGGCTGGGACGAGAGCTTTGATGTGAAGATGCTGGCCGAACTGGAGAGGTTAGTCAGTCTTGTTTGAACTCCCCAGTGTATTAGAGAAAGCCACTCTTAGATCTAGGATCTCTCCGCGACCTAGAATTGCGCTGATGTAGATATTACAACCTGCAGACATACTCCTACAATCGACCTCATACTCCTCACCCACCCTACCCTTGCGCACATGGGAGCTTATGCGCACGCGTGCAAACACATCCCGAGCTTCTCCTCTATTCCCGTCTACAGCACATTTCCGGTATCCAATCTTGGTCGTTTACTATTACAAGATATCTACTTGTCTACACCGTTAGCATCCACCCGTCTGCTGGATTCCGCAGCTCCTCCCGTCCCAGTAAGCAACTTTGGTGCGCCAACCTTCCTGCCACCCGGTGAGACGGATGAACTACACCCTGATGCGCTGAAGCTACCCCCGACGTCTGCCGAGATCGACTCGTATTGTACAAAGATTGTTACACTGAAATACTCGCAACCTACACCTTTGCATTCAGCCGTTGCGAGGGTATCAGGGAAGTTGGGGAGCATCACTATTACTGCCTACTCGGCCGGGCACAGCCTGGGGGGCACGATATGGAAGATACAACAAGCCCAGGAATCAATTGTCTATGCTGTGGATTGGAATCACTCACGCGAGAACTGTCTTCGGGGAGCGGGATTCCTATCCGGCGGTGGGGTCTCTGTGGAAACTTTGGGGAAGCCAACGGCGTTAATTTGCTCGGCAAGGAATTCGGAAGTCGTGAGCATGGCGGGTGGGAGGAAAAAGAGGGATGAAATGCTCTTGGATGCCATAAAAAAGACAGCGTTAGAGAACGGTGGCACTGTGCTGATCCCCACAGACTCTGTTGGACGAGTGCTAGAGCTTGTGTATCTGCTCGAGCACGCCTGGAGAAAAGACCAGGAGTTATCTTCACGAGCAAAAGGCAAGGGAATTGGGTTGTTCCTTGTGGGAAGAAGAGTGCGAAGATTGGGTCAGGTGGTTGGTAGCATGCTGGAGTGGATGGACGAGGGGGTGGTTAGAGAATTTGAGTCAATTGCTGGTGGAGACCGAAGAGGAAACCGGCAAAGAGACGATGCGGAAGGAAAAGGAAACGACGGCAACAAGGCTGGTCCATTTGACTTTCTACATTTGAATCTGGTTTCTACACAAGGACATCTTAACAGGATCCTGAACGACGGAAACGAACGCGGGAAGGTCATTATTGCTTCGGATTCTAGTCTCGGGTGGGGCTTCAGTCGCGAAGCTTTGATGAGGCTTGCTAGTGATGAGAAAAATTTGGTTGTTTTGACAGAGAGGTCAGACGGTAAACTAGGGTGGGCTGGAAACTTATGGCAACAATGGAAGGAAAATACAGGTGGTGGAGGAGAAGCAAACGCAACTGGCTGGCAGGAGGTATCTCTCGACGGGCAGCGTGCCGAACTAGATGTATTCCTCCTCAATCTAGCCACAGAGCAAGCGCTAATATACGAGTAATTTAGATTCCTCATCGGACACCGCTAGAAGGCCAGGAGCTCGAGGCTTATAATCGGCATTTCGCAGCACAACAAGCATTGACCTCACAACACCAATCTCTTCTCTCCAATTCGGGTCTTCCCTCCTCTATGGGCGCAGAACCAGATGATGACGACGCCTCATCCTCCTCTGATGACGATTCGGATTCTGAGAGGCAAGGGAAGGCTCTCACCACTGCTAATAGTAAGAAGATTTCTGCGGCAACTGTAATGCTCGGTGGTGCAACCCCATCCGGATATGGTGCAGGAAAAGTGGACATCGGAATCAACATCTTGCTTAGGGGGAAAGGTGTATATGATTACGACGTACGTGGTGCCAAAGGGCGAAATAGGATGTTCCCATTCGTAATGCGGCGAAGGAGAGTGGATGAATATGGCGAAGTCGTTAGAGCAGACGAGTACATGCGGGCCGAGGAAAAGGCTGAAGAGGATCTCCTCGATGCGACACGCGTTAAGGAAGAGCGAGTTATGGGGAAGAAGAGAAAATGGGATGAGAATGATGCCAAGAGGGGCGGCCCGGGCACCCGAAAAGGCAAGGAAACTGGAGATATAGGCAAAAAGCGACGCACAGGCAAAACGAAAGAGAGGCCAGATGGGGATGACAGCTACGAACCAGACGATGGAGAGCAGGAGGAAACAGAGGAAGGCGAAGTTGAGGAGGATGAGGCTGAAGATGAAGAGTCTATGTTGACCGTGCCTAGCAAGATTACTTCCACAAAGATTGCTATACTAATGCGGTTCAAGGTAGCATTTATCGATTTTGCAGGATTACATGACTCTCGGATTTTACGGATGCTCCTTCCACTAATCGGTCCGAGAAAGTTAATCTTGGTCGGCGGTAGAGAACACGAGACCAAGAGTCTAGCCAACGACTGCAGGAAACTTCTCAGCGGGCGGGGCACACTATCCGGCCGAGGCGAGAGCGGTGCAGACACTGACGTTTTCTTCCCTCAAATCGGCAGCAAGGTCAACGCGGGCGTGGATACCAACGCTTGGGCAATCAAACTCAGCGACAACCTCGTCCGAAACCTCAAGTGGCAGAACGTGCGCGGTTTAGGAGTTGTGCACCTAATCGGTCGCGTGACAGAGGCGCAGGATAAGAAGGATGAGAGCCGCAACGGCAAGAAGGTTAAACTCTCCAAGAGCCCGGAGGCAGAGTCTAAAGAAGGCGGATCACAGGTCGAACAGAAGAATGCTCTCGTCCTCGACGTATTACCACCCGCATTGGCTGCCGCAATTAGGAGTGTTGCTCAGCCTATTCACGTCGGCGACATCAGATTGGCGGATCTGCGGCGAGTGCTACTCGACGACGGATTGACGGCGGAGTTCCGGGGTGAAGGAACGCTGTTGATTGATGGAGTTGTTGTCGTACGAAAGGGCGGGGTCGGTAGCGTGATCATTGAAGATGGGGGAGGGGGTATGTTGAGGAGAGCGGGGAGGAATGGCAAGGCAAGTTTCGTGGAAGTTAGAAGGAGGATATATGAAGGTCTCGCGGTGGTTTCCGGGGGTTAGGGAAAAATTTTTCTCCTACATGATTCCTTGTTCTCCGATCTCGATTTAGTCTCCCATGGTACGATACCGTTTGTATCCCCTTCCGGTGTAATCTTGCTTTTTGCATAACTTAGCAGGTTAAAAAACGATGATGTGTCCTTGTTAGTTATGGGTATGTGCTGAGTGTTGAATTAAGCGTTGTATAATATAGTATGATACCACAATCTAGAGTTCCGGATAACATGCGAGGGAATCCGGGCGAGGGCTGACTTCAGATCACGTAGTCACACTGGGTGTTGAGATTTTCTCAACCATATTTTATTACAGCAGGCAAAGCCCCGAACCGGTGTCGTGCGGTGGCCACCTTGCTACCGGTACTGCCAGGGGCAGCACTTATAGACCCACACATACCAAAGAGGTCCCATAGAAGGAAGGCTTTCACTTAAGATCACAGATGCAATGTCGAAATTGTTTCACCGCCAAGATGTCACCAACCCCCTGGGTGGAGACAGCCCAAGCAGTGAAATTAGAGGGTTTGCGCTCGGGCACCTAGGTGGCAGTTGGGACTAGAGTGACCTAGGTGGAAAAAAGAGTTTGCGCATGAAATCTAGGTAACTTGACGGCCGGGTTACCTTAAGGTGAGTGACGAACCTGTAAACTGTTCAGCAGATTGATCAAAGTATTATCAGAACCTTTTATCATTCCCCCACAGAGAGTTAAAAGACATCTTTAAAAAGCCATGCTTGCTCAACGGTTTCTACTTAGAAGTAATGCCAGAAGACTAGCAACTCTTCAACGGCTTCAAGTGACCCTGACAGGCAACAATAACCGAAAGCGAGGACCTCTCTGTGAAGGTGGAAGATTAGACTTGGATGCATTACCGCAAAAACTCAAATAATTGGACGTCGCACAGAGCAGTTAATTTAAGGTATTTTTTGCCAAGTAATTGTCATGTTGATCATTCAATATCAATTTCATTATTTCTTGGCAGCTAATCATAGTGAAAATCTAGCTCGTCTACAGAGTCTTCAGCTGCATCCTCATCTACACCCTCATTTTCCACAGCTTCCATCTCCACCACCTGCTCTGCTCTCCATTCCACCCGTCCCCTAGCCTCTTGCTCTCCTCCAGCCTCTTGCTCTCCCCCAACGTCCTCCTCTACCTCCCCTTCTCCCACCCGTTCTGCTTCGCTCTCTTCTTCCTCCTCCTCCACATCTCCCTCTCCCTGCTCTGCCCTTCCCCATTCCTTTAGCCCGTCAGAAAGGAAATCATTGGCTAATCCTTTAATAGAAAGTTCACCATCCTCACTACCATCTATTGGGAGTGAGAGACTAATGACCTGGAATGCCCGGTGAACAACTTCTATCCTTTCAGTAGAAAACTTCTCCCATGCCTTGCTGACAGCATGGGAGATTGCTACTCTCTGTCGGCCCACCATACTACCAGTAAGTTTCCCCCCCTACTGCTTAAATCCTTTCCTGCTCCTCTTGAATCGTTTCCAGCTGCTGATCTATTGCTTCCTATATTTTTAATTAAATTCAAAAGTAAGTTTCTCCTGCCTACTAGTTTTTTTTTTTTTTTTTTTTTTTTTAAGAATGAGCACTAACCTTTAACATGTCCTTAAATGGACGATTGATAGATACATCTATGGGTTGCACAAGGCCTGTGCAGCCTCCAGGAATTACACTAGGTGTAATATCATGGGTATGAAAGGTATCTAGTACTCGAGATATTTTGTGTACAGAGAAAAGGTCGATTGCAAGAAGTGCTGGCTGACTATTAAGAGCAGGAACAAGCTACTTATCAAGTCACTCGATCACGTTGATTGAGTTGGCATATGCAGTTGGGTTAAACTTAATGTTAGGCGGAAGCTGACTCTAAATATTTGTTGAGAGGACTTAGGCCTGAATCTTTCTTAATAGACGGAGATTTGTCTAGGAAGGCACGGTGGCGTTCTTTTCGTTTATGACTACTAAGAACTCACTTAATTGATAGAGGAAATATTCTTATAAAGATTAGTAGCTAAAACAATATTATATTGTTAAGGTCTCTTCTCCATTGCTTGTCTTGTCTAAAAGCTTGGGAGGCACTTCGATATTTATATCCCGCGTCTGAGTGTTCGCGGACTACTTCTGATCCTCCTATAACAAAGTACCTTCCCCAAAATCGTACGCTATGTCTCATAGTCTTAACAAGTGCGAACACCGTTTGACCCTGAATTCTTACATACTATTTTGGTCCTCATAAATTCTTTTCCATCTTAGTGTAGGATGTGTTATTATCCTTGAATGACCGGTCTTTGATTTATAGAGCCGAATAGACTTCTGTCTGAAACTGCAGTCATCTTGACTATCGTCTCAGTAGTCTCTTCCGATTTCACATAGTGGCCAGCGTATGTGTCGGGCACCTATGCATGATGCAGGCTTCGTAGACAGTGCGCCAACACCCATATGTCTACTGCCTATTAGGTCTTCTGAGTCTGAGCAGCTTCCCCTCGGTCCGCCTCGCCTCAAAGAGAATCACCACTCGAGGGATCCCGTTTCCAGGACCAACCAACATACAGTGGCTTTCAGATAGGTATTGGTGTCATGTCTATCCCCTATAGCCTCTGGAGCACTGTAGGAGTAGTTGCAGATTTTCGAACCGAAAACGTCCCGTCACTTTCGGCCAGTAGTTAGGATGCTGTTAGGCGGAGACAACCGGTATAGACTTACGGTTGTCTAGGCCAATCGTGATTCGTTTGTATAGACGGAGATTTGTCTAGGAAGGCTCAGAAGTAACTCGTTTTGTTTATGACTACTAAGAGTGCAAGAAAGTATAATAGAATCGTAAAAACAATATTATATTGTTAAGGTCTCTTCTCCGTTGCTTTTATGATGTCTTAAGCTTGGGAGGCACTTCGATATTTATATTCCGCGTCTGAGTGTTCGCGGGCTACATCTATCTAGCATACAAAATATGTACCTCTTCAATTCTTATGCGCAACGTCGAGTTCTCCATGACGGTGCGAACACCGGGAGACCCTGAAAACCATCACACCATCTTCAGTAATTACTATTTCTCGCCCGGCAGACTTGCTTGTCACCAGTAGTAATTATCCGATCCTCAGAGTCTATGGACCTGTGGCCGAGTTCTCAAGTCGAACTCTGTTGGCTCCAATAGTTCTTTTCGTTACCAAGAGGATCAGTCTTGGTACGAGACTGTATCTGTAGACATGCCGAAGCCGATGACTTCTAGTTGTGATAACTCAACAACTAACGGATAGAATTCATTCTGATGACTCTCTTCTCATAGAGGAGAGGCCATTCTATTGAATAGTCTCATAATTCCTCGGTCGGCAACTCCTGATTATTCTATGTAGAGGGGGTGGACCTTCGTGTTATGTTGGTTGTAAATCCCGCAACTGCGGTACACCTCTTATCAAAGTTGCAACACTCCTCGAAGCTCGCTGGCTTCTTTGGTAGTGTTTCCAGGAGCTCTAGACTCTTTCTAATCGTCGAAGGGTGGATGTGAATGGATTGGTTCGTTATCCCGAACCTTCTAACATTCATCTCATGACCTTGTACGAAAACGTCCCGTTACTTACGGCCCGTGTCAAAGATGTCATATCTTTTAAGCCTTGTAACTCCCTAAGTAGTTGACTGATTGACTTCGTTCCACTTCCCAGGTCTAGCCATTTTTTTTTTTTTTTTTTTTTTTTTATATCATATATTCATTGTTTGGTTAAGGTACAAGAACGTGCATGCAGCGCTAGCTATGGCAGAAACAAAACCCAAAATCAAACAACAAACAAACGAGAAACCAAAACCAGATCCTCCTATGGCGTCCAATAACCGACGCATTGCCTACACAGGACTTATAAAGGAAAACTACTAACTACCTAGCATCGTAACGGAAACAAATCAAAAACTCATAATAACAACAAGTAAATGAAATCAAACAGGAGACCTTCCACCACTTAGACCACTTGGCGACCCAGCCAACGACAACCGAGGCGAGGCAGGAAGGGAAGGGGAGGGGGAGAGAGAGGGCAGGCGGGGGGCATAGTGTGCATACATGTCAGGGGGGAAACCAGTCTTGGTAGCAGTGAGATAACGTCCGAGGCCCAAAAGCATCGGAATCGAGGTCCACAGAGAAGAGTCAGGTCCAATATCCGTGATCCCCTGGAGGTGGCGACCGCGGGCTGCAGACTTGGCAGGGCAGGAAAGGAGGGCATGCTCGAACGTCTCGTCCCCCTCCTCACACCAAGGGCAGAGGCGAGAGGGGTCGGCGTCGTGCCAAGAGGGATGGGCGGCTAGGTAGCTCTTGCCAGCACGCATCTGGTGGAGCCGGCCCGAGAGGAAACGCCCCAGGCCCATGAAGGGGTGCGGGCGCAGGGTGGGGCCAAAGAGGTAGTAGGGCGGGGGAGGCGACAGGAGCCGCCACGAGGTGAGGAGTTCCTCACGGCACCGGGCCTTGAGAGAAGCGTAGAGGGCGGGAGCCCCCAGCGGGGCTACCTGCAGCGGAGGCAGGAGGAGAGGGTTCGCCGGAGGAAGGGGGTCATGGCGGCCTCCGATGATGGAGTGAATGCGGTGGGCCACCGCATCGACCGGGAGATGACGCCGATTGGGTGGGGAGGGTGGCTTGGTGAACCATCTGAGGGGGCGGTAGTTGGGGCCCGTCCATGGGTGCCGGCCCCTGACAGACCCAGGGAGGCGGAGGGAGTCGGGAGCCCTAAAGGGGGACGTAGTCGGGACCGAGTGGTCCTTCCCAGGTCTAGCCAGAGGTCCCCTCTTATATATCCTGCGAACAGCTTTCGGCCGGCCGGACGGCAGCGACGTATAGGATGTTATTGTTAGGAGTACCCGATTCCGATAAGCCTAGGAGTACCCTAGGTAGGGTAACTTTACCCGAGTTCGAGAATCTTGATCTCCAACATCCCCCTCCGGCCCCCTTACGGGGCCCGCGCGTCATCATACATATCAACCTTAGTTGCGTCCTGTGACTATTTGGTCACAGAATTGAAGGTGTCAGAATAACACCGTATACGTCGCTGCCGTCCGTCCGACCGAAAGCTGTTCGCAGGATATATAAGAGGGGACCTCTGGCTAGACCTGGGAAGTGGAACGAAGTCAATCCGTCAACTACTCAGGGAGTTACAAGGCTTCAAAGATATGACATCTTTGATACGGGCCGTAAGTAACGGGACGTTTTCGCACAAAGGTCATGAGATGAATGTTAGGAGGTTCGGGATAACGAACCAATGCATTCACATCCACCCTTCGACGATTAGAAAGAGTCTAGAGCTCCTGGAAACACTACCAAAGAAGCCAGCGAGTTTCGAGGAGTGTTGCAACTATGATAAGAGGTGTACCGCAGTTGTGGGATTTACAACCAACACAACACGAAGGTCCACCCCCTCTACATAGAACAACTAGGAGTTGCCGACCGAGGGATTATGAAACTATTCAATTGAATGGCCTCTCCTCTATGAGAAGAGAGTCATCAGAATGAATTCTATCGGTTAGTTGTTGAGTTATCACAACTAGAAGTCATCGACTCCGGCATATCTGCATATGCAGTCTCGTATCAAGATTGATCCTCTTGGTAACGAAGAGAACTATTGGAGCCAACAGAGTTCGACTTGAGAACTCGGCTACAGGTCTATAGACTCTGAGGATCGGTTAATTACTATTGGTGACAAATATGTCTCCCGGGCAAGAAATAGTAATTACTGAAGATGGTGTGATGGTTTTCAGGGTCTCCCGGTGTTCGCACTATCAGGGAGAACTCGACGTTGCGCATTAGATTTGAAGAGGTACATATTTTGTATGTTAGATAGATGTAGTCCGCGAACACTCAGACGCGGAATATAAATATCGAAGTGCCTCCCAAGCTTAAGACATCATCAAGCAACGGAGAAGAGACCTTAACAATATAACATTGTTTTTACGATTCTATCCTACTTTCTTGCACTCTTAGTAGTCATAAACGAAACGAGTTGCTTCCGAGCCTTCCTAGACAAATCTCCGTCTATACAAACGAATCTCGATTGGCCTAGACAACCATAAGTCTATATCGGTTGTCTCCGCCTAACAGTATATTGTTAGATCTCCTTGTTACCAAGGCTCTCTACCTACGAGTGAACCACGGTTCACATCACCTCCTCACCGCACGATACGGCGAGACACCAAGTGTCTAGCCCTATATCCATAAAACCATTGCCTCCAACACTCCGGCTTGGTTAGCTCGAATACGAGCACAAAGAGAAAAAGAGATGTCGCAGCCTCCACAGCAAATCGGTCCAGGGGAACCGATGGATACTTCAGGGGACAATAGTCCCAGTGCCTTCAGTAATCCCACCTCTCTCGATCCAGCCCTTCGAAATCCACGAAGAGGTGGAAGGACCCCTAGCATTGCGCCGACATCGAGAGCAACATCTCCTCATTCCAGATCTACTACACCACGTCCGAATACCCACGCCGTCGATCTCGCAAGACTCGCGGCCCGGTTAGGAATAGTTATTGGGCAGATCCGTCAAGACATTTCCACCAGTATCGACACCTCCAATATTGCATTTGAAACCCTCTCTGCAGATTCTCAGGAGAATGCAAAAGGACTAATCAAAGTCCAAAAGCAATTATTGGAAGGACAAGATTTGCATGATAGCGAGATGACACTCGTATTGCAACAATGTGTCCTGGTGGAAGCCAACGTTCGGGACCTCCAGACCCAGTTGGCGAAGGAGATTGCTGCTAAGTTAGCGCAGCAAGATGCTCGACATGAGCATCACGAGGGAGTAACCTCTCAATTGCAACGAGAAGCCCTAGAAAGAGACCTCACCGTGGAACGGGAGTTCCAGGCATTCAAGGATAACCAATTCCAACAAAACATGACTCTTCGAGCCATGATATCTAACCTCGCCGAAAGACAAGAACGCGAGGCTCAGAGCTACAGTGACTTTACCCGAACGATACAACGAGATCAAACTCGTATCATGGATACTCTCGGACTACTGACAGAGCGGGTAACAGAGATCACACAAAATCGACCCACTGGTCGACAAGTAGCGTTGGAATCGGTCCCTGAAAGTTGGGCAGAAGCCAGAGAGGAGACTCAACCTCCAGAGGGGCCTTCCCGAGATAAGGGAAAGCAAAGAGAAGGAGAACCTCCCATCCCTGCGGCACCAGGGGGTGACCCAGATGATGATGGGAGTGATGATGAAGGAGGAAACGGAGGAAGACGTGGTGGAGGCCCATCCAGATTTAGCCGCGGATTGACACCCGAACAACGTGGAACAGCCGATGTACTGGCGGAAGCCTTTGCATTAACCACGAAACGACCGGCTGATGCACCCCCATTTTTCGAAGCAAAGCCTTCACAATGCGTTCGCTATTGGTTACTACAATGTGTGGACTACTTCGAAAGAAATCCTAGAACTTGGGATAGTGACCGAGAAAGGGTCATCTTCGCACTAGGAAGAACCAAAGGGGAGTTAGTCAACCCGGTAGCAATGTGGTACCGTAGGGCTATGGATGGACTCCATGGAGTGGAGCAAGATGCCGGCCTGGCAACCTGGACACGATTCGACCACGAGTTCACAGAACGGTTCGCATCAATAGAGGAGGGACGAAAAGCGGTCCGTGATATGGAGAAAGTTGAATATAAAGATAATATTCAAAACTACGTCCAAATCATGACCAACCTTAATACGAAGGCCAAGATAACTGGTCCAGCATGGCGTCTGGCGATGGAAAAAAAGTTACCAGCTAGCATACGTTTACGCCTGTCCCTAAAGACCTTCGATACCGATGCAGAATGGGAAGCAGCACTCAGGAAGGCAGGCCGAGAAGAGGAGGAACTAAAGGAACGGGACCATCTGTTACGGGATAGACCAAAACCCGTGAAAACTTCTTCCGAAGATAAGAAACCTGACAAACCCAGGTTTAAGAAGGAGAAGCCCCAAATCAAAGGCGGTGGTCCCTCCAAAAAGCGAAGAAGGGAACCGGAACCCGATAAACTGGCGAAAAGACCCGGCGGAGTCAATAAACAAACGCATACCAACTTCAAAAAAGCCCATGAAGGAATTCCCCAGTCCGTCATCGACGAACGAAATAAAGACGGCATATGCACTCGTTGTGGAAAGAAAAACCACGACTATAAAACATGCTGGGGACAAATTAAGGTGTCTACTACAAGGGCAGAGCGACCTACTCTCCCCATTAGACACAGGGCTAGGACGGTAGCTACGGTACACCGTCCCCGCAACATTTCCGCCACCCAAACACCTAGAGGAAACAAACTTTGGGAACTAGGCGAAGATGAGGAAATGACTTAGGTCACCTCATATGGCACCAACGGCAACGGCGTTTGGGTAGTCGGGGTTCGTTAGGATACGAAACCGGAATCGAAATTGGGAACCCCCCGGGGCTGGGGTGAAGTTAGCGAACGGAACCAAGCACCAGCGGTATTTTCGTCTGGGTAGTCCGCCAGGGTCAGCGGGAACCAAAATAACACCTTGACCAGGCATCCTATCCATACCAGCAAGCAGGCATATTAAGTAGGGCTGTGGGTAAGAGACCTCCAGTCAGAAGGGTTGCCGAATTCATGACGATGAAATCGGCCTGAAAGACTGCGCAAGCCCACCTTCCCGAACCTATCAGTCCTGAAGCTGAGTTATGTCGGAAAGAGGGGATGGTTCAAGCGCCCGGACAAAAGCAGCGAGTAAACTAGTTAGTCTCTCCAGTACACTAGTTATCCCGCAGACCTTACCCACAAGCGTTTTCCACTCCCAGTTAGTTACTAGGGTTGGTGAAGGATGATACGGACGACCATATCACGTGTCGGGATCTCAACCCCAGAAAACATATGTGGAGTTGCAGGACACGTATCCGGGAAGTTGTACCAGCTGGACAGCGCCGGGGATACCTCTATGTTGCACACACAGCTGTTTCTGGTTGGAAGATCAAACCAATCCTTAAGGGAAAAGGAATTGGAGAGGAACAATAGATTTCGCAAGAAATCAACCTCGTTACCACCAAGGCCCTAAAGCATGAGAGAAAGGAGAGGCATCCAGCCTGAGAACTGGTCGTGCACTATTAAGTGTATCGGTGAAACGCCGAGTAGGGATTTGGAATTTTCTTTATTAATAGGAAACCAGTTTGTCTGAGGAGACCTGTATGGTCGAAACTGCGCGGGCGCGGTAACAAACATCCTAGTTGTTATCATAACCTCAGACATGTCGAAACGAAAAGACGACGGTTCGACCCCTCATCCAAAAAGACGCGCGTTTGACGCGCCAAAACCAACGCGATATGACTGTCCCGAGGGATACGCTCATATCCATGTTTTAAACCCGAACAGACAAAGATACAAAATCCGTGTTCTGTTAGACTCAGGATCCAACGTGTTCCTAATCAACAAAGACCTCGTTTATGAACTGAAAATTCAGTTCACAGAGATAACGAATCCGGTCACAATTCAAGGCTTCGATGGAGTACCATCTCCATTAGGAGGAAAGTTTTATACGCGTCCACTATGGCTTGAAATTAGACGCAATAAATACTTGTCCGAAGTTGCGTGCGAAATCGCAGCAGCCGGAGGTTATGGGATGATTATCCCATTTGGGTGGTGGCATTCAGAACACCCCCTATCGAATATTGGGGATCCTGATAACTGGGAATTCAAAGACCCTGAATGTAAAACTACCTGTGTGGAAGAAGCAGACGAAGGAATTACAGATATGTTCGAATACGACGAATCGGTAGCGTGGGATGAGAACGCGATTCAAATTGGAAGAATCGGAACCATCGAAGACCCCAATGAGGTCAACTTCGACTCCCTCCCTATATACTACTGGGAATTCAAGAAACTGTTCCTACGGCAAACTGCAACAAAGTTAGCCCCGAGAAGAACATTCGATCATGAGATTGAGCTAGTTGATAGACCGAAACCCTCCTGGGGACCCATATATCCCTTATCCGAAAAACAACTTAAACTCCTACGCGAATATCTCAATGATATGATCCGTTAAGGGAAAATTAAACGAAGTCAATCACCATTTGGTACACCAATCCTTTTCACACCAAAAGCTGATGGTCGACTACGTTTAGTAGTGGATTACGGAAACTTAAACAAGATTACTATCTTAAATAAGTACCCACTACCTCTAATGTCGGAACTACGCGATCGAGTAGCAGGCGCAACCATCTTTTCAAAAATCGACTTAAAAGTCGGTTATAACCTGATTCGGATAAAAGAAGGGGATGAATGGAAAACGGCCTTCCGAACACGATATGGACACTACGAATATAAGGTAATGCCGTTTGGATTAGCCAACGCTCCGGTAACGTTTCAAGATATGATGAACGAAGTTCTCGGAGAACATCTTGACCAAGGAGATGTCTGCTACCTTGACGATATTCTCATCTATTCAAAGACTGAGAAAGAACATATTGAGTTGGTAAAAAAGGTTCTGCAAAAACTAGCGGATTTCCAACTCGCAAATTCAATTAAAAAATCTTTTTTCCACGTGAAAGAGGTAGAATTTTTAGGCTACATAGTGGCCGTTGATGGGGTGTCCATGAGCACCCGAAAGGTGGACTCCGTATTGGATTGGAAGCCACCTAAGTCAGTTAAGGAAGTCCAGATCTTCCAAGGATTTGCGAATTTTTACCGACGCTTTATAGAAAACTTCTCTAAAATCTGTGCTCCGATCACAGAAACATTGAAGGACGATCCGAAAAAGTTCTGGTTGGGCCTGGAACAAGAGGCAGCTTTTCAAGAACTTAAGAGAAGATTCACTTCTGCCCCTATTCTACACCATTTCTTTCCCAAAAGAGAAACGGTCATGGAAACAGACGCTAGCGACTTCGCTTTAGGATGCGTCTTATCGCAGTTCGTGGAAAAACGACTGCATCCACTGGCGATTCATTCCCTCAAACTGAACTCAGCAGAGCGGAATTAGGAGATCCACGATAAAGAACTAGTGGCGATCCTAGAAGCAGTCAAAGAATGGCGCCAATACTTGGTTGGAACTGAAAAACCGGTTACTGTCGACACTGATCACTAAAACCTCCAATATTTCCTCACCTCAAAGGTCTGGAGCGGTCGCCAGCTCCGCTGGGCACAAAAGCTCGCAGATTACAATTTCAAAATTGTCTACCGCCCGGGCACCAGAGGTGGAAAACTGGATGCACTCAGACGACGGCCGGAGTACCGTCCTGAGGAGGGAGCTTCACATCGCGAACAAGCGATCTTGAAGCCCGAACATTTCCAAATCAGTTCAGTTACGAGAACTAAGATGGGGGAAATTCGAATCTGCTTACTTGCAGGAAACCCTGAAGGCGATATATGTGGAGACGACATCCAAGAGGAGCCTAAATGGAATGATCCCAATTCCGTTATTCGGGTCAAAAGGTTAGACACAAGAGCAAGGCTTCCAACCAAGGGCTCAAGAATGGCAGCAGGGCATGATCTCTACGCTCTGCAAGAAGACATAGTTCCAGCAAGGGGACAGTTAATAGTCGGAACCGGTATAGCAGTAGGACTACCGGTTGGAACATACAGAAGAATTGCTCCCAGAAGCGGGTGTAACGGGGGCTCCCTCTGGGAAGATGGATCCCGAGGTTGCGACCGCACCGAAGTATTCTTTCAGAAGTAAGATAAAGATAATCAACAGTAGAGTTGAAAAAATAAACGGTAAAACTTAATATCGTTAAGCCACAGCTTTACTCAATTAAGTCCTGATCTCGAGAGGTAGTTGATTGCCAGAGTAGAGGAGAACTCGCATATACTTAAGTAGGTTTGGTATGCTGCCAGTTACTCCCCATCACTACTCTGCGTTCGCGAGCACCCAACTCCCGTGGGCTGTCTAGCCAACCTCTACGGGTCGGACCAACGATCCTCCGTAGCGAACTAGACCACTCGGTGGTGTTCTAACATCTGCCCGATAGAAGTGTTTTAGCCGCTGCATCTCCAATGCAACCGCAGGAGTAAAAACTCTTCATATCGTGGTCATGCCAGTAGCGAGCTGTCATGCCCGTGCGGATACTATACCGACTATGGAACTCTCTACCCATATACACTTAGTCTTCTGCAAGCATTCGCGGCTCCTGAACATCTATCCGGTTCTACTCATTTCCATATCATTCCGGAAGATAGCCACGTAGCTCCCCCGATAGACCACTCTGGAGGTTGACTACCAATAGGCGCTACCCACAGTCAACCCTCCTAGAAGTAGGTCATATCGTGGCCCCAGACTAGTGTCTTAGAGTCCTTAACGATTCTCCAACACTATTACTCTTTCGGGGCAACGGACTTCGGTTACCTCGCCTACTGGCCTCCGGTAACCTCACATACTACTCTTGACTTCAAAGCAGTATTACTCCGTCAGTTTTGGTCCGTTTTACACGAAACCACCTGGAGGCTATTCTCCAGGTTCTCCTCTTCCCCCTCATATATCCTGCGGACAGCTTCCGGTCGGACGGACGGCGTGAGCGCATACGGAGTTACGGCAACATCTCCACTTGGAGACTTCTGCTAGACTTACAGCAACTCTTCAGGCTGTAGCCCATGACGCTAGGGACTTATAACGGGGCCGGAGGGGGGTGTTAGCAACCACACCTCCAAGTTACTTGTTCGGAGCTCAACTGGTTGTGCGGGAGTGATCCGCACAATCTGAGAATCGAACACCCTATGTAGTTTCGCGTGACAAACAATCTAGTAACTTCCCCCGAAGTCCTGCGTAACAAGTTACTTTCAAGGTAGGGTAACTTGACTCCATAGCTGGGTAACCCGTGGCCCAAGGCAGGGTAACCCTAGTCCGAAGGTAGGGTAACTTTACCTGGACTCTCCGTCGAGTAATTCAGGGTAACTCCCAAATTGACTACTTGGGTTACCCTACAGAGTAGGGTAACCCCCAACCATTACTAGGACCTATGTACCTTTGGTATGGCCTAGCATGCCCGACTGAGGTACCTAACCACCGGTACCTCCACCTGGTAGACCTAAGTCTACCGCCAGCCCTACCGCGGTAGTCTCTGGACTCCGGTATGGGTGTAGGTTTGGCTACTTGTAATAGTACTCAGTGGAGTCTCGTTACAGCGGGTTAGCCGTTAAAAGCGGGATTTCAATAGGTGCGGAGTAATTGATGCGGATTACACCGGAGAACTCAAAGTTCTACTATTCAACCACCAAGACGCGGACTTTCACATCAAAGAAGGGGACCGTATTGCCCAACTAGTGATAGAAAAGATTAATACCGCTGATATGATGGAAATAGATAGCCTGGACGAAACAGAAAGAGGAACGGCGGAATTCGGTAGCACAGATATTGCTACAAGAGCTATGACTATCTAAGAGATTGAACCAGTTGTTAGCCAGCTCCATGCATCAAAGGATCAGAATAAATACTGGTATGACGTATCCGAAATACTCGAACGAACCCTCATGACTAGTACTATACTAGCCCACAAAGAATTAAAGAAATTCAATCCTGAATTTCTGGAGCAGATTCAGAAGGCCATTCCAGGTGATAAGGAATGGCTAAAGCGAAGAAAAGAGTTGGAAAAACTCAGAGAAAACAACAAACCTTTCCCGAAGGATTGGACCCTAAGCGATGATTTGCTTTACTATAAGCAACGACTATTGGTATCAAACAACCAAAGCCTTTATACCACAATAGCAGAAGGGTGTCACGACACGAAAATTGCGGGACACTTCGGACAAGAGAAAACTCACGAAATCATCATGCGAGATTTCTATTGGAAAGGCCTCGCTAATTGGGTAAATGATTACGTACAATCATGTGACAATTGTCAACACAACAAGTCACCACGCCACGCAAAGTATGGTCTACTTCAACCACTATCAATACCATATGCAGCTTGGACATCTATATCCGTGGACTTCATAACGCAGTTACCACAAAGTCAAGGATGTACCCAGATAATGGTAGTGGTGGATCGATTCACCAAGATGGCTCATTTCATCGGATTAGAGGGAACGGCTACTGCGAAAGATGTCGCTACCGCCTTCATGAAGGAAATATGGAAGCTACACGGCTTACCATCAGAGATTGTCTCAGATATGGACTCGAAGTTTGCAGCAGAATTTTGGGAATCGTTGTGTAAAGCATCGGATATAAAAAGGAGGATGTCAACTGCATACCATCCACAAACTGACGGACAAACTGAACGAACCAACCAAGTGCTGGAAGATTACTTATGAAGTTTTGTCAATTACGATCAGGACGATTGGTATCAGCTCCTACCCTTTGCCGAACATGCTTACAACAACTCGGCAACCAATGCACACGGAATGACCCCATTCTAAGCAAACTATGGGTTCCATCCTCAAACGGAATGGATGAAGGAGCGCGAAGCGCATAATCCAGGAGCAACACTTTACGCAAACTGGATAAAAACGATTCATGAGCAAGCACGGCAATCACTCGAACAGACACGAGAAGCTATGGCCAAATATTATGATAGAAAGGCGAAGCAACAACCAGACTTCAAACCAGGCCATAAAGTAATGTTAAATGCAAAGAATATTTGTACCCGCCGGAAGTCCAAAAAGTTAAGCCCAAAACTTTATGGACCCTTCACGATTCTGGAAAAACGAGGAAGCCGGGCATTCAAACTCAACATATCGGATCGTTGGAATATACACCCAGTATTCCATGTTTCTCTGTTAGAACCCTACAGAGAGTCGGTACGAGCAGACCGACAACGACCTCCCAGGGAACCCGATGATATCAAAGGCGACCTACAATGGGAAATAGAAAAGATTGTAAGAAGCGAAATACGCTCTTACAGGAAAAGGGTCCGTGGCCGGTATCAACAGATACGCGAGCTCTGGTATTTTGTTAAATGGCAGGGTTGTTCCGAAGACGAGAACACTTGGGAACCTGCAACAGGAATGGATAATGCGAGGGAATTGGTGGAAGGATTTCATCGCGATAATCCCGAAATGCCACAACGGGCAGAGGAAGGACGATGAAGATAAGGTTTTCCTGCCGTGGACAAGCAAACGCGGAAGGTTTTTTACCCTGCTTTCATCGGGTCCTTAAATGATTAATGTTTAAGGTTTATTATTTAATATTTAAAATTTAATGTTTAATTTTTATTTTGTACCAAAGGGGCATTCGAGGCGAAGCCCTAGAGGAGGGAGCTCATGTTAGGAGTACCCGATTCCGATAGCCTAGGAGTACCTTAGGCAGGGTAACTTTACCCGAGTTCGAGAATCTTAGTCTCCAACACCCCCCTCCGGCGCCCTTACGGGGCCCGCGCGTCATCATACACATCAACCTTTGTTGCGTCCTGTGACTATATGGTCACAGAATTGAAGGTGTCAGAATAACACCGTATACATCGCTGCCGTTCGACCGACCGAAGGCTGTTCGCAGGATATATAAGAGGGGACCTCTGGCTAGACCTGGGAAGGCTACTCCCCTGCCCTCCATCCCGAAGCCGAAAGAATTTCCGTGATTTTCCCCGATATCGCTGCCTCGGTTCTCCGTGAAGCCAACTGCCCCCTACCTCTCTCCCTGTCTGCCAGGGTCAACGACAGAGGCTCAGTCACCCTCACTGTCCTTGACCCCTACACTCCCGCCACCTCCTACGCCCCATACTATCAGGCTCTCGCCAATCGCCTCAACCAGCTCTCTCCGGTAGGCGACAATGCCTACCTGCCATCCCGTCCTACCCCCAACGAGACCCAACTCGCCATCCACTCCCTCCCCCTCGCCTACCTCCCAGAAGAACAAGACGATCTCCTCTCCCTCCTCCAGGAGTCCGTCCGTAACGCCACGGGCGTCATTATTTTCTCGGCCCGCTACCTCAACCGTGACTTGGAATCCAGGATGTCCAAGTCTGCTACCTCCGTTGTCGTCACCATCGCCCCCCAGGACGTTAATGCCATGGGAACCTCGATCCACCTCTTCTCTAGAAGGCGTCGTGTTGAACGCGCCATCTCATCCAACCACTTCCCCCAGTGCCGCAACTGTTGGAAGTTCGGCCATCAGGCTCCTCGATGTATGCTGGATCACCCGATATGTCCAATCTGCTCCCTCTGGCACACACATTCGGCGCACCACTGCCAGAACCCCACCTGCCCTAAAGCAGGTAACACCAAGGCAGTCCTCAACTGCTGCCCCTCCCCAACTGCTTCCTGCCCTAACTGTAAGGAACCGCACGCAGCCACTGACAGAGACCGCCCGGAGCGGCCCGCCCCAACCCCCCAAGACCCCCCCACCTCACAGTCGCTAGGTCACAATGACGAGGATGGCATGGATGTCGGCCCTAATGGTGCTGACGCTGATGCTGGCCCCTCCACCCCAAGACAAACTCTTGCCCCGCCTTTCGCGACTCCCCGGCGCCCCCGTCCCCGCGTTCCACCCGAGACACCTCAGACAGCCACTCGTTCCTCCTCTAGGGTTAGCGTCCCCTCCACCCAGGGGGACTATGACCCAGCCAGCAGCGCAGAAAACCCCTCCGGCTTGTCCGGGTAAATGCCTTCTCCCATCTCTCCTCTCCCCAGGCCCTCTGGCAGGGATCCTGGCCTTTTAAACCTCTCTTTCATTCAATATAACAGCTTGGGTAGCTGGGATGTTTTTCTTTCTTTGTTTCAAAGTTTTTCTGCTTTGTCTTCCTTACCTGCAATTGTGGCCATACGGGATCCCCCTGTGTGGCGGGCACGCTTACCTTCCTTCCCTGGTTATAAATGTTTTTCCCCGCCCTCCTCTTTTGGCAAACCACGTGTGGCCTGCTACGCTCTCTTGTCTTTCCTTGAAGTTGTTTCCCTCTTGCCCGTGTGGGTGAGCCAGTCTGCCAACATTATGGCGGTCGACCTGTTCTCCAACGTGGGCTTTTGCTCCTCCAGACAAACTCTCCTTCGGGTGTACAATGTGTACAATACCCAAGGTGTCTCAACCCATACACGCATTGTTCCTCCCGAGTTATGTTTTCCTGATTTGAGTTTTCCCGTTTTTGTTTTGGGAGACTTTAACCTCCACTACCCGCTCTCCGACCCATTGTGGGTCCTCTCATCTGCAGGGCTTAGAACGTCAGTTCCTTACTTTCAGTTGGCCTCTTTGCATGGCTTTTCCCTCCTTAATACCCCCAGCGTGTTTACTTATTTTCCTTTTGCATCCGTGGGCAGACCCTCCGTCCTTGATCTCTCCTTTGCCAATAGCGCGGCAGCTCAACTCTTTGAGGAATGGGCTACCGCGCTCCCGTCCACCGGCTCTGACCACGTTCCGATTTGCATTTCTCTCTCCACCCCTGTGTTGCGCCCCCCTGCCCCCACACCAGCCTGGGCCAAGACTGATTGGACTGCCCTTGGCGATGCCCTTAAGTTATTTGTTGTTTCTCCACCTCTCACCCTCCCGACCTTGTCCTCGGCCGCTATCTGGTTCGATAACAATGTTGACCGCCTCCACACCACTCTCCTCCTGCACACCTCTCTTAACCACATGTCGACCCGCTCTAAGGCTTGGTGATCGCCGCTCCTCTCCTCGCTCAGTATCTCCTTCCACGCAGCCACACGTCAGGCCCGCAAGGCCCCTAGTATGGCCTCCCAGGCCCAGGCCCGGACGTTCCGCAACGCTTACTTTAACGCCATCAAGCAGGCTAAGTGAAAGTACTGGGATGATTTCCTCTCCTCCGCGACCCCGAAGACCGTGTGGACAGCCAAACTATTCGCAATGGGACGCCCCCCTGACCGGTTTCCCTCCTTCCCGGACGCTGACACTCCGCTTGCTGTCAACACCGCCCTTCTGACCTACCTTTTCCCCCCTAGAGAATCCTCCTCCCCTCCTACTATCCTGCGCCCCTTCAAGGACCTTGACGTTCTCACTAAAGAAGAGATCTCCAAGGCCCTGGAATCCAGCTCTAGCTCGTCCGCCCCTGGCCCCGACCACATCCCATACTCGGTATGGAAAAGAGTCCACGGAACAAATCCGAAGATCCTCACCTCTCTCCTGAGCCCCCTCCTGCTATACGGTTTTCACCCCTCATCCCTCAAGCAGGCCAACGGCATTGTACTCGATAAGCCAGGCAAGGCCTCCTACGATACACCAGCCTCCTTTCGCGTCATAGTCCTCCTCCAAACCCTGTCCAAGATCCTGGAGTGTGTGGTAGCTGTAAGGCTAGCCGCAGTTGCTCAGGCCAGTGGCCTTGTCCACCTTAACCAATGTGGTTCACTATCGGGCATGGGCACTTTTGACGCCCTTGCTACCCTCTCACATGAGGTCAGGCTTTCGCACATCCTGGGCCTCTGTTCCTCCACACTCTTCCTTGACGTCAAGGGGGGCTTTGATAACGTCGACTCAGCTGCCCTGTGCGGCAAGCTTCGGGAAAGGGGTGTTCAACCCTACCTTGTTTCGTAGGTCCGATCCTTCTTACATGGCCGACAATGCCACCTCCTATACCAAGGTTCTCCTAAAGTCCTCTCACCGGTCCAGGTCGGCACCCCCCAGGGATCACCTGTCTTCCCTCTTCACTTCCTGATTTATGTTTCCTCCCTCCACTTCCCAGTCCCCAACGGCATTATCCTCTCCTACGTCGACGACTTCGCCATAACAGTAGCTTCACCTTCCTACAGACCCAACGTCCAGAAGCTGCAAGCAGTCGCGTCATCACTCACATCGAAAGGACGGCGCATCGGTGTCGCCTTCTCCCTCCACAAAACAGAACTAATGCACTGGAGGACGCCCCAGCAGAGGGGGCCTCCATCTCCCCTCCCCATCTCAGTCGACTCCATCCCCTACAAACCGGCCTATGTCCTTTGTGGCTGCGTTACTGGCTGGAGCTAGCGACTCCTGCGTTGGACCGAGAAACCTCCTCCCATTTTACAAGACGCCTCGCCCTGGCTGAGGCTGCCCTCTCTACAATAGACCGCCTCTCCCGTCCAGGCAAAGGGCTCGCCCCACACCTATGTCACCGACTGGCCTCCTCCCTTGTCCGCCCCATCCTCCTCTAGGGTAGCGACCTGCTCTGCCCCAACGCCAAGATGCTCGACAAGATGAGAGCGTTCTGGCACCGGGTGCAGAGGTGGGTGACAAACTGCTTCACTTCCACTAACACGGCCATTCTCCCCTGTGAGGCCTCCCTCCCTCCAATTGACCTCCTGATCAAGCACCTACAATGGCTGGCAGCGGTTCGCCTCGTCTGCCTGCCACCAGAAATCAACCCGGCTTCCGCCCACCTGGACCACTCCGTCCCGACTACGTCCCCCTTCTGGGCACCTGACTCCCTCTGCCTCCCTAGTTCCGTCCGAGGCCGACACCCTTGGGCCGGCCGCAACTACACCCCCCATAGATGGTTCGCCAACCCGCCCTCCCCGCCCAACCGACGTCACCTTCCTGTCGATGCAGTTGCCCACCGACTCCACTTCATTATCGGTGGTCGTAGTGACCCCCTCCTTCCGGCAAACCCTCTCCTCTTGCCCCCCCTGCAGGTAGTCCCGCTTGGGGCCCCAGCCCTCTACGCTTCGCTCAAGGCCCAGTGCCGCGAGGAGCTCCTCGCCTCCTGGCGCCTGCTCTCGCCACGCCCGCCTTACTACCTCTTCGGCCCCACCCTGCGCCCGCACCCCTTTATGGACCTGGGGCGTTTCCTTTCAGGCCGGCTCCATCAGATGTGCGCCGGCAAAAGCTACTTGGCTGCCCATCCCTCATGGCACGACACCGACCCCTCTCCCCTCTGCCCTTGGTACGAGGAGGGGGACGAGACGTTCGAGCATGCCCTCCTGTCTTGATCTGCCAAGTCTGCCGCCCGTGATCGCCACCTCCAGGGGATAACGGATGTTGGACTTGACTCTTCTCTATGGACCTCGATCCCGATGCTTTTGGGCCTCGGTCGATAACTTACCGCTAGCAGGACTGGTTTCTCCCCCGACATGTATGCAAAATATGCCCCCCACCAACCTACCCTCTCGCCCTCCCCTTCCCCTCTCACCTCGCCTCGGTTGTCGTTGGCTGGGTCGCCAAATGGTCTAAGTGGTGGAAGGTCTCCTGTCTGATTTCATTTACTTGTTGTTATTATGAGTTTTTGATTTGTTTCCGTTACGATACTAGTTAGTTAGTAGTTTTCCTTTATGAGTCCTGTGTAGGCAATGCGTCGGTTATTGGACGCCATCGGAGGATCTGGTTTTGGTTTTTTCCTGTGTTAGTTGATTGATTTTGGGTTTTGTTTCTGCCATAGCTAGCACTGCAAGCATGTTCTTGTACCTTAACCAAACAAGGAATACATGATATAAAAAAAAAAAAAAAAAAAAATGTCTAGACCTGGGAAGTGGAACGAAGTTAATCCGTCAACTACGCAGGAAGTTACAAGGCTTCAAAGATATGACATCTTGGGTGTGGGCCGTAAGTAACGGGACGTTTTCGTACAAGGTCATGAGATGAATGTTAGGAGGTTCGGGATAACGAACCAATGCATTCACATCCACCCTTCGACGATTAGAAAGAGTCTAGAGCTACTGGAAACACTACCAAAGAAGCCAACTAGCTTCGAGGAGTGTTGCAACTATGATAAGAGGTGTACCGCAGTTGCAGGATTCACAACCAACATAACACGAAGGTCCACCCCCTCTACATAGAACAATCAAGAGTTGCCGACTGAGGAATTATGAGACTATTCAATAGAATGGCCTCTCCTCTACGAGAAGAGTGTCATCGGAATGAATTCTATCGGCTAGTTGTTGAGTCATCACAACTAGAAGTTATCGACTCCGGCATATCTACAGATGCAGTCTCGTATCAAGACTGACCGTCTTGATAACGAAAAGAACTATTGGAGCCAACAGAATTCGACTTGAGAACTCGGCTACAGGTCTACAGACTCTGAGGATCGGATAATTACTACTGGTAACAAGTATGTCTCCCAGGCAGGAAATATTAATTACCGAAGATGGTGTGATGGTTTTGAGGGTCTCCCAGTGTTCGCACTGTCATGGAGAACTCGACGTCGCGCATTAGACTTGAAGAGGTACATATTTTGTATGCTAGATAGATGTAGCCCGCGAATACTCAGACGCGGAATATAAATATCAAAGTGCCTCCCAAGCTTTAGACATCATCAAGCAACGGAGAAGAGACCTTAACAATATAATATTGTTCTTACGATTCTATCTCACTTCCTTGCACTCTTTGTAGTCATAAACGAAACGAGTTGCTTCCGCGGCTTCCTAGATAAATATCCGTCTATACGAAAGAATCCCGATTAGCCTAGACAACCATAAGTCTATACCGGTTGTCTCCGCCTAACATCGTGATACTAAGCCAAATAGCAGCCATCGGTATATTTTCCCCTGGCGAACTCGGACACTATGAACAAATCTAAAACTATCAACAAAAATAGGAGATGAGACATGCTAAATTCTATTTTAATCTGTTGAAGGATCTGGCAGCTAAAATGGCCAACTGGTAGAAGGTAACAGTGAGTGATAGTTGTGATTGTGGGAGTACACGGTAACTTGGATGTTTGTTAAGTTTTTCTTAGACTGCGACGTGTTGAGTAACACTTGGACAACCACGCTACATCGCCATCAGTACATCAATAACATGTCTGTCAACTACCATTGCTCCTCAGTCACTATACAATCAAATCTAATATTTTAGGACAACATTCCACTCAATATCAGCTTTCTATTACACTAAAGAACATCTTCCTACTGTGTGTTTACAAGACGTTGTAGCCTATTTTGTGTCCTGACAAAGTGCTGACTTTGATACCAGATTCCACAGCTATCCTTCAAGCGCAGTACTTCATACTTTGCATTGACGTTCTACTGGGCGCCGGCTATCCAACGGTATAGAGAACGTCTACTCGGCATCAATATTGGTGGAAATAGAGCCCAATATAGACGTTATGTTTACCCTGGCGAAGTGCTGACTTTGTCACCAGATTACATGGTCATCCATTCGGGGCAGTACTTGATACCTTATAGCAATATTCAACTTGATTCCAGCTTTCCAACATTATAAAGAATGTCTACTCAGCATCAATATTGGTGGAGATACAGCCTATGATGGAGGTGATATTTACTCCGGTGAAGTGCTGAATTTAACGTCAGATTCCTCCACCATCCTATGGGCACCGTACTCGATACTTTACAAAAATTTACAACTTGATGTCAGCTTTCCAACTGTATATACAACGTCTTCTTGGCATCAATATCGATGGAAATAGAGCCTATTAGAGAGGTAATATTTACCCTGGTGAAGTGCTGCCTTTGACACCAGATTCTGTCCTCAAAGCACTGACGACCAGGTTGACATTTGGTGGCTGAGATGTACTCGATGCCAGCTTTCCAACACTATAAACGACGTCTTCCCTGCACCATTATCGGTGGAGTTACAGCCTATTTTGTGTCTTGGCGAAGTGCTGACTTTAACACCGGATTCTGTCCTCAATACTTTGATGCTCAGGTAGACATTTGGTGTCCCAGATGTACTCGTCTCCAGCCTTCCAACAATATAAAGGATATCTTACCTGCATCAATATCCATCTAGCTACAGCCTATTATGTGTCCAGGCGCAGTGCTGACTTTGATCCCAGATTCTATCCTCAATGCTCTGACACCCAGACTGACGTTTGGTGTCCTAGACGTACTCGACGCCAGCTTTCCATCGGTGTAAAGGACCTCTTCCCTGCACTATTATCTGTGGAGTTACAGCCTATTTTGTGTCCTGGTCAAGTGATGACTTTGATGCCAGATTCTGTCCCCAATTCAATAATGTCCAGCCCGATGTTTGGTGTCCTAGACATACTTGAAACTAGTTTTCCAGCGGTATAAAGGAGGTCTTCCCCGTGTTAAGATCCGTGAAGCTACAGCCTATTTTGTGTCCTGGCGATCTGCTAACTTTGATACCATATTCCTCAACCATCCTTGAGGTGTAGTACTCCATAATTTCCAGCAATATTCTACTCGATGCCAGCTTTCCAACGGTATAAAGGACGTCTACTTGGCACTAATATTGGTGGAGTTATAACTTGCTTTACCTCTTAGACTCTGTATTACTCGTGTATTCTTGCTTACTTTTTGTACCCTACCCCAGTCCTGTGTATCTATAAAAATAAATCTTGTTTAATGTAAAAATATAGTTTGTTATAGAATAACCGGGGTATAAGTTATGCTTTGTATTGGCTGTATCTCATGAATTCTTAATTTTAAGAGACGTATTCTGACGTCTATTCCTATGTGTAGATGCATCCAGAGTTTTAGGTGTGTATTCTGTTACCTCCTGAGTTTTGCAGGTACATCCTGTTGCATCCTAAGTTTGGCAGGAATAGCCCCTTACATCCTGGCGTTCATTGATACGTCCCTCTACGTCATAGTTAACGATTAGCGTTCTCGATGTTATGTGAGTCAGACGAACAGGACGCACAGGATGCAACCTAGAATTTTTGCTGATGTAAATCTGTGACGGTATGTTGTTCACCACTGTATTATCTTCCAAATTAATGAACAATAGCAGAATGACTCCTCCAAATCTTATGAAATATAAGGGAACTAAGAGTGATACATGCATGAATGTGCTAAGGAAATAATAAGAAAAGAGATCTTACTAAGATAGCATGCCGCAATTGTTACCTGCACAAGCTGGAGTTTGAATATCAGGCAATAAGAGCCCATACCAGGGCTCCGACGTCAACAGCAAATGCCATATACCTATGAGCACTATGAAATGCAATGGCATTAGCAAAGAACAACCAGTAAAGAACTCCAACTGCTCAGGCTTCTATGGAACGAGAAGTGGATATAGAATCTTACCTTGGAGCAGTTTCTGTAATTGTTAACTTGGAGAATAAACTTCATGGTCTTATAATATCTAGTCTACCTGTTCCACCTCTTGGTACGCGAACTTGCCTATGTTTATCTTGTCTACAGGAGGTTGACAATGTAAATATGGAGGACTGGAGTTTGGAACTGCCAGAAAGATTCGTAGAAGGTATTAATGTACGGGCCCAGGAGGAGTAGACCTCAGAGAGAAATTCAAGGGCTCTTGGGGGTAGAATCCAATACTTTAACAGTGTTGGAAGAAGGGAGCTTGGTTGGGAGTATTTCAGAGCTACCAGAAATAGTTTTAGGCGCTATATGATCCATGTCAGGGATGAATGGCATAGAGGAAATGTTTGAGACCTTTGAGAGGATGTCGGATACAGTTGAACAGCCAAGTACAATGTACAAGATACTAGGACATTAGAAAGTAGGCTTGCATATTCCAGAAGTCCTGGAAGAGCTAGTATCAGGAAGTGGAATGATTGGTAGTTTGGGCTTTGAGATGGAAGCTATTAGGGATGGATTAGATACAGTGGAGGACTCAAGTATACAAGGAGAAATCTTGGGGGTGGTGGGATAATTAGTGGCCTTGAATATACTAGAGAGCTCAGAATTGGAGACTTTATCTGATCAAATTTCAGTTTTGGAATTGATATTGTCTAAATGTCTTGATTCCAAACCTTGATCTAGCAGTCTTGCAACTTTAACAGAGGTGGAAAAGTATCAACCAGTATACACTATTAAATGCAACTTTACCACATAGCGTATGAGTTTAATTGATAGTCAGTACGAATCAGGCTTGTCACACATTTCTGATAGTACTATTTGGAAGGCCCTAAATTAGTGTAGTATTACAGCTTATCATGAAGAATTTAAATTCATACATAAGCTTAAAACAAAAGCATTAAGACTTGCCAATTGTAAGGAAAAAATATCATGGACAATTAAGGACTAGGCCAATTATGGTTCTATAGATGAAATGTCTATTGAAGTAGGACTGCTATAAGGGTTAAATCTTGTATAGTGAGACAATACTGAGCGATGGCATAACAATTGTATTGAGGCAATGAAAAAATCAGGAGTTTATTAGGCGGAGACAACTGGTATAGACTTAAGGTCGTCTAGGTTAATCGAGATTCATTTATATAGGTGGAGATTGGTCTAGGAAGGCTCGGAAGTAACTCGTTTCGTTTATGACTACTAAGAGTGCAAGCAAGTAGAGTAGAATCGTAAGAACAATATTATATTGTTAAAGTCTCTTTTCCATTGCTTGATGATGTCTAAAACTTGGGAGGCACTTCGATATTTATCTTCCGCGTCTGAGTGTTCGCGGACTACATCTATCTAACATACAAAATATGTACCTCTTCAAATCTAATGCGCAACGTCGAGTTCTCCATGAAGGTGCGAATACTGGGAGATGATGAGAACCATCACACCCTCTTCGGTAATTACTATTTCCTATTTGGAAGACATACTTGTAACCAGTAGTAATTATCCGATCCTCAGAGTCCTTTAGACCTGTAGCCGAGATCTCAAGTCGAACTTGGTTGGCTCCAATAGTCGTTTTAGTCATCAAGAGGATCACTCTTGATGCGAAGTTGCATTTGCATATATGCCGGAGGTGATGACTTCTAGTTGTAATAACTCAACAACTTGAACTAACCAATGGAATTCTGTAACGTGTTCGCTAGGTGCTAATCACATTTCGAGAGGTGTACGATAGTAGAGAGGTGGCCTGCTCTTCCAGAGAGGAGGCGAGAGCTGCAAGAACTAAAGGAGGCTTCGGTGGTGTACTGGAGAAACTAAAGAGTAACCGTTCAACCAAGTATATTGAAAATACTGTCTGTCGAAGTCTGTCCTTTCCATCGTGGAATAGGACGGTCGTTAAATACACAAATCTGTTCATGTCTAGCATTAACGAAACTACACAAAGGTATCAATCGATACACTTTGGCAAAACAATATAAGTATGAAATCGATACTTAAAACAAAACATAAAACAACTAAGTATCAAAACGATACTTCAAACAAACCAAGTATCAAAGCGATACTTAAAACAAAACATAAAACAAAATAAGTATCAAAACGATACTTCAAACAAACCAAGTATCAAAGCGATACTTAAAACAAAACATAAAACAAAATCCTTAACCGAGTACCAGTACCGGTTACATTCCCCAAAACAAAACAACTGTTTAAACAAAATCAAGATTCAATAGTCCTGAAAATTAGAGTCTTCAGAAGGCTCGAAAAACTCGCTTTCTGCTAACATCCAGTTATCGGCATTGAGACACCAAACACAAGTAGAAACCTTAATATAACAGTGGGATTCAAAGAAAGATAAATCACAATAGTCACGAATACCAGATTCGCGGTCAGTTTCCACCCACGCTTCATTGCAATCAGGACAGTAGTCTACCCAGAGGATAGCGAAATAGTCTTCAGGTCAGATAACATCGCGGTTCAACAACAGTCCAACAAGCTGCTGTCGCTGCCTCACATTGATCTCCTCATAGTTTAACATCGTTAAGGTATTCGGATGGTAGCAATTCAGATGAAGTCATCAAGAGCCTGCTCCATGGTTTGGTTCTCTTCATCGCTGCTTTCAAATTCGGACTCAAAGTGTGGGGCCCAGAAACCATCTCGGGCCTCGAGCTCCTTGTGCTATCGCTCTGTTTCCGGCACAGTTGGTGACCAGCACATGGTGACATAGTTGATGGTTGGTGGTAGGGAGTTGTCAGGCATGTTGGCTTCCCACCATTCATTCACCATCTCCATAGCGTGCGCCAGTCCTTCTAACGGTTCCCAGCTGTTCTCAGTTGTGGGGTATCCTTTCCATTTGACGAGGAATTGATCATTTCCATGCCAACGGCGGTGGTCTCGGATTTCTTCAACTTCCCATTCCTCTTTCTTGTCAACGGTGATGGGAGCGGGGCGAGAGTGAATTCGTCCAGGGAACTTAGAGTCGTCATTAGGGTAAAATCGTTTAACAGAGGAGGCATGGAAGGTGGCAGTGGGGCGGCGGTACATGCGTCCATCCATCTGGACAGTATAGTTTTCGGTGTGCTCATCGAAGGCTAAGACCTTAAAGGATCCTCTCCAGCGTGGTTGAAGCTTCTTGCTTCGTCCGGAGGCGGTAATGAACATGTTCCCTTTGACCATAAGCATATCGCCAACAGGAATAGGCACATGTTTGCGTCTTCGCTTCTGGGCAGTAGTGGTGCTTCGGAATCGTGCAGCTTTGATAGCTTGGAAAGCGTCATTGCGTATTGCCTGGTGCCGGTTGAGGCGATCATCTGAGTCGGGGATTGAGGAGTTCTTGAAAAGAGTGGTAGGTAGGAGGGGGTATTGTCTGCCAAAGACTGCTTTGTATGGTGACATCCCAAGGGTATCAGAATATCCGGCATTGAGGTATGCTGCAAGCTCGACAAGGGCGGGTTCCCAATTGGTCTGTCGTTCATTGATTAGATTCCGGATTCCGGTTTTCACTTCCCTGATCTTGCGTTCAGCTTGACCATTAGTTTCATAGTGTCCAGGAGCGGCCATGATGTGGTTGATTCCAAGAGAGGTGAGGGTCTGCTTCCAGAATCGAGTGGTAAAGCGGGAGTCAGCGTCGCTGACAATAGACAGAGGGTATCCACGGGGTGTAAAGAGGTTTCGCTGGAGGAGGTTCCATGTATGCTTGGAGGTGTCGGTAGTCTTCATAGGCTGTAGCCATGTATATCCAGAGAACCGATCCACAGCTACCAGTATGGTATCATATCCGGCAGATTTGTTGAATGGTCCTGCAAAGTCAATAGCAAAGGACTCAAACACTTCAGAGGGTAGTTGGAGGGTTTGAGCTCTTCCTTCAGGCAACTGAGTACGTTCCTTATTAGCCTGGCAGAGTTCACACTGCTAAACGAAGTCTCGGAAGTCCTGTCGCATTTCTGGCCAATAAACATATTCAAAGGCATAACGGAGGTTTCGATCTGCACTATGGTGTCCTTTGTTGTAGATTTCGGAAATGACATATTCTCTGATTGTCGTGCCATTGAACATGTGGCCCTTTGGTATGTATAGGCATTGGTAGCCGGACCGAGTAACGGTATAGACCATTCCATCAGATACCTGGTAGGTTGCGAGATCTCCATGCTTGGTACTATTCAGAGCTTTGAAGTAGATTGGGTCATGGCGGTATCCCTTGATCATTTGGCTTCGGAAAGCGGTGGTGAGTTCATCTGTGGTGGTTCTGATATCACGTTCATCTTCGATAAGAGATCCCCTAGACGGCTCGATCGGTGCTTCTTCCTCTTCTTCAAAGGTTTCATAAAGTTGGCGGCGGTGCTCAGGAATAGTGGGAGGCATAATTGAGACGATAGTTTCATTATTGAAAACTCGGAGGGCTACACCATAAAGGGGACGTGAGTCTATCGGGGGTGTAGAAGAGCGTGGTACAAAGGATGGTACATGTAGGAAGGCTGCTGCTTCCTCGAGTTGTGCCGTTCTTTCGAGTTGTTCTAAATCTTGATGTCTTCTTGGGGCTGGATTGCCCTCAGGGGCAGATGATCGGATCGCTGGGGGTTTCCATGGTGCTGAAGGTCTGTTGCCGAACTTAATCTCAGCTTGGTGAAAGGGACATGTATCTTCGTAACAGTGGGACCAATGGAGTGTGCTTTGTTCAAGGGCTTGAGGTGGCGTACTGCGGAGGGTGCAATCATCTTTCCATTTGTCTTCAAGATGTTGGCCTCGCTCTGTTCCTGCCGCAGCGTACATAGTATAGGAGAAAGGAGGGGATGGAGAGGTCGTGTTGATGGAAGCCATGACTGGTTCTTCCTCGTAGGCTGTGCTGTCGGAACTATCGTCACTTTGTCTAGTGTGGTCATGGACAAGAGGAGGGTTCTGGAGTGATTGGTTCTCATAGATGCAGGAGAGGGCGTCAGCTAAATAGTTAGTTCTTCCTAGGGTGTAGACTATTTTGGCGTCGTATTTGCTGATTTCTCCTATCCATCGGGTTCTTCTTTGTCCAGGAACCTTTTCGGTCTTTAGATTGGTAAGGGGTTGATGGTCGGTAACAATGGTGAAGGTGGTTCCCATCAGGAGGCGGTTGAAAGTGACAAGGGCATCGATTACTGCAAGTGCTTCTTTATCTGTAGTTCCATAGTTCATTTGCGAATTAGTGAACTTCCTGCTGTGTAATGCTGCCGGTCTCGCTTGTTCATGGGTGGGTCCTTGTCCAACCCAAGCTCCAACCCCAACATCAGAGGCATCGGTTATCAACCAAATGGGGTCTTCTTTGGACAGGTCAATAGACCGAATAACATTTGCATCTTTAATTAACTCCTTAATGTTATTAAAGGCTCAATCATCGGTAGGGGTCCAATTGAATTCAGCATTGCCGGTGAGGTCCGTGAGTGGTGCAGTGACAGTAGCGTGGTGTGGGAGGAACTGGGAGACGTAGTTGACAAGTCCAAGGAACCGCATAAGTTCCCTTTGATTCTGAGGTGTTGTCCATTCCGTCAGGCAGGATATCTTTCCAGGAGATGCATGTATCCCTTGATCATCAATTACATGTCCGAGTATCTCCAGACTGTCGGCAAACAGGGCGGATTTGTTTCCTCTGGCATAGAATTTGTTTTTTCTTAGCTTGTCGCAAACTAGGCTGATATGGTGCTTGTGTTCTTCTTCAGTGTTGGAGAAGATGAGGATATCGTCAATGTAAATCCATACAAAGTGATGGAGGTACTCGCTAAGCATATTTTCCATAATTTGCATGAAGGTGGCGGGCGCATGCATGTCACCCTGTAGCATGACTCGGCTAACGAAACTTCCGAAGGGTGTCTTGAAACTATTAATTCGCTCGCTTTCCGGATCTAACCGTTTTTGGAAGTAGGCGTCGCTTAGATCTATCTTGCTTGGGAATCTACCTCGTCCAACTGCATTCAGGATCTGAGTTTGATTGGAAATCGCAGAACTGTCCATAACTGTGTGGTCATTTCGTAGTTTGAGATCGACCAGGTGGCGGATTCGCATTCCATCTGCTTTAAGTTGGACAAACATAGGTGCGGCACCTGGTGCTTCTGATCGGTAGATGACTCCTCGCCTGAGGTTCTCATTGACCCAGATATTAAGTTGGTCTTTGTATGCTTCCGGAATGGTGTATGTCGGTTGATTCATGAGATTAGTGGGGTCTTTCAGGCGGATATGGTGGTTTATTTCCCTCATGGGAGGTAGTTCTTCTGGGATTCGTTCAGGGAACACATCGGAGTACTCATCCAACAGGCTAAGCGCTGTAGTCTTACAGACAGCGGCTCGGAGTTCTCCACTTGTTGGTTTGCAAACAACCCTGACCTTGTAGTTTGGGAACTCGATAATTGAGTCTCCACACTTGATGGTTGCATTAAGGCGATTAAGGAAGGGCATCTCGATGAGGGCATCGTATTTTGCTAGGTTCCCAACAAGCATAGTTTGTGGAGGTAGCGAGACTGATCCTAGTTGGACGGTAGCGTTGCATGTCTTATGGCTAGTGGAGCGAGATCCTTCAACTGCCATATTGACAGCAAATGGTTGTTTGAGGGTTTCGGTAGGTAGACCATAGGCGGAGACAAAGGTATTACTGATTATATCTCGTCCAATAGCGCTGGTATCAAAAAGAACCCGTGCTTGTTTCCCATTGATTAAGATTGTTCCTTCTAATGCTGGGTGAGGCTTTGCCATCGCCGGTAGACGGGTGCTGTTGCATTCTATTTCGATATATCCGATGTGAATTTCCTCAAACTCACTGGATTGCTCGCCATCGTCACTTAGGTCAATGTGGTTTGTTCACGCTTCTTGCTTGACTTTAACTGCCTTTCCTTTGCCTTTCTTGGTGGGACAACTTCTCGCCACATGTCCGGTTTTATCGCACTCACAACATTCACCTTTCTTCCTTCTCGATTCTTTAGTGGATTTGCCTTTCTTCTTGTTGGATCAGGGGGTTTCTTCGTCTGAGTTTTTGGAGGTATTTCGTCTAGGCTGGCTATTGCTACTGGTGGATGTTTGGGTTTTGTAGGCTTTGGTTTCATGAAGAATGGCGTCCTTTCGTTCAGCTCTTGCTATGATGGTTGCTATCTCGTCATCTTCGTCCTGGAGCGGCTCCACTTCTCGTCGAAGTGTAGGGTGCATGCAATCGTAGAACCTTCGTTTCAGGATGTAGTCTGAGATGCTGTCTTCCGCCATCCTGTTCTTAAGCATCACAAGATCTGTTGGCACATCAGTTATTCTTTTAACATGGGACCCGTTGACTTGGTGAAGTTCATTGAACCGTTTGAACAGGAGATCATTTGTCATAGAGGATTGGAAACGGGCTCTGAGATACTCGATTACTGTGGAGCCTTTTAGCTTTGGGTTTCCTCTGTTTTCCTTATAGCATTGGTGGTATGCATCGACTGCCTTTCCTTCGCAGAACGATCCTATCCAAAGGCTAGTAGTTGCCTTTTCAATGTCGACCATTTTCAGGAGGAGGTAGTGTGTAACTTCGGTTGCCCATCGTTCAAATGCTTCGGGCTTAAGGTCTTTTCCTTCTCCTGTGAAATTTGCAGGTAGATGGATCTTGATGTCAGGTAACGGGATATCATCTTCTTGAGTATCTGCGGGGCAGGACCTTGAAGGTCCACCACCTGTGCTGGCCATGTCGGACTCGCTGTTTGATTCTGGATCTTGAGCAGGCTCGCCTGCGGGTTTCTTTCTGGGAGTAGGAGGGACTTCTTCCGGATGGCGTGGGGGTTCCGTCGTGTCGTCCTGAGAGTCCTTTGCAGGACGCTTGCCTTGCTTCTTCTTTGTAAGGCCTTCTCGTGGGATTCGCTTCCCACTTCGGGTTGTCAATGACTCTATGTTAAGGTTGAGCTGAAGCCGAATGTACCGAGATTCTGCCGCTTCACTCCGCTAGCGTTCCAGGGTGGCTATCAATAGGTTGATCAGGCCTAAATCCAGAGACAGGTTCTTAACCACTTGCTGAGGTTAAAAAAATATAACCTGTTTACTAGGTGCTAATCACGTTTCGAGAGGTGTACGATAGTAGACAGGTGGCCTGCTCTTCCAGAGAGGAGGCGAGAGCTGTAAGAACTAAAGGAGGCTTCGGTGGTGTACTGGAGAAACTAAAGAGTAACCGTTCAACCAAGTATATTGAAAATACTGTCTGTCGAAGTCTGTCCTTTCCATCGTGGAATAGGATGGTCGTTAAATACACAAATCTCTCCATGTCTAGCATGAACGAAACTACACAAAGGTATCAAGCGATACACTTTGGCAAAGCAATATAAGTATCAAATCGATACTTAAAACAAAACATAAAACAACTAAGTATCAAAACGATACTTCAAACAAACCAAGTATCAAAGCGATACTTAAAACAAAACATAAAACAAACTAAGTATCAAAACGATACTTCAAACAAACCAAGTATCAAAGCAATACTTAAAACAAAACATAAAACAAAATCCTTAACCGAGTACCAGTACCGGTTACAAATTCATTCTGATGACTCTTCCTTCATAGATGAGAAGTCATTCTATTGGATACTCTCATAATCCCACGGTCGGCAACTCCTGGTTATTCTATGTAAGGGGGGTGGACCTTCGTGTTGTGTTGGTTATAATTCCCACAGCTGCGGTACGTCCCATATCATAGTTGCAACACTCCTTAGAGCTCGTTGGCTTCTTTGGTAGTGTTTTCAGCAGCTCTAGATTCTTTTTAATTATCGGAGGGTGGGTGTGAACACGTTGGTTCGTTTTCTCGAACATCCTAACATTCATATCTCGACCTTGTGCTAGAACGTCCAGTTACTGACGGCCTATATCACAGATGCCACATCTTTGAAACCTAGTAACTCCCTGAGTAGTTGGCGGATTGACTTCTTCAACTTCTTAGGTCATACCATTTTTTTTTTATATTAAATATTCATTGTTTACGGTACAAGAACCTGCATGTAGCGCTGGCTATAGCAAAAACAAAACCGCAAAACAAGCATCCCACCTCCATCTCAGGCAAAAACTGAGAGTCCCAAGTGGTTCTGGTATTGAGCCAACCGCACATCACACCCTGAATCAAGCCTATCCTTACAATACAAGCGAACTCAGTTCTAAGAGAAACTCAACCTAAGACAAGCAGGAAGCCATAAAGAAAAATCTCTCAGGAAATCCCGGCCCGAAGGCAGACAAGAAAGACCAAACTCATACCCACCAGTAATGCCCATAGCAGACCTGGCCGCCCAGAGGCTAACCCAAAAGAGCCCTAAACAAAACAAGAGCTGGGCACACCGGGGCCAGGAACTGTGGCAACAGAGTGCCCCCGCCAAGTCGCGGTAGCCAAGGAGAAATGGATGGTGCCGACCGGCCCGAGAGAGTGCAATACTGAGCAGAGGTGGCGGGCCAGGGCTGGGGCGCCCACGAGGAAATGAGTAGCAGTAAGGTGCCAGCTGAGGAGGAGCAGTAAGGTGCCAGCTTATGATAGGAGTAGTAAGGTGCCAGCTGAGAGGAGGTAGTACGTTACCAGCCAATTGAGCCGAGGAGAGGAGGAGGATGGAGTAGACCAAGATGCCGAAACAACTATCAGATACATGTTCATATCTTAACTAGGCAGTCCCCTATAACCCCCAACCGTCAAGGGTGCTAAGGCACCCATAAAGGGTGGAGAGGAGGGAAGTGGCGAAATCAACCGTATCCTGTTGAGAAGACCAACTACCCAACCCTGACCGAGGAACTGACCCATACCTACCAGCGGGACAAAACCTGAACCCAGTAGAGGGACTAACCCGAACAGACCAGAGAAAAGCAGAAGGAATCTATCGTAATTGCGTACCGCAAACCGTATTCCCAGCCATTTGTTGTAGGGAAAAAGGAGCCGCCCGACCATGCTGATGCTAAGCGAGGCTATAGCAAAAGCGGGGAAGGGGTGAAAACCAATATTTCGAGATGTGGGAGAGGAGGAAGAATGGGCTCAAGAGGGTAGACCTCAAGAGAGAAGGCAGGAGAGAAGATCCACCATGGTAGAAGTATAAAAATTGATAGCCCAGTCCCCCCTGTAGGGAGCGGACTAGACGCGAGAATTGGTGAGAATTCCTTGGTGTTGAGATTTCAATCACCGGAGGTCTAGCAGAGACGGTTGATATTCTCAGGTCTTGCCACAGGTCCACTCTTATATATCCTGCAACCAGCTTTCGGTTGGACAGACGGCAGCAACGTATATGGTGTTATTCTGAGACCTTCAATTCTGTGATGATATTGTTACAGGACACAACTAAGGTTGATGTATATGATAACACACGGGCCAGAGGGAGGTGTTGGAGACTAAGATTCTCAAAGTCAGGTAAAGTTAGCCTACCTAAGGTATCCCTAGGCTATTGGAATCAGGTACTCCTAACAGAGTTTCTGCTATGTGCTGGGGGATGACTGGATGGGGATGAAAGAGGATTTTTTCATGTATGGGAATATGAAGCTAAGGATGAAAAGGAAGAAGCAGCAAAGGCCATTGCTATATTCGAAGCAGAAAGGCTTATAGAAAAAACTCAGCTAAAATGAAGCTGGTCAAGCATCTGATGAGTGGACCCAGTAAAAATTGTTGAACAAAGAGCATATAAGGTGCAACGGTATTTGAAAAAGCATGAAAAAGTAGCCAAAAGGTGTATACCATAAACAGAGTAGGTAAAGAAACATAAAATTGAAAAATACAAGCAGGAAGATGGGAAGGGGGATGATTCATAGTAGTATCTGAAGGCTGTTGCTTGACCCATTTTACGGCCTGAATGTTACTATCAACTCTAGTAAAATCCATTCTTTATATTGATAGAGAATAATGTACCCTTATATTACTCTCGTTATACAATATGAGAGCGGGAAAAGCAAGATATTCAGAAGGTTAATTGGTCTCCCAATTCACCTGATCTCAATCCTATTGCACACATATGGGCACTAATGAAGAGTTATATCCAAACTTAACAAAGTATTGACAGAATTAAAAAATTTTCTCATATCAAAGTTTTTGTTAGGCAGTAGCCAAGATCGATCTTATCGGTTGGACTAGGGCCTGAATCTTAAGATCAGAGATTGTCTAAAACGACTTGTAAAGTAGTAAAATAATTAAAGGTAAAGATTAAAATTTGCGTAAACTTATTATATTGTTAAAGTCTCTTCTCCATTGCTTGCTTTCTCTAACTAACCCAGAGAGGCCTTAAACCTATTTGTACTAATCCACCAGTACTTAGTATCTATATACTAACTTTTACCGAGACGCTTTTAACTTTAGTTTCTACTAAGTGTGAGCACCATTTGACCTTGAAGGTTCGCACACTACTTTAACCTTAAATGAGATAAGATATTTATCTTGAGAGGATAGCATCCTATCTCCCAATAATCACTTGATGATCTCTAGGCTTAAATGGACTAAATATGTAAATGTAGTCCGAATGACTATTATTCCAATTGTCCCTTCTGATCAAGAACTAGCTATCTTGGTTGTTAGAAACTGGTGCATAGATATTATGTGCTTGCATGAGTCTCGATACACTAGAATAATAGAAAGACTCATACTTCTCCAGTCTTCCAATTCAAGTACAGTTCCCCTCGGGCCTCCTGCCTGTAAGAAGGACTCTTATTAGAGCCGTCCGACATACACCTAATCTTGAACAGGTATTGGTGGCTTTTGAAGTATCTTGATAGCATCAGATCTCTTCTATCTTATTGATAGAAAATCTCTCTGTCGGCTAGTTACTATTGCGAGTGGTCTGTATAGTTTGCAGTCAGAGAGTTATGAATTAGAAATTATTATTTTAATTCCTATATAGCTTTGAGGCAACCATCTTTTAAGTCACTTGATCTTTATAGTCAGTTACGTGAAATTACCACTATGCTAGGCCATATATGCCTAACAGTTATATTAATAGAGGAATGAGATCCGATTTCTATTGAAGAAATTAATAAAACAGTAGCTAAACCGCCTACTATTCTAGCTTACTGTATCTCTGTTAACGGTAGTAACAATTTTCATGCTTAATCCCTTGTTACCCTCTTCTCCGCTTTCCTACTCCCTAGAGCACCTTCCTTCTTACTGTATTATTTTAGCCTGAGATTTTCCTATTATGTATTGTCCATTTCAATTTTCATTCTACGAGCTTGCTTGACTGAATTCTGTCTCCTAGTGCTTCTCCAAGATCTAAATTGTTGCCATCTCTCTACTAAATCTACCTTCGTATCCTATCTTCAGACTGCACCAGTCCAAGTTCTGCTTCACGGATAAAAAATCGCCTAGTACTAGTAAGCGAAGTTGCATGAGTTAGAGGCTAGGCAGGGTACGAAGGCAGCAATATCGTAGAATTACTCACGTGATGATTGTAGGAGAGAGCGTGAGAACAAAGACCTGAAGTGGAAAGTGGAAAGAGAAGCGGAGTTTGTCGTGAATATCTACGGTGGCAATATTTCCACCAATTGCCTCCGAATAAATTATTCTTGGTGGCCATGGTGATGGTGGATGAGTTTGTTGGTTGGCTGAGAAGGAGAGGTCGGGCAATTTCATTGCCAAGGAGGGGGTTTATCAGATGGTGCGATTTATAAAACTGGCTGGGAGTTTTCAGCATCCAATGAGGTCACGTGCATTGTGGGCGAGACCTCGGGTGTAATGCTGGCGGTGACCATTACCCTAGTCTACTGTAGTAGGGTAGTCTAATTTACAGGTGGGACGCAAAAAGTGATCTCTTAGACATCTGCGTCGACTACGAGGTCCTCCTGGGAAAATGGTTCGGGCGATAGAGGATCTCCCACTCCACCAACTCCGACACCGTGTACTCGAATAAAAGCTCGGTCAGCAGCGCATCGCAGCAACAAGAGCGCCGGTCCTGGAAAGCGGGTTCGCATAAGGTCTCATGGGAGATTGGGCGTTGACTGTATTGATTTCTATTATATTCGTCGGTAAATTTGGACTCGATTGTGATCTTGCATAGTCAATAGAGCCGATAGTGCGGGAGTGTTGGTGCTAATGTTTCTTCTTCGATTGAGGAGATGGTGGGACTTTTGGTGGAGCTCATCTAGGAAGGCAAAGTCAGGCCATCGGAATCTCGGGGTGCAGTTAACTACAGTCCTCTTAGGCATGGCACACTCTGCGGGAAAATCAGAAGTAGAGATGATTTTGACTCTTGGAGGATGGTATTTTATTTTGTAATCCAAGTTCTCACAAACTAGGAAAGCGGTATCATCCTTATCTCTCTGGGTATGTAAATCCAGACATTCTTTCTGTAAAAGTCATTATATCAAAGCTGGGACCTGCTAGAACCTCCGAGGTCGCAAATCTCGACGGGAGGTTGGGTGCTTTGAAGATCTTGTTTATCACTGAGGTGGGGGAGTGAGGTTCGCGATGCGAGCGAAAGCTGCGAGAGATATCCGGCTAACGTGCTGAAGTCCTTGCCTGCGGATTCGGTGATGAAGCCCTCTCTGGATAGTGTTTCTAGATAGGGCGGGTTTAGAATGGCGGTGAAACGATCTGTAGCGGAAGAGAAAATCACATCCTGGATAGAGAGTATGGGGAAAGTATGGTGTGTCCATTAAAGCAGCAGAAGCTATCAACAGCAGCCATATCGGCACTGTAAGCGTGGTAGTGAATCGATAGGTGTAGATGTGGATAAAGGAAAGAGGATGATCATTATAATTCCCTGCTCCACCCCTGCCTACATAAGGTGAAATACATAGTAGCCAAGACTCGTCTACACGTACTGACTCTCCCACACCCTAACTCTCATACAGATAACCCCAGCACGAGTACCTATACCTACTAATACTGCTAACAGGCACAAATACAAAAATGCCTCAGCCTATCGAACCAGATTGAGCGATCCTGTGAACCGCTTGATCTTGGATTGGTGCTCGTCGGCTAACCCAGTCGCAAGCACGGTCGTCCGAAACATGTTTCCGCAGCCGGGTGGTGCTTCTAGATTCGTAGGAGGGGTTTCGAAGGTTTGCTGGGAGGGGAGAAGATACGGAATGATTCTGATAGATGTGGGAACTCCCTTTGGCGTCTTGGCTTGGCCAGGATGCTCCCCGTTCTTGGGCGGTTTCAATGGGAGTGACTTGGAAGAGGTTTGGATGTTTTGATAACCTGCATGGGATGCTAGCCACCCAGGCGCCGTCTAATAGCACTCGGTTTGGTTTGGCGGACTGTGAAATCGTAGCGGATTTTCCTGTACGATTATTTTGCTAGGGGAGGGGAATCAAGAAGTTCGAAGGTTAATGTTGTGTCAAAATAGAGGAGCTTCATGACGCAATAACTGGTGTTCAGGGATCGAGCAGTGATCTGAAATAGTTGGCTAGACGACTCTGCTGCTTAGAAGGCTGGTCTGGGCTCTCTGAATTAATGGGGGGGATACACGAGTACCGTACTTGTAGTAGTGTGCCGGTATTGTGCTCGATTAAGTGCTCGGTAATGCGATAGCACATGTCGATAACCGTTGGCACTCCGCACGCAGAGATGTTCGTGTCCTGTCCCGTACAATTGCCGTATCGTCAGGATTTTGAGGTTTGCGGCAGGCTCCGCAAGGCTGATAGAGCAAGGGGCACGCAGTAACATTGCACTGCAAGGACAAGGAGGGTGCTGATCTATTCTTATAACTCAGGGTACCCGCAATGGTACTCGAGTACGGTAACCAGCGATGAGGTTTACCACTTTACCAGCTCTCTGGGGATGGCTCCAAGAACGGCTGTGGGGGACCGAAGAAGAAAGAACGTAGACTTACCGCAACCCTATCGGGGTGCTGGTGAGGTGAATCCCAATATAATTATCATAGTTTTTAGACTTCACATGCGGGAGGCAATTGTGGCTGGCGCAACTAGGTTGAGCGCAGCACTAGCCACATCAAGTAAACCTGAACAACAACGCCTTCAACCACCCGCGTCTCCCCGCCCAACTCAATCCGTTCGCACCTCGAGGACAAATTCCTCATTCCGCCCCAGTCATGTCTAACCTTCAGACCTTCGTCAACAGTAGGTTTCCTCTCCTGTTGCTTGTGATCCTCTTGCTGACGTCTCAGTAGAAACCGTCACAATCATAACTTCGGACGGAAGAACCCTTACCGGCAAGCTTATGGGTCACGACCAAACTACCAACCTCATCCTTTCTCGCACCATCGAACGTATCTTTGCAACACCCGGGTCCGAGGAGGCCACGCAACAAGTTGAACACGGATTGTATTTGATTCGTGGGGATAACGTTGCCATTTGCGGGCTTGTGGACGAGCAGTTGGAGGCTGGGATTGATTGGTCGGCAGTGAGGGCGGAGCCGTTGGGTGGGATGAAGCATGTATGAGTTGGTGGGAGATATCGTGAATGCATTCAGGGCATGATGGAATAGGCGGGAACAGGAGGATCAGGATAACGTGTTTAGTTGCGAGATGGGTTACGGATACGAGTGCTGATTTATGTGGCGTGTCGAGGCATTGGGTTTTCGAGTGTTTGCTACCGAGCAAATTATCCACCCCTCCATCTGTAAGCCGGTCACGAACGCAGGGGCTATCAACTACTTCGGACTTGCTGGGCCTTTCTTCCTGTTTTCAGTTCTTTTTGTTCGAGTTTACCACTGTGGGGCCATGTGTCTAGCCCCTCTTTCCTCTATGATAGCAGTATCGAGAGGGTACAATTTTCGCAATTTGCTGAAGGAAAGTCAAAGTAGGCCTTTGGTGTGGCGGAGGAAGCGTATTCTCGCTCACTTTAAATAATCGATTGCATGGTCACCTCTCACTTGGATGGATATCACAACAATTTCAGTTATCAAAGGATAACACATCGACCCTGACTGCTTAAAACTTGTAAATTCCATAATTTAACAAATGGGAGGGAATGAAGTTTCGTTCTTTTGGGCTGTGTTTCCGAACCCCAAAGGGAAACCAAAGGAGCTCTGTGCGGTCAGACCGCGTAGTAAACGTGGACTTCCGCACTGCGGACACAGTTCCGCCAGCCAGGAAACTAGATTGCAAAGTGCTAAGTAAAACATTTCAACAAAGATCTGTGGCAACGTACCTGCGCCCTAGCCACCAGATTAATCCTATCGCCGGGTTTCAAACAGCGAACGAGATCTGCTCCCGCTCCGGCCCCTGTGTTTTCATCGACGGGGCCTGAATCAGGACCGTCATGTTTCCAAACAACCAAATGTGTCTTCCAATCTTGCCCAGCATGTACATTTCTCTGCAGGTTCCAGGTGTTCTTTTCCTCAGAGCTAGATGCTAAGCTTCCAGAAGTTCCATTGTCGTTTACCTCACCAATTTTGGTAGCAGAGACCCGCTTCCAGGGGGAGTTGTTATAGTCGGAGGTTTTTGTCACTACCTCTGCATCCAGTAGCGGTTCAAGGTCTGCTGAGCTAAGGGTTTCGATCGATTTTGGACGTTCCGCGTGAACCTCGAACCAGGACCAGGAGCCTTTATAAGTACCTATGGAATTCTAGGAGTTAGAAAATTCTGTCTATTTGTTGAATGTGTGAAATACCTTGACCCTCGTTGGAAGTCCACCCTTGGTCTCTACTGACGGTCTTAAAAATCAACTTACGGACTGGGTGTTGGCCACGAGCCTGATAGTGCCCTAGAAAAAGTAAGGAACAATTCAAAAGGTCCTAATGCTTGCTTTCGTAGATTCTGGTAATGTGGAATGTGTGTTGATGTCGGGTGGGGTTGAGATCCCTTACCAATAAAACATCCAGTGGTAGGATCTTCGCCGATTTCATCCCCTGTTGCCAGCTCGGGCCTAAACTCGCCAGGTAGAGGTTGTGTACGCAAGTACAACAGAGAGGCCAGATTGCTGTTTTCATAGGATGACTGCGCAATTTTCTCCGAAGCATATTGAGCAATCGTACTTACGACTGGCCAATATTCAGCAAAATCAAGGATTGCATCTATCACCTCCAATGGAAGACCTCGGCTCCGCAACAACTTCTTTGTTTTCAGCACTTGGGCCGGAGCATAGCCGGGGTCCAGTTCGGTAGGCTCATCCGGTTGGGCATGCGGCCGGTAGGTGCGGGAAAGATTTTCGAGCGCAGTAGGCATGTTGAAAGAGGAAGGGGGTGTAGTGAAGGAAGGGTTCGTGAAGGGAGAAACGTTTAAATAAATACAAGCGGCTCCAAGAGCGTCGTCGATAATTTCCTTTAACAAGCCAAACATAGATGCGCGATGATAGGAACTTGGAGGGGTGGAGGCAATATTGAAGGCGCAGCTGGCATAAAGCAGTTGCAAACTCAGAGAGATTGCACCCTCAACGAGATTTGTGTGAGTAAGCAAATGCCAAGTCTTTCTTTTTAGAGACTGTTTGGCGGGAACGGAAGGCGGGTCAACAGTTCCGATCACACATACAAAACGACCATTTCGAAAAGGAAGGACGACCATTTTTGTATGGGGAACGGTCGCAAACTGAACGGAATCGTCGTTGCCAATAGGGTTTTCAAAAATACGTATATTATGATAAAATACCGTATTTTTGACAATATATTTTATACCATACATACAATACATACATGCCCTAAATATTTTTATCCTAAATCTTCAGCCCTAAGCCCTAACCCAATGATAATTACTAATATTATTATTGACAATTTAGAAAGAGACACAGATGGGGAAGAGACTGGGTATGAAATTAATCTAGAAGAAGAATCTACCGCTGATTACATGATTACACCAGATCTTCTACAGTAGAGTACTATCTTTTATTAAATTATAAAACAAGGGCCAGTCAATTGGTATTTGGGCTAGGAGATCAAAGAGACTGAGGTAGATTAAAAGGACTGAATAGCAACAAGCTCCTATTTGTAACCTTGCACTTTACGATTGAAATTAGTATTCCCCATGTTCTAAATAGCTGTGCTACTAGACCTTGGATGAACTATTTTGTACTAATTTTGAGACCTTGTGTAACGTTCCTAGTTCATGGTTAACTAATAGCGACGGGCAACGATACTTCTCTTCTTAATTCCTATCTCGTTTGATATAACAGTTCTTAGATCCGTTGATCTACGTTATCACCTTTAGTCGGATAACGCCTGTTAAATCCTAACTAAGATAGCTTCACCTTATATAGGCTCGTGAGAAATGTGTCGGATGTGCAAACGTGATAAAGAGCGTAAAGATGTTTTATTCTTAAAGTAATAGGCATGGAAATTACTTAGAACATTCAATCTAATTTATTTATACTAGTACCGCCGACTCCGGCATACGACCAGTCTCCCCCACGCCCCAAAAAGCACAAACAAAAATACACTACCACGGGCGCAACCCCGTCCCGCAACCGCTCCTCCCAAACACAAATCCAAAAATCACTACCTAAGGGGCTCACGGGCGCTCGTGTCGTCTAGAAACACCCCGGATTAATGCGGCTTCCCCTTCCCGCAACCCAACCACCAACAACATACCAACACAACTATTCCGCCTCCAATACAATCTCATCAACATATTCAACAAAGGAAACATACAGTCTGTCCCAACATCCACGCTTCTTCCGATAGTGCTCCCCCATCCTATTAACCACACCGGCAATCCGCCACTGGTAGCAAAAGGGGCACCGTTCCCACTCGATAATCCCAAACAGCCCAGCCCACTTGAGTACGATGGCCGTTCGTAAGGAAAGCGCAAGATCGTCCCAGTCACGCCAATGCCGCTGCCAAAACTGGTCGAGGCTCGCCGAGAGGCAGCCCGGGTTGTTATCGAAGTGAGTAGAGAAGGAGCGCCATGTGGAGGTGCCTTGGTAGGTGATCGCCATGTCGCAGCTCGGACATCGCGTAGCGACCGAGTTCGGAAGGAAGAACCACTTGGTGGGAAGATGCTTACTCGGAAGCACGCACTCCCCTCCAGGATGTTTCCTTTCACACCGCAGACACGTATCGGGCGTCCCTATGCACACTCGCCTCCCGTTCCTCTCCACCGTAAGCGTACCATGGAACGGGTTTCCTGCGACCACTAACTCCCCGTCCACCTCCTTAATATGACGGGGGATACCCAGTCCCAGCCACCCGTGTTCCAGCCACCAGTCCTTCCACCCCGCGATCGCTGAGTCCTTGAACAAGTCCTCCATAGCCGGCCGTTTCCAACCGTACCGTTGGCAAGAAGTCCAATGATGTCTCTCCTCGCGTCCCTCACACTCGTCGTGCCCAGCCAGGCCGGTACCACTGCGAATCCTAGTCAACACATAAGAATCCATTCTTGTCAGCCCGCGAAGGTGTCTGGGGGCCTTAGGCCCACGAGCATAATACCCGTGGCCCTCATTAACATGCCAAGCCTCCCATTCCTCCTTCCTCAACTCACGGGCCAGCGCAGCGTGCCCTATACCAAAGCTGACACCTTCCCACCGGAATGGTTGCAGCGGTAGGCGCGTACTCTCCTTGGCCTTCTTGTCGACTAGCTCATTGCCCTGAATGCCCATGTGCCCCGGAACCCAACCAAGGCGTGGACGTACAGCCTCCATCAAAGGTGCCATGACTTCCCACATCTCAGCCGAGTCCCCTTCGGGCAACCTATTCTCGATCAGAAGAAGGGCGGGGACGCAGTCCAAAAACACATGTACCCCTCGTCCCTCACACATACCCCCGACCTCCCGCAGGGCACAAACCACGGCAAACAGCTCGCATTCGACGATGCTCCAGGATGGTGGCACCGAACACCCCCCTATCCTAAGCGAGGCTCCCCGTTCGAACACAGCCCAGGCGGTACCAGCGCCCTCGGCCATCTTGGATCCATCAGTGTACACCACCAGATCCGAGCCGCTACTAAGCTCCTTGACTTCCCTGGCATGCCTGAGGGCCGTGGCTTCTTTTCCTTTCCCGATCGTAACCGTGGGACGGTAGGAAAGCGCCCTGTCCGAATGCTGTCGGTGGGCCACCATGCCTTCCTCCTTCCAGTCCAGCCTGATCTGCCCGAACCAGGGATGAACCTCGCAATACCGGTAATTGATGAAGCGGCTGTAGCACCTCCGTTGTAGGTACCTGCCCTGAATAGCGACAGGCGTGACCCCGTATTCTGCCAGTAAAACATTGTTAGCTAGCTTCATTGGGGTCCCAAACGCCGAGCGGAGGCAGTCGTTCAGGTGGACCTGAATTTGCTTCACATACGATGGGTAGTCGGTTACAAACTCAAGTCCGTAGTAGACGGTCGGAAGGTAGGCTGCCTGCACCAAACGGTAAGTCTCCCACGCTCCCAAACCCCCGACACTCCCAAACCTCCTTCCCAGCGCCGCAATCCTCCTCCTCACACCCAACCCCCTATCCAACCAGTAACGTACATGAGAAGAAAAGTTAAGAAATACATTAAACCTAAATCCAAGAACCCGCAGGTCCTCAGACGGCAACACCATTTCTCCCAACAATTCCATCCCTTCCCACGCCCTATCACCAAATCCAATCCACTGCGTCTTCAACGCACTAAATCCCATTCCCCTGTCTCTCGCAACACGGTCACAATCGCGCAGCAATTCCCCAGCATGGTACCGGGCAGCATCAAAAGAGTCAGCCGCCACCATGATGACCCCGTCATCCACGTACGAGGCCACCAAATGTCGGACACCATGGGAGTAACGCATCCGTGGTCTAAAAATGTCGGCCACGTAAGCACCGAACAGAAAGGGGGAGAGTGGTGACCCCTGGGGAACCCCCTTGCTAACATGATACACCCGGGAAACACACCCATTGAACCGGAAGCGCATAGACCGACAACCTGTCCATCTCCGAACCCATTGACACAGGTTGGGAGGGCATCCTCGGGCCACCAAGAAATCTGACAGGAGGTTGACGTCAATGTTGTCGAACCCTCCCTCCACGTCCATTGACAGAATCAGACGTTTGTACCCCTCATTATGGCGTAGGAATTCTTGAACGACCGCCATGGCATCATGGACACCCCGCCTCCTGCGGCAGCCAAACTGTGTCTCACCGAGGTCCAGACGAGCGGCCAACCGGAGTAATACCACCCTCTCCGCCACCTTAGCCGTGGTCGGGAGTAAGTGTATCATGCGCCAAGATTTGACAACATCATACCGCGGCTTGTCGAGTTTGGGTATAAGCACCACCTCAGCCCTATGCCAGTCCGGAATGTCATGTCACAGCCCATAGTCAACGAGGCGTCGCAGTGTCGTGGCATGCCTCCTCTTCCAAAACCTCAAGAAGGGATAGCCGATATCGTCTTCGCCGGGGCCCGTGTTTGTGGGAGATCTTGCCAGCGCCGTTTCCATTTCCTGGGCATTGTCCATCTCAATCGCACTTTCAATCCACCGGGCGGGATCACCAGGATCAAGCTGCTGTGCAATCAGGTCGCTGATCTCGGCGTGTGTGGTAGCCAAGGAGCCGTCGGACCGCACCATCGAGGGCAGCGTGCACTTGGCTTCCAACTTTCTTGCCAGCCTGAAGATGTCAAGGTCTTTACTTTCCGCCAGCGTGGCCCTAATATGGTCGAGCCGAGCCCTCAACAGGCACGCCCGGTAGACACACCTTGCCAGCCTAAAGTCCTCCGTCCGCTCCGCCGTGCGCTTGGAGTATCTTTTTAGCCGGGCCACATCCAACCTCATCCTTTCCAACTCGGGCGTCCACCACCCGCACCGGCTTCTGCCAACGGAAGCCCGTGGGAGTGCGTCCACCACACTTCTCACTCCTCCCCACAACTGTCCATCATCCACCTCTTTCAGGGTGTCCAGCTCTTTCCCAACCTTGCCCCACACCGCCTTCTTCCACGCGGGCCTCCTTCTCACGAGATTGTCAGGTAGGTCCACATGGAGTCGGACAGTCTGGGCAGCGTGTTCGCACCCAACCATGTCGAGGTATCTGTGCTGCAGGTACGGTCGTCGGTATAAGCAGAGGTCTATCATTGATATATCGCGGAATGTCGGCCTGTCAGGCGGAGTCATGTTCAGCAACCGAGGTGCCATCCATTCCCGCAACCATCGTCCGCAATGTTCCTGCTTGGCCATCTCCGCCCGTGGGTCCCAATCACGATGCCTGGCATTAAAATCACCAAACGCGATATCTGGCTCCACGACGTCCCTCAGCCCTAACTGATATTCGGCCTTGGTGTGCCTAGGTGGGATGTAGACGCCCGCGAGCACTCTCTTGTCACCCTTCTCCCAAAACCCAACCTGAGCACAGGTGCCCCCGTGCCCAACCACATCAAACAACCCGCACAAATGCGAGCGAAGAAACACCTCCACCCCTGATCCAATAACAAAGGAAAACAAATCCCAACCGTCAACCTCCACCGGTACATGTTGTCCCCCCGAATCAACCGGAGGTTCCAAAACAAAAAACAAATCAACAAAGGAAAACAAATCAAACGCCAGCGCCCGATTCCTGCCACTCCTCCACACGTTCAATGCTATCGCCGTGATACGCATTAAAAGGGGGCCTCGACAGATCCGCTCGGGCCACAAGGGCCAGAGTCACTTAAAAAACCCTCAGAGTCCAGGGCAAACCACATAGCATCGCCCTTCTTGGGAACGGGTTTCTTCTTCAAAATACCGTGTTTGGGGGAGGGGGAAGGGGGGGGTCGTTCCGGCTCCTTACCCCTAGCCTTGGCAGACTATTCCCGCGGGACAGCCTCCTCATCCTCATCACTACTCACTTCCACTACTCTGGGAGTCGGTGACTGTCCTCTGCTCCGGCGCCGTGGCCGTCTTCTCCTCTCAGGTTCCCTACGCGCAGCGTCGGGCGTTTCGGAAGATGAGGCTGCGGCAGCGGCCGCTGACGTCGCGGGTGGGGAGGATACGGGAGTCCTAGAGTCAGCTTTCAGGGCAGGACACCTCTCATACCCGGCAAAATGATCGGTCCTATCGCACAACTAACACATCCTGCGGGTGTGTCCACATGCCTTCCCCACGCCTCCGGGGCACCCTAGAGCCCTACACATGTGTTCCTTGGACAGGTGCTCCTCATAACAAAATCGACACCGGGAAGGGAGGGCACAAGTGGCCTGAAAGTGGCCCACCTGCAAGCACTTACCACAAACCTTCGCCGTACGGTGCTCAGTAAACACCCTAACATTCCGGGTGCCTCCCCGAAGGAAGATCCTCCCATCTTCCAAAGCAGCCTTAGCCGCCTCATTCTCTTCCACCACAAAGCGAATACCGCAAGACACGGCATTGGCCTGTCTCATAGCGTGGATGGACCCCATGATGTCGGGGCGGGACACAGTGACTATGCCGGGATTACCTAGCTCCAAGTCAGTGCGTAAGCCATCCGAGGCCTGTTCCCCAATCCATCCGTCAACCTTCCAGATGGAACCACGGCCGGTGTCGGAAAGGGGGACGCCCGTGACCATGATCTTGACCTTCTTCACGTCCTTCTGGAAATTAAATTCCGGGAGTGATAGCTCCTTCACCAGTGCCAGCCGGGCCTTGTCAAGACGATTGCCAAGCTCAGCAGCAGAGTGTGCCGCGAGGGTGAGGAAAATGCACCCAATCTCGTTCCGAATATGTCCAGCCCGAACGTAAGAGCAGGTGCCCCTAATTTTCGCCGAGTTGGACAAGGTGACATTGATGCGGGCCCGGATGGCCTCGATTGTCACACCTTCTGGCAGGGCCACGTCTCTGTGGGTGGCGAACCGCATTGTGATGTGCCTTCCCCTAGCATCTGGGGTAGGCGAGGACTGGGGCGGAGCTGGCTTCGGTGGTGGCCCCTGCTGACTGGCACTGCGAGGAGGGCCGTCGCGAGGGATCAAGTTAGGTACCACATTGTAAATCCTCCTGATGGCGCCTGGTCCCGACGAGAGGGTCTGTACCGTGGGTACTGGGGCGGCAGCAGCGGGGGGTGTAGCCTGTCCGTCAGTAGTAGTCTTCCCCTGAGTTTTGGCCGGGGTCGCCGATGTCTCCTGGCCGGCCTGAGCCGCCATCTTTCTTCTCCTCCTGGCAGCACCACTCAGACGCCTGCCTCTCTTCCTCTCCCTTTTCTTTCCATCCTCCTTCTCCTCCTCATCCACCCAGCTCACCTTCTTCTCCTCCTCAGCTTTGCCAACCTTCAGGACTACCCCCCCATCGCTGGAGGAGCTGCCACTGCTGGTGCTATGGGAGGAGGCCGCCGAAGCGGGCTGAAGCGGGGTCGTCTTGGCTTTCAGTGGGATGGCGGGTTTGGGCACGTATGCCATCTTCTTCACCATGTCCACGAAGGACGCTTTAGTAGCAGGAGCCGCAGGCGCAGCATCCTGGCCCTTGGTAGGGACTTCAGTAGACCCCTCTGATGAGGAGCGGGGAATAGGGGTAGTCCCGGAGGACTCAGGGGTTATGGAGGGGGAACTTCGGCGGGGGGCCAACCTACCTTTTAGGGTGGCAATTGCCTCCTCCTGCCGGCCGACTATCTCTGTCAAGGTCCGGACCGCATTCTCCAAGCGATGGAACCGACGTCCTACCTACATAATGGGAACCGTTTCCACGATCTCATCTCTCATCCAAGTCCCGACGTCCTCCACGGTGTCAGGTTCCTCGGATCCATCCGCGCTGGGAAGAGGCGATAGGAGGGGCTGGGTATTCCCCGACCGGATATCCTCAAGGCCGTCCAACATGGACCCCACAATACTGCCAGACCTGGGAGCGGGGGAGGGTGACTTACCAGCCACCATCATCTCATCCACCTCAGCCATAATTTGGTCAGCCCTAGCCATGGCTGCATCAGCATCCTCCGGCTGGGTTTCCGGCAGCGGCACCTCCAGGGGAGTGCCTGTGCTGCGAGGAATGCCTAAAGATCCTTCCAAAATACCCCCAGGCGACGTGGGAGGTAGAGAACCATAGTCAGGAGGGGACGAGCCAGGGACAGGCGTCCCCAGAAGACTGGGGGCGTGAATACTGTCGCCCAAACCGGTCGCTTCCGAGTTCCGTCCTTCGTCCAGGGCCATAGGGGTGTCCCGAGCAATTACCTCCGCTGAGGGCACCACTTCCTGGGTGATCAGCAAAGGAGGGGACGAGGGGGGGGAATCCTCAATAGTGGAAGGAACTAGCACAGGGGGGGCCAGGCGCTTCCGGTGGGTATCCAGGACATGGGAAAACTCCTCATCCGGGACGATCTGCTTTTTTCGACCTTCGTCGACGTCAATCGCCTTCATGAACCGGGGCTCAAAGAAGGGACTAGGAGCCGGGGCGGCATGCTTGCGGGGAGAGGAGGAGCGGGCACGGCGTAGCGTTCCCTTTGCCGGGGGGGCATAGTCCTCATCGGCAGGGTCGTCCAACTTGAACTTCCCGGTGGTGTAAAGGGCTTTTTCACCAGAAGACAGCCCAGACAGGAAAGAGGGGGTGGAGGTAGTGGAGGCTCGCTTAGCGCGATCCCGAGCCACTATCCTATCGAACGCCGCGTTATGGGCGGAGGAAGAGGTGGACCACGAGCTGGCCTCAACCGTGGTAGCGGTCGAGCCTTGCTTGGCCGGCGGGAGGAGGGACGACTCCGGGATGATAACCTGCGAGTCGGTGGGGAGAGAGGGGGTGGGCACGGTCGGTGTGTACACCGAACCGTGATCGGAGTTGAACCGATTGAAGAGGCCCGTGGTAGAGGGGTTGTCCAAGCCACATGTGGCTGGACAACCCTTCCCAAACAGGCAACCCTTCACAAAAGACTCCACCTCTTTCATCGTAACAAGGGCGGTTGTGGCAACCGATCCCCTCACCAAATCATCCAACGCTGGGTTCACCGCGTTGGGGCAGCCATTCTCATGGGCGAAGGACAAAAAACCGTAATCCCCGCCAGGCGCAGCCTACGACCGTGTAGTTGTAGGGATGAGGCCACGGACAGCCTCGGAAACGGGCGCAAGAGACAAGGCGACGCGAGCCGTCTCAAGCGAGGAGGAGGGGTTGGAGTCGACCCGAACGGGGGACGACATCCGCGAGTTGGGGACAGAGTCCGTGGAGGAGGAGGCAGACGAAGTCGCCATCCTCACTCAAGCCTCTGTCCAGAGACTACCGGGATCAACCACGGATATTTCCCTCTGGAACACCTTCTTAAGTGAGAACAACTATTCTATCACCCAACCGCCCGACAAACGAAGATGAAAACGATGAATTGTATCGAATGAAGTTATCGTGAGCGAGGCGAAATGCGTTGCGTGAGGTTGAAGCTCGCTACCGAGGCGTAGCGAAGATAGAAGTAAGGAAATTACTGAGAACATTCAATCTAATTTTATTTATCCACGTACCGCCGACTCCGGCATACGACGTGCCCAGGGCTGGAGGACCCCCCGGTTAGCGCACCCCCAGTAACTACCACTATCCACAAACAATCCAAACCTCCGACCCCGAACCTCCAACATGCCCGCGCCATGCCCACAACAGGAACACTAAGTACAAAGCCATCAACGGTAAAGAAAGTCCTCCCCAAAGCGACACCGTAGACCCTCTGGTATGGGCTTAACCAAGCCAAGCAGCCAAAGGCGCAAGACCTCCTCGCGTAGCGGAAGCCGAGCAAGGTACCCGTCCCCCAGGTTCCCCGTACAAAAATCAAAAATCCACAACCGCCATTAGGGTTAGGCACACTACGCTGAGCGTGACGTGCAGGTTCCGCGGGGCGGAAGAAAGGAGGAGAGGAAGATAAAGTTTTGTTGAAAACGAAAAAGTGGCCGACGGAGACTATGTTCGTGAGAAGAAGTCAATGATACCGTTTCGTTATCTTTCCAGAAAACTCATCAGGGCCGTGGGGAGGAGGGGGTAGATATAGATGTCCTCCCGGACATAGCGGAAATACTTGACCCCACCACTATCTTGGTGGAGAATAAGCCCGTTATCGCGAGGGTGTGTGATAACGATGTAGGATTGGGCGAGGGAGCCGTGGTGTGCTCCATATTACGTGCGTCGGCGACCTCGTATTCTAAGCGAGGTGTGTGTCGAGCGGTGAAATATCGCTGGCACGCCGGAAGCCGGAAGGATGTCCAAATCAGGTAAAGGAACGCATCCGAAGATGGTTGTTTCCTAATTGGTCATTGCATGATGCATGCATCATGCATGCAGTGATTATTGCATGCATGACCCCGGGTGTGTTTCCGGATTCAGTAATCTAACACGAAGGAAGAAAACTTCTATAGCCAAACTCAGGGTCAGAAATACTCCATGGTAACACAAAACTCAAAGTGAAAACCACAACAAAAAAAAGTCCAGAAAATTCATTCATGAGTATGTGACAATTTTTTTATACTTTCAAGATATTTGAAATGTTGTAAGTTTAATAAAAAAAACCCCCATCTTAATTGATTAAGAAATGAAAAAGTTGTTGTAGATTGAAAGTTGTGCCACTGCATCCACACTGTGGCATTGGTTGTTGTGTATTTCACATACTTTTTATGGTGAAAAATTTAAAAATGAGTGAGAAATTTTTAAAAGAGGTGCATATCTGAGTATGAGGAAAAAAATTTAAAATTTTCTCAGATGAAAAAAATTTAAAATTGTCCCAGATGAAAAACATTTAAAATTGTCTGATTGAAAAAAATTTTAAATTTTCTCAGAGGAAAAAAATTTAAAATTTCTGCAAATAAAAACAATTTTAAAATTTTCCTAGATGAAAAAATAAATTTAAAATTTCCTCAGATAAAAAGTGAAAAATTTAAATTTGCAGTAAGTATTTTTCTTTTTTAATATTTTCTTACTTAACTTTTTTTTTTTTAAGTTTTCCAGTAAGTAAAAAAAAGTTTTAATTTTTCCTTCTGGAAGCCATACTCCATTATGTAAGCAGCTCTGCATTTAGCAACCTTTTAATCCAATCCCCCTTTTCTTCACATACAATACTGTTCTACCTGTCCCTTCTATTAACTTTATCTTTTATTTTTTCACACTATATCTACAAGTACTTTACTATTTTTATTAAAATCATCATGTCAAACAATCAGAGAGGAAGACCAACAAAGTCTGCTGAGGAGAAAAAAATTGTCAAACAAGCTTCTGATAAAAGAAGATATTTGCAGAGAAAATCCAAAGTCCAATCCCTACAGTCACTTAATGGACACAACACACAGGATGATTCCTTTCTCCAGCAAGCACCTAGTAACCAGGTAGGTGTCACAATATCATGTTTTAAGTACTATATTATGCAGAATGCTGACTGTTACATTACTTAAAGATGGTAGTACAAGAGAGTATCAACTCCTTGCAGAAAACTAAATCAACAAGTTTTGCTCAATTGAGAGATAGTTCAGTAAGTGGAATGGATATTTGAGAATTCAACAGAAGATTGGCTAAAGCAAAGACAGGTTGCCTTGACAGAAGATACAGTGGATATAAGTACAGAACATGACTTGGATAATATAGAAAGGGATGAGTTAGCACAATGGTTACAGCAGAAATCTAGAAGATGGCCACAGCTGGTTGGACTAGAGAATATGCTTGATGATATGGAAATATCTGAAGAGGAAGCTTTTATGTGCATGCAAGAGGAGGATCAGGAAAGAGAAGGAACTGAAGAAAGTTCAGAAAGTTTTAAGCAAGGTATGAATTAAGTTCCACTATTGAAGACAGAAGTGATTGGACTAATAATTATCATAGGAACTTCAGATAGGCAGGAAGATGTGCAGGTTGAGAAGGATTCTTCAGGCTGGCCTAAGCTTTCAGGCTTAGAACAGATATTGTATGACATGGAGATTGAAAGAGTAGCAACAGAAAACATGATGGGCAAGAAATTGAGTAAGTTTGGATACACTAGAAGTTTAACAAGATAGCTTTCTAACAGTAATAGATCTTATAAGAACAGTTCAAGGTACTAGGAATTTTATATATTAATTGATTCACTACTAAGAAGAGAGTTTTATTACAGAAGATTTGAACCAGGTTGAGAATTACAGTTCAGAGGAGGAGCAAGAGCAGGATATTCAGAAAAGGAAAGAGAAAAATGGTAAGTCAATTCAGTATCTTTTCAAGGTTCAATAAGACTAAGATTTTTATTTTTAAAGTGTTTAGATTATCACATAAAAGAGGTATGTCTTGAGAAAGAATATGTAAAGGAATAGAAGTACTGATTACTATGGAAGATTGCAATATAGCAGATTTGAGATTTCAGGAAGAAGAAAATACAAGCTCTAATGAGAATACTGGTAAGAATTTTAAATCTTTCCCAGATTTGTTTATGCTAAGAATTTTAAATTTTTTTCATAAGAAGCATATTAAATTTTGTTTTATGGGAAAAATTTAAAATATTTTTCTTGTGAATAATTTAAAACTGTTTTCATGGGAATAATTTTAAATATTTTTCATGGGAGTAATTTAAAATATTTTTCTTGTGAATAATTTAAAACTGTTTTCATGAGAATAATTTTAAATTATGTTCTTGGGAAGAACTTTAAATTATTTTCATGGGAAGAACTTTAAATTATTTTCATGGGAAGAACTTTAAATTATTTTCATGGCAATAATTAAAAATATTTTTCTTGTGAATAATTTAAATTTTCATGGGAATAACTTTAAATTATTTTCACGGGAAGAATTTTAAATTATTTTCACAGGAAGAATTTTAAATTATTTTCACAGGAAGAATTTTAAATTATTTTCATGGAAAGAATTTTAAATTATTTTCACAGGAAGAATTTTAAATTATTTTCATGGAAAGAATTTTAAATTTTTTTTCTTGTGAATAATTTAAAATTTTTTTCATGGAAAATATTTAAGTTAAATATTTTCTTTAATATATTTTAAGTACTGTATTAATGTTAATTATATAGTTGATCATTGTTTGCAAACATATTCTACTCAGAGCTCTCCCTCTGCCTACCAATTCTTACCATCCATTCAACAAACCTTTCACAATTCTCTTCTTTCCAGCACCAATCTATCAGTTTCAGATGGATCAGCATCCTCTTCAGTTTCTACAAATCCAGATATTATTGAAATATCATCAGATTCTGACTCTGATGTTGCCTTGATGTCTAATGATGTGGAGGATGTCTTAAATCATCTAGTTCAACATTATTCTCTTGAGTTTGGTTGTTCACAACATTACACTACTCCAAGTCCTACAACTGGAGCACCATCCTGGCCTATGACAAGAATTACTGAGTGGATAAATCATAATTTGCCAGTAGACTATCCTGTACCTGGCAAGTTTGGTTATACTGGAAGGGTTTCTAGCCAACAATGGCAGAGTATATTATGTGGTACTACTGAGCAAAGTTCTGTTCCTCCTGTTCTTGAAACTCCTACAGCAGGAACCAGTTCAAGTACTCATATCAGATATGACATTGATAGCTTTATTGCTAAAGCATCATGCTTATCAGTGGCAAAAAAGGGTCTTAGAGTACAGTTCTCACCCAGTTGTCTGAAAAACATATCCTCTGATATTCATCTTTATTCTAAGATTGATAGACTTTTAGTATCAGGAAAGATTCACACCCATCATGTGCCCTTGCACTGTATCCCACATTTTTACCTTGGTCATTTGACTTCCTGCCTACATCTTCCTATTTATGTCTTCCTCCCAGGGCTTTGGAACTTTAAGCCAAATGGCAAAGCCAGTTCCTATGTTTCCAACCTGCATCTTGAACAGTGGATGGATATAGGTTTTATTCCCTCTATTCATAGACACTATCCTTCAGATTACCTTCAACATCTTCCAGTTTCTTTCAGTTCTGCATCAGCAAAAACCTTTGCAAGAGGAAGAGAGTTGGGAATTCAGGATGGAAGGTTTGAGAGTGGGAAAAGACAAGAACTGCACTACTTTCTCTCTGGAAGGTATTTGAAAAGTGTTTGGCAGGATTTGATTAGATTCTCTCAAATGCAAGGCTACACTCACTTCCAAGGCATGTTTTTGTTGGTAGATGCAAAGGACTTAAAAATGCAGTTAAAGTCATCTACTATTGCTGGATGTTGGCAATTATTTACAGACTTTCTGGAAGGAGATCTTGATTTCAAGAGTTTAGATCCAAGCTTCCAGTTCTTGGACTTAGGACTTGAGGTATTGGGTGAGCATGGTGGTTTAAACTGTTTTTACAGAAAATGTTGCTTGGAGGAAAGTTTTAAGCAGTTAAGGGAAAAAAGTACTGGGTTAAAAGCTAGCACATATTCTTGGGCTTTGACTACACTCACAGCAAACCAGACTTTTGCATATTCCAAATCATCCACCCAGTACCAGAATGGATTGATATACTCACAGTACTACTCACCACTGAAGTCCCTATTTGATGCTGGTGGAACCTACCCACTACAAAATACCAGTTTGGATTACCTATCTCTGCCACCAGAACTTTTCAAACTTTGGCAAGCATCTGGCAATGGTGGTGAGAGATTTCAGGTGGATAGAGAGAAATTGGAAAAATCTTACATCCACTGCAGAGACAGAATTCTACTCTCTTTGAAAGGAGCCATTCAGCAAAACTTGTCCTTTGGAATAAGGCAGGAACATCGGTTGTCTTTTCAACTATTTCTTGGTCTGAAAGACAAGTCAGATCAAATAGTTATCTCTCAACAACCAAAGAGCTGTTTTATGCAGGAATCCAGTGAAGTGTTTCACTTCCTGTATGGAAATTTTTTGAGATTTGGGTTGGGCTTGGAGTATACAGCTACAAGGTTGAAAACTTTGAGTTATGATCTTACTCAAGATGATTCCAGGATTTTCAAGATGTTTCTTCAATTGCAAAAGGCTTCCTTTAGCAACACAATGCTTGAAGCTAAAGGTGATCTTTGGAGAAGTCAAAGCAGAACAGGAGAGAGGACACTTGCAGGCTTGGGACTGAAAGATCAACTAGCAACATATAGGTTCTGTTGGCTTTCACCTTCAGTTATGAATTGGAGTAAGTGGGCATTTGGAAGTACACTAGCAACAAGCAACACTTTCAACTACATTCAAATTCATTCAACTGCTCTTCCTAAAGTCAAACACCTGCTGCAACAAAAGTGTCAATGGGAGATATTGGAAAAGTTTGGAGAACTTTTGGGTTAGGGTTAGGAGTTAAGTAGATTGACTTTAGAGACAGGAGAGTAGGCACAGAAAGACAGGTCTAATCTACACAGCCAGCTTGAAAGCACCAGTAGGTACAACTACATCAACCACAGTAAAGAAGCAAGTAACGAGAGTACAAGCATAACATTAGCCACAGAGTGATAGAAGCTACCATACTACGAGCAGGGCAGTAGTACCAAAGGGGTACTAACTGTCAGAGAGTAGCAATCCCTATACCAGCACAAAAGTGCCAGTACTTATGAGTTGAAAGAGGTACCGAAGGAATAATCCAAGATGTATTCCAGTACATCTGTAAATTACTCAGCCAGAATGCTTGAGATGTGGGATACAAGGCCTCACCACATGGCCAAGTCAAACAAGCAACAGAACTTTTAGAAGAAAAGGTAGAAAATAAAGGAAATGCATATTGTATGTAAAGCAGAAGAAAATAATAAGTGATGAAAGTGATAAAGAACTTGAAGAAGTATAAGTACTGAGTAGAGTTGTAAGGTAAGATCAGGAAGTAGAAAGCAATAGTAGAAAGTACGGAAGTAAGAAAAGATAAAGTAAATAAAGTTAGGAAATAAAGTCAGGAAAAAAGAAAGAGACAGTATAAGAAAGAAGTGCAAGGTAGGTTGAAGAGGAGAGGATTGATGATGAAGGAAACCGGATAAGGGTGATCTTAGAAGTAATATAGAATGAATCAATAACGGGTAGTAATCTCCGGTTATGGGATGAGGTTCAGGATTAGGTCTCAGTATATTGGCCATCGAGGTATGCCAGAAGTCAAGAAGGATGCGTGCACGGTCCCATATTCCTTGGTTGAGTAGAAAGTCCATTATGGTGTACTTGATATCGTCGCCTAAGATCTGCTGATCCAGAGTATAGAGTGCTTGTTCCTGAACCGTCAAGAGATTTCCAGTGTATGGCATGCATTTGGCATGACCGCGGGTAAAGAGTTCACCACAGAGACACTTGCGGCCCCAACCAAATACTCCCCGTCGCCAGGCAAAGAATCGTTGTTGATCAGTAGCTGGTGCATCAAGTACTCGGTCGCAATCTAGATTGGGAATCCGCTTGCTCAGGGAGGTGATAGCAAGTAACTTGGGTGGTTTTGGCCCAAGTTCGATAATCCGTTGATGCTTTTCCTGACGCAGTTTGGTGTCTAACTCTGGGCGAACACCAGGTGGTAAGGGAATCAAATTCGGAATTGGTGAAAGTAATGGGATGAAGCAGGACGGTGGATTGAGAAAGTGGTAGATAAGGTAAGACTGTCGAGGAATCTTCTGGATTCTTGATGATTTCGGATACCACTGATAGTGATGGAGAATTGCTGACAGTGGATTGTGTTGATTCATGGAAAGGAGGTGTAGATAGAAGCGACTAAGGAGGTATTGAGCACGTTGTTGGCAAGGCAGAAGGCCTAAGAGATTGCAGGTGATATGAGGTCTGTTGGCACGACCACCAGCAATCCAGGTAATACATTTAGAATATGTATTCTCAATAACTTTCCAACTCTTAGACTGGCGGTCACGTAGGAAATTAGCGTAGAGGAGGGGTAAGGAATATTCGAGCGCTGGTGACACAATTGACTTGAAGATGTTATATCGAATTCGTGGAGTCCAAGTGTCTGAATGCCAGGTGAGAGCACCAATATGCTTCAATACCTTGGTAGATAACATCAGTGCCTGAGCGTCAAAGTCGATTCCAGTCTCGCTAAATAACACTCCCAGATACTTGTAGGATGTGACTCGCGGAATGGGGAGGTTGTCAAGATAGAGGTCATCCAAGATCCAAGTCTCCTTTCCTTTGCCAGTAAAGAGGTAACCACATTTAGTGATGTTAAATGACATGCCATGATTATTAGCCCACTTGTCACACGTGTTAAGGTGACTTTGTACACCACGAGCTGTTGGTGACATTACCACTCCATCGTCGGCAAAGAACAGAGCACTGGGAAGTCTTGCTAAACTGGAGTAGTTGAGGGATACAAGAAGGCTGTTGACAAATCTGTTGAAAAGAATAGGAGAAAGTGGTGATCCTTGCAGGAGGCCAATAGTCCTAGGTTGACGTTGGGATAGGCAACCATTAACGACAATAGAGAAGGACATATCGCGATACATCAGCTGATATATCAGTTGTAATATCAAGGAATTTATTCCTTGCTTGCGTAGTTCAACTTCCAAAAAGGTCCAGCTAACTTTATCGTATGCGGAGGCAAAGTCCAGGAAGACTACATGGGGTGCCATTCGTTCCTCAATCAGGTGATGTAGGGTAAGAGCATTGGTTAACGTCGAGTATCCAGATCGGAATCCTGCTTGTACAGATGAATAGGTCATGTCACCAGACCCACGTACGGAAGGAAGAAGGATTGATTCGAATATCTTGCGGAAGATACATATCAGACTGATTGGTCGTGTATTGCTAGCGGTATATGGTTTGGCTTGATCTTTACATAACGGATAGACAACACTATGGTTCCAACGAGTAGGAGTTGTTCCCGACCTTAAACAGGCTAGGTAGAGGGTACTTAGGACCTGTAGAAATGTGGTATCAAGAAGATGTCGTAGCATTGTCAGTGTTATGCCATCCATGCCACAAGAAGTGCTGCTTGACATTTGCTTGATTTGAGCATGGATTGCATCAGGAGAAAGTTTGGCAAGAAGACCAGATGCTAGGACAATATCGTCATTTGGGACTATGGAGTAAAGTGTATTATGATCGAAATGTTGATTGGGTGGAGAGTCGACTGTGGAAGGCGAACTGCTGGCCAAGAAGTCTCCATCTTGGAATGCCAAGGGTGGCGTTTGGCGAGAGACATTTTGTACTCCATTAAAGATGCTATGATAGTGATTTGTACATTCTTCCATTGGAGTACAAGTTGCTGAAGAGGCGGTTAAGGGTCGCTTGGCCGCAGTAGTACGTTGTGCACGCCGGAGTAGTTGAATACTTGATGCCATATCGTGGTTACCAGCAACTTTCTTGGCGACTAGATCTGGTTGTTTGCGTGACTCGTTTGGCTGGTAAGTTCCAAGTACAGATCCAGCAATTGCCTGTAATGAGGAGGATAACAGGTGGTCCAGCATGTCAACATTGAAGTTCTCAGAACCTTTATAGGATAAAGAAAGATCATCCATCAGACACCAAGCTTTCCTAAATTTGGCAGCAGTTTTAGGTTGTCTGAGACGTTGTACATGAAATCGTGTAGGCGTTTCTGGAAATTGGTGTGTAGGTAGATCTGAATTTCTATCAGAAGGAGGGTGGGAAATATTGCCAGGTTCAGTTAACTGAATATGGAGTAGGTATTGGTGATCGGTTCGAAAAGCGATAGAGTGTGTAGATATCAGGTCCAGTTGAATATTATTGCGTAGTCCCTCTCTGGCGAATACATGATCTGGAATTCTGTCCACTGTGTTATGATTTACAGTATTAGAAAGATGAAACATGTTGTGATTGATAGCCCAAGTTTGAAAGAGAAGAGATCGAGGTTGCAATGCAGGAGCAGTTTGTGGCGAAAGAGGTGTATCGCACTGGAATCTGGCATTAATATCACCGATGAGGATGTCAACAGGCCCAATTTTGTCCAGGTCGGACTGAATATCGGCCAGCTGGAGGGAATATGGTGGGTAGTAGACTCCAGCAAATCGCAGCTGAGGTAGGGAAACAGTGAGTGAGTCATGCGAGCAAGTGGTATGCTGTATAATTGAGCGTAGATATGATTTAACAAGAAGGTAAATACCTCCATGATGGCGGCCTTGTGGTCGTGAACAGGAGGATGGGTTGCGGCGAATAGTAGAGCTGTGAACAAGAGGATGAGAGAGACGTGTAGTATGATGCTGATACCAATGCTCAGCAATAAAGAGAAAGTCAAACGAGGTTTCGAGAAGGCTAATTGCCTGTTCAAACTTCCTATTATCCAGGGAGTTTGTATTGAGATATCCAATGTGATACATTAATCAGAATCGATTAACCCGGGACTTGGCTTTAAAACCAGTTGTTTCTTAGTCTTCGGAGTTGATGGATTCAACCTATATTATCTTAGTTAAACTGAAGTAATATAAGATGTAATAGGAGCAAGATGTAATACGGTGTAAAATCAGCTGTTAATGGGAGCCGTCTTTTTCGTGATACTATTTTCTGATACGTACTCGTATCTGGTAACGTGAAGTTTGAATTTTGTGAACTTTCGTGGCAGGTAGCGTTAACTGTAGGCTGTACAGAAATATTATCCGAAGCAGGCTGCGAAATCTGGATACCACGCTTATTCAATTGAGCTTTCAACTGAGTTCCGAGACCTCGATTTTCGGACCAACTTATCACATGCTGACGGGTTACGTGATTTGTACTAGAAGCTATTGAAGATGCAAGTCGTTCCACAAAGTTCCTCTTTAGGACTGCCTCCTGTGATTCTGGTAAAGGTTCGCCTTCCCAGTTAAAAGAACTAGGTGTAAGAGGATCAAATGATCTGTTAACCTTGTACTTGGAATGATTTTCCAACCGGTTTCTGATATGTACCAAGTGGTTGGTATCTACCAGCAATTCAACAATACGACGATCGATCCAGGAAATATTTCGTATGTGGCGTAACTGAATTCGAATTGGTCCAGCTTTGAGGAGTTCCTTGACCTCCGCTATTGGCATATGTGGAATACCTTCAAGATACAAGGCTGTCGAAGTTGTAATATGTTGTTTCCGTAAAGACTTTCTGGTAAGCTGGTTCCCTTCTTTAGCTTTTCCCAAACCTGGTTTATCTGATCCTGTGATTAGATTAACTTGTTTATATTATCCAGATAAGGAATTGGTACCTTGTCTTAAGACAGAACTATAGGTTGATTTAGCATTATGCTTGATTGGTAATGAAGGTAGACTTAGTTCGACTGCTGCTATGTCGTCGTTTGGATGTGGTAAGAATGGTAGTGAAGTAGTAGTACTCCTACTACCATTCATAGTGGTATCAGCTTTGTTGAATATTTGTTGGAATGTTGCCGAAGAGGTGGTACTATGGTTTAACCTAGGGCAGATTTCAGATAGCTGGAATTTCAGGTCCAGAATGTCCTGCCGAGCTTGGTGGAGCTCATTGCAAAGAATAAATATTTCATCCCATAACTCCTTTGTTGCTTTTTCTTGCTCCTTTTTATCTATATTAAAATATATATATTAGTAAGAGTAAGTTTATATTTTAAATATATTGAAAGTTAGAACATGAAGGAGAGGTTTGTTCATGGAGCAATAAGAAATCCCTTATCTTTAACTAGTGATTAACTTACACTGAATATCAGCAGTGATAAAATCTTTCCATTTTGTAGAGGAGATACCGGGATCTGTATTAGGCAAACCTGAGTCTAAAATCTGATATAAGACAAATATTTAGTTTAGCAAAATGATCATATAGAAAATATATATAAACGTATTGGCTCAAATTTAAAACAAGATTTAAGCAGAAACGTTGAAGTTTAGGGACATACTGGAATACTATGGTATAACTGTGGAGTTTCAACTCCATGTTTCAAAGTTGGTAAATCCTTGATGTGTAGCCTCGTACTAGGTGGTTGACTTGGTTCAGGTTGATTTTCTATCAATAATTATCAGTAATGATATTTTGCCATTGTAGTAAGATTATCAACATTGTACTCCTTAGGTATATAATGGTATATTGATTTAAAGCAGTCACGAAGGGTAAGCATGAATAAAATATACATACCTGAGGCTACAATGGTTGGGGTACCACATAGAGAGCTTTTCTCCATTACAGTCCTACAGATTTGTAGAAACTCTGTAACACCGATCGACTTTTTACAACCCCCTGTAACACGACAAACAAAGCGCCGATATCTTCTTCCATCCTCATCCTTCTTACCAGCACAATCCTTGATAAAAGTACCACGTACTTTGTCGCAGGCACCACAACCTGGGCAGGATAATAACTTATTAAAGCGCAAAAGCAGGTATTCTGCCTCTGCACGCTGACCATTCTCCCCGCGGGTATTTTCGATTCGTTTCCGATTCATTTCAGTCAAGATTGACTCACTTACTATTAGTCGGAAAGTCTGTATAATCTGTACAGATAATGTCAGTAATGTCATATCTACATAATTTAGTAACCAATGCATAAAAAAAATATCATAAAAACTAATCGTGAAAGGTGAAACACTGGGTTTCACTTTCCACATTATGTAGTTTGCTCAGTAAGGTATAAGAAAAAGAATATGAGATACATACAGATTCATATGTTCTCTCCGATGCTTTCCCGTAAACCTACTGGCTACTATAACTAATTATAGTAGATAGGCAAGGCACTAATACAAAAGGAAACTCGATACGGCCCTAGTCTAAAAGCTATAATTAGACTGGCTGGCTTCCACTAATATATTATGACGTCAGTAATATTATCTCAAGATCTATAAGAACCTACCTACCTGGTCCGTAACGTTAATATCTCCTATACCTCTACTTTCCACTATTATGATTTACTGCTACCAGTCGCAGTAGGGTTCCAGTACCGTCACTAAAGTTCTTGATTTCAGGATTTCGCCGGCCGATTTGCTCCCTTGCAACGTGAAGGCAAGTTGTACTTGCTACTGCTAAAAGTCTGGCAACGTGTATGCCTAGGTATAGATACCAATCGCAGTTTTTAATCAGCTGACAATGAGTATTAGGATCGTACATAGAAACGCTAAACAGTGAGCCCGCAGAGCTGAAGGTAAAACCTCGGGTTTCACCTTTCACCAGCACATACGAGTACAGCAACGAAGTACTTGTGATTTAGTCTTACGCTATCGGTAAGAGTCTACTTTCTAGTCGGTTAACAATTAGTATTAGGATTGTTCATATAAATTCTAAACAGCAAGATCAGAGAGTATAAGGTGAAATCCTGGGTTTTACCTTTTACCAGTACATGCGAGTACGGCAACGAAATATTTTTGATTTAGACTTACAGTATCCGTAAGATACTCCTTTCTAGTTGGTTAACAATTAGTATTAGGATCGTTCAAAAAAAGTCTAAACAGTCAGACGACAGAGCAGAAGGTGAAACCGTGGGTTTCACCTATTACCAACACATACGAGTACGATAACGAAGTACTTTTGATTTAGACTTACAGTATCGGTAAGAGACTTTTGTTTCTGCTCCTGCGGCAGCTAATAGTTATCTCCCCTTTTCCTCTCCCTGTACCTGTACAACCATGTCTCCGTGTTAGCAAATTTTTAACCTTCAAATTATCGTGAAAGGTATAATGGATTGACACTTACCAATCTTTAGCTGTAGATACAATACACACGGACGTGGAATAACAGCAGATATTTAGAGAATCAAGAGAAAAACACGAGATCTGGTGGTTATCGGTGCTTCTTATACAACTTTCTTCGACAGGTCCAGGTGCTAAATATATTACATTAGTATCATTGGTACGTACTATGCTATCTTACTTAAAAGATTGTAATGATATAAAACACGATAAATTAACAGCCGCAAAATAGACAGTATGACCCTTGAACGAGCAATACAACGAACAAGCAATTCAATGCAACGAATCTCGAAAACGAAACGTGGACGTCGTGGTACAGACTTGCATAATGTTACCAATTCAAGAAGTCCGCATGATGGTACCTCTCACTACACTTCATCCAGTACTACCCACGATGATCGAAGCTCTGTCATACCACGATATTTTCAAGGGCTTAACTTGAACGAGGGGAAACTCTTAATGGAATCTATACAACGCGAGTATCAGGAATTTCTTCATAGCGTGAATAAAAATAGGAGTGGAGGTAATGCATCTGATGTGGTGGAAGAGCAACATGGTACGTATCACATTATTACTGATAATTCTCATGGTAGTATTATGGTACCAGTTAACAAGAGAATATAATCTAGATATTGAGATGGTGGATGAGATCGCACCCGAAGAAGTGGAAGACCCCACGAACAGCATCCCAGATCGCAAGCAACAGGAATACCAAAAATACAGGATTGACTGGGGCAAGAGGAACTGGGGTCATATATTTGAACTGTTTGACAAATATGAAGGAGATTCCACATTAACTGTTCCGGCCTGGTCTAAGCTACTGGAGTGGTTCTGGAGTACCCTATCGAAGCCACATATGAGCGAGTTACAAGGTGTATTGCAAAGGATTCGAACGATTGAAAGAAGGACAGCACATGCAGCCACCTACCGAGCCAATGGAACCGTGCGAACCTTAGAACAACAAGAGCTAATACGTGCCTACAACAAGATTATTCGGTTGGAGAACCTGGAAAATCTGACTCTGATCAATAAGAGACTATGGTTGGTAGCTCTCTACGAGAATCATACATCTTATTCGGAAAAGATTCGTGGTAGTGGCAAAACGCTACAGCAGAGACAGCAGCAGGTTAACCAATTCATCTATCAAATCTTCAACCGTGAAATGATGATTCAAGTCTCTATGCAGACCATTAAAAACCACATCAAGGAGGGTCGCCATTGGCATGAAGTGCTATTTGGCAAGGAGACGAGGTCTTTTGGATATGGATTACTGTTTCTTCTTCCCGTACACGGTTACAAAGATTTAGCGCGCAAGACTAGCAATCCTGTCTGGACCTTCCTCCTTCAACAAATCCCACGGATGTCAAGGCGTATTACTGATTTGGCCAAAGCTTTCCACCCAATTATGAAGGCAATTGATAGGCAAGGCAGCGCATCTGTTACGGTTTCGCTACTAGGCTATGAGTTAACCGTACCAATTGATCTGGATAATGCAACTGGTGCTGATTTCAAGGCCTGCATTCGAGCATATCCCAATTTGCACATTAAGAACACCTTAAAGATGATTCAGATATATGGGAGATTGAAGGAACCTCAGTCTATTGAAGAGGACTTAGGAATAGCAGAAGAAGGCCACCAAAAACGACAGCAAGGTGCTGTACTCTTGGCAGTCGATGACTCAGATGAAACTTCAGAAGGTGATGAAGAGGCATCAATCTCGGCAGTGAATGTAGAAGAGCAATCCTCTTCAGCAGAAGATGAGGAAGATGAATCCACTTCGGCGGAAGACGATAAAAGCCAATCAATCTCGGAAGAAGAAGATACGGAGCAATCAATTGCAGAAGAAGAGGAGGAAGAGCACTTGACCACCGATAAAGGGAAGGAAGTGCAAGCATCTACTGCTACTAGTACAAATGCTACAAATACTCGAGTAGAATTGGAAGAGACAGGGATCTCAATTGTACTTCAAGATGATATAAGTGCTAATACTATTTCCTACAATGAAGCAGTATCTAATATAGCTGATGGAGGAAGTATGGTAAGTTTCCTTCTACTACTAAACATTCTCAATGTCTTCCTAATATGTTACTATTGAGGAAATAAACTTGTTAACCCATACTATAAAGCAGGGTTTACAAACAAACCTGGAACAGGAACAGATGAATGATAAGGAAGAGAATCTACCAACAGCGATCAATGGGGTGAATAAGATGCTAGCAGTAGACATTGAAGAACATCAAAATCAGTCGAAGGCTATGAGGGATCCGGATATCGAAGTATTTGCCTCTATCGAAGTAGATGAATCGTTCGCGGCCAATGTCCAAGTATGTGAACGTATTAGTGTGGAGATATGCAATTGAAAGGCTAACTTTAATTTCACAGCAAATTGAGCAATCACTAGAGCTTGCCAGTGGAAGAGTTTCAGAGATGCAAATGACAAGGATTGACGAGACAATACCTGAGATGTCTGAAATCATTGAACCATCCTGGCATGACCTTGTAGAAGATATGGTGGAAAATGATGAGGATATCATGCAAGATTTATAACTTGAATTAAGAAGACTTTAAGACAAGGTAAGAGTTTGTTTACATTTATACACCCTATATTAACTATTTGTCTACGAGCCAAAGTATAATACTGAGTCATATGAGTAGCAAGCCAAAGATGGAGGAGAGAGTCTATTTATAAAAACAAATTGTATAAAGATAAGAGGAGGCAGAACTCCTAAGTAGACACATTTTGAGATAAATTGTAAATAGTGATAATGATAGCTAGAAAGAGAAATTGGATATATATGAGAACCACGAAATAGATAAAAGTAAATTGAAGAGAATTAACATAATATTAGACAATAATTAAACGATCTTTCATCAAGGGATACAGAAAGGATATTGGGATACCAGAAAATTATGACACGACCATGACTTAAAACAGAAACTAATGTACTAGTTCCAGTTGAAGCCACAATTACAATTGAAAGCCACAGTACATGTATCTTTTATCAAGTCGTATAGATGGATTATGTAGATGCCAGGAAAGTGTGTCACAATTCTGACTTTTCCAGGAACTAAGGTGCTAGCTGCTGTTGAAGCAACAATAGCGAGCCACAATGAACATATCCTTTATTAAGTGGTACAGCAGGTGTTGGTAGGTACCAAGAAATTGTAGCACAACTGTGGCTTGAACAGGAACTAGTGTCCTAGTTCCTGTTCAAACAACAATAGCGAGCCACAATGAACATATCTTTTATCACCTGGTACAGCTGGTGTTGGTGAGTGCCAAGAAAGTGTGGCACAACTGTGGCTTCAACAGGAACTAAGGTGCTAGTTCCTGTTGAAGCCACAATAGCGAGCCACAATCAAAAGGTGTGGCACAACTCTGGCTTCAACAGGACCTAATGTCCTAGTTCATGTTGAGGCTACAATAGCGAGCCACAATGAACTTATCTTTTATCACATAGTACGGCTGGTGTTGGTAAGTGCCAAGAAAGCGTAGTATAACTGTGGCTTCAACAGGAACTAAGGTGCTAGCTCCTGTTGAAGCCACAATAGCGAGCCACAAGGAACATGTCTTTTATCAATTGGTACGGCTGGTATTGGTGAGTGCCAAGAAAGTGTGGCACAACTGTGGCTTCAACAGGAACTAAGGTGCTAGTTCCTGTTGAAGCCACAATAGCGAGCCACAATGAACATATCTCATATAAAGTGGTATGGGTGGTATTGGTGGGTGCCCGGAAGGCGTGGCACAACTGTGCCGTCAACAGGAACCGTGACTAAGGTGCTAGTTCCTGTTGAAGCCACAATAGCAAGCCACAATGAACATATCTCTTATCAAGTGGTATGGCTAGTATTAGTATGTGCCAGGAAAGCATGACACAACTGTAGTTTCAACAGGAACCATGGTGCAAGTTACTGTTGAAGTCACAATTGAGAGCCATAATGAATGTATCGTTTATCAAGTAGTACGGCTAGTGTTGGTGGATGCCAGGAAAGTGTGGCATAACTGTGGCATCAACCGGAACTAAGGTGCTATTTCCTGTTGAAGCCACATTTGAGAGCCACAATGAATGTATCTTTTATCAAGTGGTACGGCTTGTATTGGTGGGTTCCAGAGAAATTGTAGCACAACTGTGGCTTTAACCTGAACTCAGCAGCCGGTTCCTTTTGAAGCCACAATTGAGAGCTACAAAGAAAGTATTTGCTATAAAGGGGTAACATGACGGCTAGGGTATGTTGGTGCCAGGAAAGTATGGTATAACTGTAACTTCAACAGGAAACAAGGTACTAGTTCTTATTGAAGTGATAATTAAGAGCCACAGCGTAAGTATCATTTATCAAGGAGTAAGGCTGAGGTATGTGGGTGGCAGGAAAGTGTGGCACAACTGTGGCTTCAACAGGAACTAAGATGCTAGTTCCTGTTAAAGCCACAATTGAGAGCCACATTGAAAGTATCTTTTATCAAGATGTACAATTGGACCATTTCGATACCAGGACCGTGACGTACTACTAAAGCTTGAACGAGATATATAGTACTATTTCCTCGTGAAGCCACACTTGAAAGCCTTAACACAAGCATTTTCTCTCTCAGTCTAGGTCTGGAATACTTTAGTATGGCTTTACCAGGCACCTTAAGTCTTATTCCTGTCACCGTCATACTTCAATGCTCTTCTAAACCAATTTCTTATTCCTGATTATTGTAACAATACTTCGTTACAATTGAATGACAGTATGCACTTTGCTTGAATATGAAGTACAATCCTGATTTTTCCAGAAGATATACTTTAGTATCCTGTAATAAGTATATTTTATCAACTGTTATTTGTGCTACTTTAGTTCCCAGGAAGCAAAACTAGCCTCTTACTTCAACTGGAACTGAGATACTGGTATCTACATATCTTATACATTAAGGACAAAAGCTTGCAACCTTATATTTATAGGTGTTTTAATAGTCCTTTATTATTAAACTTGTAATACTATAGTTTATCTTCAACTTAATCATATTCTTTTATTTCCTATCTAACTGCTAGCCCATCTTTTATTTATACTATCTACTCTGTCAACTTATAAGTAAAATACATTTCAGATACGTTAATATCCTAAACCTCTAACTTTACTACGTACAATAATGATCCTGTTAGTCGAAGCTTTAATTACTATTTCTCTTTCATATACTTGAAATTACTCACACTTTGAACCTGTAAGTTATTTTACAATATTCACCTGGGTTTTCAGTAAATATCTATTACTTAGTTTCTCTATCGCCGTTATTGCTATCATAAAAATAGTATTTCTGACGTGGTAAATATTGATTTGGATGTTGCAAGTATACAATCTCTGTATAAACTTTATGATTCTATCTCTTGGGAAACTTATACTACTTTGACAATAGTGTCAGTTACCAATTTCATTTTCTGCTTCTGTAACTATTGATTTTACCCTTGAGTAAGGCTATACTGCAGTTTTATTGTGCCAGCTTAAGATTTAGGTACCAAGTAGTATTAGAAAAACAGATTGCAATTATAAATAATTTTCGAAAAACATAGTCACAAATTGTTGTAGGTGTATTTTTGATACTTAAAACTTGAAATGAACAATTTGTTGAGAGACCAAGGAAGGAATCAAATTTTCTCTACAGATCTAAATACAGCCTGCTACCAACAACCTACATTGCGTTAACTACAGTTTGAAAGCAGCAACTATCCGGATCTAATACCTCCTCATCTCCATGAACTAACTCATAGGCTTCCAGTAAGCATGCAGCAATTATGTCACCAGAGTCAGGAATACCAACATCGTTGATAGCCTCATTGAAGAATCGGGATCCAGTAACCACACTATGTGCGTAGTGTAAGTAACGCAAGTAGGACTGATCCCGAGTTAGAATACTTGTGTCATTGGTACGTCCAACAGAAGGTATCATACTAGACCAGGTGTTAAATAGTACATTCTTGTTGATGAGCTGATTGCATATTAGCTTCTTATTTGCCTGATTAAACAATAAGAAAACTTACCTCTAGGAGCTTTTCTGCCAACTCCATAGTTGTACTAGTATCATCGGTAGGAAATAAAGTTAAAGTCCGGTCAAGCAGAGAGATAGCGAGAGGAATAATTGCACGATTTGTTATCATGGGTAGAATGATGTTTTCATAGTGGACACCAAATCTAGTTCCTTCGAGTGCAGCTCCAATCGCGGGAATGAGGTTATGACCAAATCTTCCATCCAATAATTTGGTTGTACGTTGTGGTGACATTAAGGCCCATCCTGGAAGTGCTCTCCCATTCCATAGAGCGCTAAGAAATCCAACCAATTCATCATCCACGTGACCAGGTAGGAGTAAAGAGGTAAATGCTGCAAGAGTAATTGCAACAGGACGCCCTTGACTAACCATCGGATCCACTGGTAACGTAAGGTCCTCCGACTCGTCCTGATCTAGAAGCCATTTTACTAACTTTACTTCGTACTTTCCACCATTTGGATAGTGGTCATTGGCAAAGATGTTGATGTCAACATCCAGTTCACCAAGCAACCCATGAGCTGACTGGATTGTAAGCGTTGGTGGTGTAATCTGACGTCCAAGATGTCTTATGGACGGTACTTTTTCACTAATCTGCAGGTACTCGGTATGGAGCTCCCGCAAAACAGCAGTTCTCAGTGGTTGTGCAATAAGAAAGTGAAAAAGCTCCCGCGTAGTATATACCCGTGAGGTGTGTCCAAAGATAGTCTCCACTGCAATAGGACTCCACGCTTGGCAAATTGACATCCAAGTAAGATTAGAGGCTAGGCGTGTTCCAACAATAGGAATATGTTTGCTCTGCAAGCCATGAGTACGAGCTAATAACGTAACACCTGGAGTAGCTATAGCGAGCATGGGTAAAACCACAATTCCCATAGAGGAAACCATTGTCCAAAGAACCTTGCCATACCGAACATAGTCGTATAGAGTGGAGGCCTTAATCTCGACTTGGTTGATCTCATTCAGGCGAGAACGAAACCAAGCCCACTTGGCACCATGAATAGCTTTGATTCCTTGAGTAGGATTCTGTTCCTTGAGGTATGGAACTATCCCATATTCTAGTGTGAGATAAAACATAGTGTAGGCTAGAAACAACTTCAATTGAGCTTCGTTGGCAGCAAGCTCATTGCTTGTAATAAATCCATGAGCTCTCACTGTAACATCAAGCATAGACTCCAACCTGGTGCCTAAACTTATATCCATGGCACCAGTAATGGTAAAAGGCTTGAATGTAAGTAGTTCTAAGGAGGTATTTTCCAAATTCTCCTGACTACGTGCTGAAATAGAGGCAAGAAGTCTGGCCAAGCGAATAATATGGTAAGGGCGTAAAAGTGCATCGTAAAGGTGATCTGCGTCTGAGGCACGTTTTGGTTCCTCAAGGTCTGGATTGTCGAGTGGAGCAAACTGACATGACTTAGCCTCAATAGCATCATACATCCCAGTATCATAGTTGGCACGTAAGAGCCTTCTAAATTCGGATATATAATCTTCAATCGGTGGCTCTGCTGCCCGTGTACCATCTTAGGGTTAGGAGTTAAGTAGATTGACTTAGAGACAGGAGAGCAGACACAGAAAGGCAGGTCTAATCTACACAGTCAACACGAAAGTACCAGCAGGTAAGGCAACATCAACAGTAGTGAAGAAGCAAGCAACAAGAGTACAAGAACAACCCAAGCTACAGTGAGATAAGAGACACCATACCAGCAGCACAACAGTAGTACCAAAGGGGTACTTACTGCTATAGAGTAGTGGTCCCAGTGCCAGTACAAAAGTGCCAGCATTTGTGAGTTACAGGAGGCACTGAAGGAATCAACAAAGAGTGATTCTAGTCCATCCATGAACTACACAACTAGGATGCGTGAGATGCGTGATACAAGGCCTCACCACATGGCCAAGTCAAACAAGGAGTAGAACTTTTAGAAGAAAAAGTAGAAAGACAAAGGAAATGCATATCACGAGTAAAGTAGAAGAAAATCAGATGTGATGAAGGTGATAAAGAAGAAGTATAAGAATGGAGTAGAGATGGGATGCATAATAAAGCAGTAGAAAATCAGAGAATAAAGAGTAAAAGTAAGAGAAAATACAGTAAAAAAACAGAGGAAAAGAGAGAGAGAAAGAACAGGAAAGCAGGATAAGAGATACAAGGTAGGATAACTGTTAAAGATAGGTGACCGATGAAGAAGGAGAAGTCGAGTTCTGGACGTTTTATAAGAATAATACATGGTGGATGGTAAGATCAGGTTATAGGAGGAGGTTGAGGATCGGGTTTGAGTATATTAGCCATCGAGGTATGCCAGAAGTCGAGAAGGATGTGTGCACGGTCCCATATTCCTTGGTTGAGTAAAAAGTCCATGATGGTGTACTTGATATCGTCACCCAAGATCTGCTGATCCAGAGTATAGAGTACTTGCTCCTGTACTGTCAAGAGATTTCTGGTGAATGGCATGCATTTGGCATGACCTCGGGTAAACAGCTCACCGCAGGGACACTTGCGGCCCCAACCAAATACTCCCCGTTGCCAGGCAAAGAATTGTTGTTGATCGGTAGCAGGTGCATCAAGTACTCGGTCGCAATCTGGATCTGGAATCCGCGTACTCAGGGAGGTAATTGTAAGCAACTTGGGTGGCTTTGGTCCGATTTCGAGAATCTGTTGATGCTTTTCTGCACGGAGTTTCTTGTCTAACTCTCCTCGAACACCCGGTGGTAGAGGAATCAAATTTGCAATTGGTGAGAGTAAGGGTATAAAGCAGGAGGGTGGATTGAGAAAGTGGTAGATAAGGTAAGACTGTCGAGGAATCTTCTGGATCCTTGATGATTTAGGATACCACTGATAGTGTTGGAGAATTGCTGAGAGTGGATTTTGTTGATTCATGGTAAGCAGGTGTAGATAGAAGCGACCAAGGAGGTATTGAGCACGTTGTTGGCAAGGGAGAAGGCCTAGGAGGTTGCATGTGATATGAGGTCTGTTGGCACGACCGCCAGCAATCCAGGTAATACATTTCGAATATGTATTCTCAATAACCTTCCAACTTTGAGACTGTCGGTCACGCAGGAAAGCAACGTAGAGGAGTGGTAAGGAATATTCTATGAACAAATTCAGGGTCAGAAATTCCCAATGGTAACACGAGATGTTGTAGCAACACCACACCAAAATGAAATCAAGAAATATTAATTTTTAAGTTTTAGAATTTTTTTTTATATAATTAAGATCAGCTTGATTCAAATAATTGAAATAACTTTATCCCATTTTAATTAATTGAAAATTGAAAAAGTTGTTGTAGATTGAAAATTGTGCCACCTCCTTGTTGTTGTGGCTAAAATGTATTGTACATCTCATACTTTTTACAGTGAAAAAAAAATATTTCCTAGCAAATGTTACAATTAAGTGTACATCTCAGCATGAGAACAGCCACCACACTTTTTTTTTTACATTTTTTACTTGCCAATTTCTTACAGTACTCCATACTTAAAAATTAGTCATTCCAGTTTTACAAAATACAATATTGAAAAAGACTAGGAATTATTATAAGATAGTAAAAAAGAGTGTGTTGAGAAAAATATATATGATAATGAAAATAGGTTAGAGAGTAAAATTAGTTATAATAAGTAAGTTTTATATGATGGTAGCAATGTATAGGATAGGAAAAATATGTGTAGTAATGAAAATGTATAAAATAGTAAAAATATGTATATGGACAGAAATGTAAGTAATGTTGAAAATGTGGTCAATAGTAATAATGTATATAGGAAGAAAAAGGTTAGAGATTTGAAAAATGTAAGTAATAGTAAAATATGCATATGGTGATGTAGTAGAAGGGAATTGATAAGTAAATCTTTTTCAAAGTGGAGAATCATGGTTGTTTTAGCTACTATGCTTGTTTTTAAGGTTTGTAGTAGATTTGTGTAGAAAAAGGTTAAGGACTAGCTTAGTAACAAAAGTAGGAGGCCATAAGAAAGTAAAGAAGAAAAGAAGTTTGACTCGAAGCTTAGGTATTAGCCAGTAATTAAGTATATGATTTTTTAACTTGGCAAATCAAGCATGTTTTGAGCATGATATAGATTGAAAAGTGTAATATTAAGGATATTTTTGTACTTAACTAAATATAAAAGTTGATTTCACCAAAAGGTAAGTTCTGTTTAGCCTACACAATATAGATGTATCAATTGAATATATGATGACAGTCCAGCTCTTTTGACCTATGATGATAGGTGAGAATCAATTTCATGGGGGTAAAAATTCCTGTCTTACTGAACTTAGTATATTGAATAAGATCATTTCTGTAAAACTGCAGCATTGTAGAGGGAATAAAAGAAAGATACTACAACTGAATACACAATAATAGTGCTACTCTAGTAACATCTCTTGATACCTGGTATTTGATTTGAAATGTGTAATTCTTTCCATCATGGTAAATTCTCTTTATTTGCTATTAATTTTACCTGTAAAATCTAGAACAACTACTCAAGTATTACTATTCAGAAGCTGCAACTTTAAATTAGAGATCACCACCAGTCTAGGATCATCTGGCCACAATCCATGCACAATTAAGAAATTTTGAAAAATGTGACATTGCAAGAAGTTTTGTACATGAGATAGGATATAAGTTCATTTCAACAAAACACCGGCTTTTTAAATCCTATATTTCACAGATGCAAGAAGTGAATATATAATAATAGTCTTATTCTAACAACCTCTGGTGATACCTGCGGTTCAATTTAAAGAGGGTAAAAATTATTCGGTTGGTAAATTCTCTTTAGGTACAAGTAATCTTTAAGGTAAAAACAAGGATTAGAGCTCCTGTATTCCTAATCAGAAGGGGCAATATTAAATATGAGATCATGACTAGTCTCATAACATCTAGTAACTGTTTAAGCTCAATTAGGAAAGGTTAAAAAATATAAAGTTGCACGCATTTTTGTACTTAAGGTTAAACTATTATATGTCTTGTATAAAAGTTGATCTCAGTCTTAGGGTTAGGAGTTAAGTAGATTTACTTTAGAGACAGGAGAGTAGGCACAGAAAAACAGGTCTAATCTACACAGGGTTAGGGTTAGGAGTTAAGTAGATTGACTTAGAGACAGGAGAGCAGACACAGAAAGGCAGGTCTAATCTACACAGTCAACACGAAAGTACCAGCAGGTAAGGCAACATCAACAGTAGTGAAGAAGCAAGCAACAAGAGTACAAGAACAACCCAAGCTACAGTGAGATAAGAGACACCATACCAGCAGCACAACAGTAGTACCAAAGGGGTACTTACTGCTATAGAGTAGTGGTCCCAGTGCCAGTACAAAAGTGCCAGCATTTGTGAGTTACAGGAGGCACTGAAGGAATCAACAAAGAGTGATTCTATGAACAAATTCAGGGTCAGAAATTCCCAATGGTAACACGAGATGTTGTAGCAACACCACACCAAAATGAAATCAAGAAATATTAATTTTTAAGTTTTAGAATTTTTTTTTATATAATTAAGATCAGCTTGATTCAAATAATTGAAATAACTTTATCCCATTTTAATTAATTGAAAATTGAAAAAGTTGTTGTGGATTGAAAATTGTGCCACCTCCTTGTTGTTGTGGCTAAAATGTATTGTACATCTCATACTTTTTACAGTGAAAAAAAAATATTTCCTGGCAAATGTTACAATTAAGTGTACATCTCAGCATGAGAACAGCCACCACACTTTTTTTTTTACATTTTTTACTTGCCAATTTCTTACAGTACTCCATACTTAAAAATTAGCCATTCCAGTTTTACAAAATACAATATTGAAAAAGACTAGGAATTATTATATGATAGTAAAAAAGAGTGTGTTGAGAAAAATATATATGATAATGAAAATAGGTTAGAGAGTAAAATTAGTTATAATAAGTAAGTTTTATATGATGGTAGCAATGTATAGGATAGGAAAAATATGTGTAGTAATGAAAATGTATAAAATAGTAAAAATATGTATATGGACAGAAATGTAAGTAATGTTGAAAATGTGGTCAATAGTAATAATGTATATAGGAAGAAAAAGGTTAGAGATTTGAAAAATGTAAGTAATAGTAAAATATGCATATGGTGATGTAGTAGAAGGGAATTGATAAGTAAATCTTTTTCAAAGTGGAGAATCATGGTTGTTTTAGCTACTATGCTTGTTTTTAAGGTTTGTAGTAGATTTGTGTAGAAAAAGGTTAAGGACTAGCTTAGTAACAAAAGTAGGAGGCCATAAGAAAGTAAAGAAGAAAAGAAGTTTGACTCGAAGCTTAGGTATTAGCCGGTAATTAAGTATATGATTTTTTAACTTGGCAAATCAAGCATGTTTTGAGCATGATATAGATTGAAAAGTGTAATATTAAGGATATTTTTGTACTTAACTAAATATAAAAGTTGATTTCACCAAAAGGTAAGTTCTGTTTAGCCTACACAATATAGATGTATCAATTGAATATATGATGACAGTCCAGCTCTTTTAACCTATGATGATAGGTGAGAATCAATTTCATGAGGGTAAAAATTCCTATCTTACTGAACTTAGTATATTGAATAAGATCATTTCTGTAAAACTGCAGCATTGTAGAGGGAATAAAAGAAAGATACTACAACTGAATACACAATAATAGTGCTACTCTAGTAACATCTCTTGATACCTGGTATTTGATTTGAAAAGTGTAATTCTTTCCATCATGGTAAATTCTCTTTATTTGCTATTAATTTTACCTGTAAAATCTAGAACAACTACTCAAGTATTACTATTCAGAAGCTGCAACTTTAAATTAGAGATCACCATCAGTCTAGGATCATCTGGCCACAATCCATGCACAATTAAGAAATTTTGAAAAATGTGACATTGCAAGAAGTTTTGTACATGAGATAGGATATAAGTTCATTTCAACAAAACACCGGCTTTTTAAATCCTATATTTCACAGATGCAAGAAGTGAATATATAATAATAGTCTTATTCTAACAACCTCTGGTGATACCTGCGGTTCAATTTAAAGAGGGTAAAAATTATTCAGTTGGTAAATTCTCTTTAGGTACAAGTAATCTTTAAGGTAAAAACAAGGATTAGAGCTCCTGTATTCCTAATCAGAAGGGGCAATATTAAATATGAGATCATGACTAGTCTCGTAACATCTAGTAACTGTTTAAGCTCAATTAGGAAAGGTTAAAAAATACAAAGTTGCACGCATTTTTGTACTTAAGGTTAAACTATTATATATCTTGTATAAAAGTTGATCTCAGTCTCACGTGGATAATAAAGATGCCACAATTGAATATATAATAATAGTCCCATTCTAGTAACCTATTTCATGAGCTAAGGTTCAATTTGAGGAGTGTAAAAAGTTCTATATTTGTGATTTCTCTAGATTAACTAGTAGTTTTTCATGTAGAATAGAGTACTACTCCTGCAGTTTGAAGGTCTAGAACCTAGAATTTTAAATATAAGATCAAGACTAGTCCAGTAATATTGGGTAAGAGTCTAAGCTCAATTAGGAAAGGTTGAAAAATGCGAAGTTGTGCACATTTTTGTACTTATGGTAGTACTATTATTTGTTTTCTGTAAAAGTTGATTTCATTCTAACCTGCATAATACAGATGCCACAATTGAATATATACTTATAGTCCCCTTCTAGTAACCTCTTTCATAAGCTAAGGTTCAATTTGAACTATATAAAAAGTTCAATATTCAGGACTTCTCTACTTTTAGTAGTAGTTTTGCATGTAAAATTGAGTACCACTCCTGCAATATGAAGATCTAGAACCTAAAATTCCAAATATAAGATCAAGACTAGACTAGTAACATCTGGTAAAAGTCTAAGCTCAATTAGGAAAGGTTGAAAAATGCGAAGTTGCGCACATTTTTGAACATAAGGTAGTACTATTATCTGTTTTCGGTAAATTTTGATTTCAGTCTAACGTGCATAATACAGATGCCACAATTGAATACAGAATAATAGTCCCCTTCTAGTAACCTCTTTCATAAGCTAAGGTTCAATTTGAACTATATAAAAACTTCTATATTCATGACTTCTCTATATTTACTAGTAGTTTTGCATGTAAAATTGAGTACCACTCCTGCAATATGAAGATCTAGAACCTAAAATTTCAAATATAAGATCAAGACTAGACTAGTAACATCTGGTAAAAGTCTAAGCTCAATTAGGAAAGGTTGAAAAATGCGAAGTTGCGCACATTTTTGAATGTAAGGTAGTACTATTATTTGTTTTCTGGGAAAGTTGATTTCAGTCTAACGTGCATAATACAGATCCCACAATTTAATACATAATAATAATCCCCTTCTAGTAACCTCTTTCATAAGCTAAGGTTCAATTTGAACTATATAAAAACTTCTATATTCATGACTTCTCTGCATTTACTAGTAGTTTTGCCTGTAAAATTGAGTACCACTCCTGCAATACGAAGATCTAGAACCTAAAATTTCAAATATATGATCAAGACTAGACTAGTAACATCTGGTAAAAGTCTAAGCTCAATCAGAAAAGGTTGAAAAATGCGAAGTTGCACACATTTTTGTACTTAAGAAAATGCTTTTCTTTGTTTTCTGTAAAAGATAATCTCCCTCTAACCTTTATAATACTGATGCCATAATTGAATTTATAATTGTAGTCCCCTTCCACAATCCTCTCTCATGAGCTAAGGTTCAATTTGAATGGCATAAAAATTTCTATATTCTTGACTTCTTTACATTTACTAGAAGTTTTTCCTCTAAAATTGCGTACTATGCTACTAGTATTAAGATTCAGAACCTACCATTTTGAATATAAGATCAAGACTAATCTAGTAAAATCTGGTAAGAGTCTAAGCTCAATTAGGAAAAGTTAAAAATGCGAAGTTGTGCACATTTTTATACTTAAGCTAGTACAATTATTTGTTTCTGTAAAAACTGACCACAATCTAACCTCCGTAGTACAGATCTCACAATTGAATGTATAATAATATTACTATTCTCTCAACCGCTTTTGATAGTTAAGGTTCACTTTAAGAAGGGTAAAAATTTCTATCTTCTTGAATTCTCTGCATTTACTAGCAATCTTCCCTATATAATCTTGTACTACTTGTACAGCGTTGAGATTTAGAACCTACAATTTTAAATATAAGATCCCGTGTAGTATACTAACATTGGGTAACAGACTAGACTCAATTAGGAAAGGTTGAAAAATGCGAAGTTGCGCACATTTTTGGACTTAAGGTAGTATCATTATTTGTTTTCTGTAAAAGTTGATCTTAGTCTAACCTCCATAATACAGATGCCAAAATTGAATATGTAATAATAGTGCCCTTCTAGTAACCTCTTTCATGAGCTAAGATTCAATTTGAACAGCATAAAACTTAGTATATTCTTGAATTCTTTATATTTACTAGTAGTCTATCCTGTAAATCTACATACAGCTCGAGTAGTATTAAGATCTAGAACCTAAATTTTGGACTATAAGATCAAGACTGATCTAGTAACATCTCGCAAGAGTCTAAACTTAATTGGGAAAGGTTGAAAAATGCAAAGTTGCACACATTTTTTTACTTAAGGTAGTGGTATTATTTGTTTTCGGTAAATGTTGATCTCCATCAAACCTGTATAATACAGATGCCATGATTGAATATATAATAATAATACCCTTCTAGTAACCTCTTTTGTTAGCATAGATTTAATTTGTAGGGGGTAAAACCATTTATTTTCTAAAATCCTTGACGGTTAGTAGTAGTATTTCCTGTAAAATTGAGTACTACTCCTGCTGTATTAACATCTAGAACCTAAAGTTTTAAATATAAGATCAAGACTAGTCTAGTAACATCTGGTAGGAGTCTAAGCTCAATTAGGAAAGATTTAAAAGTGTGAAGTTGTGCACATTTTTGTACTTAAGGGAATGCTATTCTTTGTTTTCTGTCCAAGTTAGTCGCAATCTAACGTGCATAAAACACATGACACAATTGAATATATAATAATAATCACCTTCTAGTAACCTCTTTTGTAAGCTATGATTCAATTTCAACTGCATAAAAATTTCTATATTCTAGACTTCTTTACGTTTACTAGTAGTTTTTCCTGTAAAATTAAGTACTACTCTTGTAGTATTAAGATCTAGAACCTAAAACTTTAAATAAAAAATCTAGACTAGCGTGGTAACATCTGGTAAGAGTCTAAGCTCAAGTAGGAAAAGTTGAAAAATGCGAAGTTGCACACATTTTTGAACTTAAGGTAGTACTATTATTTGTTTTTTGTAAAAGTTGAGCTTTATCTAACCTGCATAATACAGATATCACAATTGAATATAGAATAAGAGTATGCATGTAGTAACCTCTTTTGATAGCTAAGGTTCAATTTTAAGTTAGTAAAAATTTCTATATTCTTGAATTCTTTGCATTTACTTGTAGTTTTTCCTGTAAAATTGAGTGCTACTTCTGTAGTATTAAGATCTAGAACCTAAAACTTTAAATATAAGTTCAAGACTAGTCTAGTAACATGTGGTAAGAGTCTAAGCTCAATTAGGAAAGGTTGAAAAATGCGAAGTTGCGCACATTTTTATACTTATGATAGTCTAATTCTTTGTTTTCTGCAAAAGTTGATCTCCTTCTAACCTTCATAATACTGATGGCATAATTGAATATATAATCATAGTACACTTCTACTAACCTCTCACATAAGCTAAGGTTCAATTTGAACTGCATAAAAATTTCTATATTCTTGACTTTTTTACTTTACTTGTAGTTTTTCCTGTAAAATTGTGTACTACTCGTGGAGTATTAACATCTAGAACCCAAGATTTTAAATATACGATCAAATCTACTCTAGTAGCATGTGGTAAGAGTCTAAGCTCAATTAGGAAAGGTTGAAAAATGCGAAGTTGCGCACATTTTTATACTTATGATAGTCTAATTCCTTGTTTTCTGCAAAAGTTGATCTCCTTCTAACCTTCATAATACGGATGGCATAATTGAATATATAATCACAGTACACTTCTACTAACCTCTCACATAAGCTAAGGTTCAATTTGAACTGCATAAAAATTTCTATATTCTTGACTTTTTTACTTTTACTTGTAGTTTTTCCTGTAAAATTGTGTACTACTCGTGCGGTATTAACATCTAGAACCTAAGATTTTAAATATACGATCAAATCTAGTCTAGTAACATGTGGTAAGAGTCTAAGCTCAATTAGGAAAGGTTGAAAAATGCGAAGTTGCGCACATTTTTATACTTATGATAGTCTAATTCTTTGTTTTCTGCAAAAGTTGATCTCCTTCTAACCTTCATAATACCGATGGCATAATTGAATATATAATCATAGTACACTTCTACTAACCTCTCACATAAGCTAAGATTCAATTTGAACTGCATAAAACTTTCTATATTCTTGACTTTTTTACATTTACTTGTAGTTTTTCCTGTAAAATTGTGTACTACTCGTGCGGTATTAACATCTAGAACCTAAAATTTTAAATATAAGATCATATCTAGTCTAGTAACATGTGGTATGAGTCTAAGCTCAATTAGGAAAGGTTGAAAAATACGAAGTTGCGCACATTTTCTTTCCTAAATTAGTGCTATTCTTTTTTTCTGTAATAGTTGATCTCCATCTTTCCTGCACCATAGTGACGCCTCAATTGAATATATACTAATAATCTCCGCCTAGTAATCTCCTCTCTTAGCTAAGATTCCATTTGAACTGCAAAAACATTTCTATATTCTTGACTTCTTTACATTTACTAGTAGTTTTTCCTGTAAAATTTAGTACTACTCCTGTAGTATTAAGATCTAGAACCTAAAATTTTAAATATATGATCAAAACTAGTCTAGTAACATCTAGTAAGAGTCTAAGCTCAATTAGGAAAGGTTCAAAAATGCGAAGTTGTGCACATTTTTATACTTAAGCTAGTACAATTATTTGTGTTCTGTAAAAGTTGTTCTCCATCTAACCTGCGCAATACCAATGCCACAATTGAATATATAATAATAGTCTCCTTCTACTAACCTCTCCCATGAGCTAAGGTTCAATTTGAACTGCAAAAAAATTTGTATATTCTTGACTTCTTTATGTTTACTAGTAGTTTTTCCTGTAAAATTGAGTACTACTCCTGCAGTATTAAGATCTAGAACCTAAAATTTTAAATATATGATCAAAACTAGTCTAGTAACATCTAGTAAGAGTCTAAGCTAAATTAGGAAAGGTTGAAAAATGCGAAGTTGCGCACATTTTTATATTCATACTAGTATAATTATTTGTCTTTGGAAAAAGATTGACTATTGTCCAACTTCCATAGTACAGATGCCACAATTGAATTTATAATAATATTTCTATTCTACTAACCTATTTTGACAGCTAAGGTTCACTTTAAGAAGGGTATAAATTTCTATCCTCTTGAATACTCTGCATTTACTAAAAATCTTTCCCGTCTAATTTTAGACTATGCCTGAGTTATTGAGATATAGAATACTCAATTTTAAATCTAAGATCAAGTGTAGTCTAGTAACATCTTGTAATAGTCTATGCTCAATTAACCAACTTTGAAAAATGTGAAATTCCACATATTTTTACACTCCTGCTAGTACAATTATCAGTTTCTGCAAAAACTGACCTGTCTAACCTGTGTGAAACTGATGTCCCAATTGAAGGTATAATAATATTACTATTTTTATCTACCTATCTTGAACTTTCTCTTTTCTTCTTCTTTACTTATCATTTCCACAATTCACTCAATTTACACTTATAAATGTAACTCTTTTCTGCTTTTTATCTTCTCTGCTAGATACATTCTCATCATCTAATATCTACATGTGGTATAGTTACTGCCAACCTGCTAGCCTTTTCTATCAACTGCTCAAGTTGTCCCTCCTTATGTACCATTCTTTCCAACTCAGTTTCCAACCTGCTCTTCTCTTTCTCCATTTCTTTCAAATCATTCTCTAAATCTTCTAGCTTCTTTTTTTTATTGTCTAATCCCTCTTCTTGCTTCCTCCATTTCACCTCCAAACTTGCCATCTCTTCAGCTAGTACCTTGTTGTCATATACTACCTGTTTCATCTCTTCTCTTAGTTGTTGATACTCGCTTTCTGAAAGGAGTATTTGGTGTGATTCCTTAAGAAACACCTTGAGCTGTAGATGAAACTTATATGCTGAAAGCATTTCTAATTTAAATTAGTTAAACCTTCTTTATTTCTTAAGTAACATCAAACTTACTTTGTGTATTTTCTATCTCTTTCAATTCTTGTACCTCAGCATCAACTGATGATCCAGCTGGAATATTCTCAGGCCAAGTTGTAGGTTCTTTCCACTTCCTTCCTGTCTGTAGTGGATGCTCCAGTTCACCTCTTACTAGCTATTCATAATATTAGTATTTGATTTATAGCATAAATTTATGAAATGTAGTAGAAGCTTTTCACTTACCTTTAGAAAGATAGATTGTGATAAGGTAGTATCTAATACCAGATCATCTACTAATTTTCCTGAGTCTCCTTTCTTGGAAGACAAAGGGCTTTCTGATTTTTCCCCATCTTTATCTTCCCTTTCTTCTACTTCAGATTCCACTTCTTTCTGAAACTCCTGATTTCCTCCCTCTTTACTCTTTTCTTCTATCTTCTCTTCATCTCCCTCTTTTTCCTCCTCTTCATTTCACTCTTCATACTCCTCTCCATCCTCCTCCCCACTCTCCTCAACTTTCTCCTCTTCATCTTCACCTTTATCACCACTTTCCTCTCTGCTCTCCTCCTCACTCTCCTCTTCAACTTCATCCTCCTCCTCTTCTTCATCTTTCTCATTACTTTTTCCTTCCTCCTTTTCTTCATACTCTTCATCACTTTCATCCTTATCCTCCTCTTCACTATTCTCCTCACTTTCCTCCTTATCATACTCTTCAGAACTCTCTCCTCTCCCTTCTTTCTTCTCTTCATAACTCTCCTTACTCCTCTCTTCATCCTGCTCTTGCTCCTTTCCTATTCTATCTTCCATTATAATATCTTCCTCTTCCATCAAGTTAGGAGCTGTACTCTTTTTCTCAGTTTTTCTGGCTTTCTGTTTCCCTTGCTGTTTTCTTTAATTAGCTTAACTGATATAAGTATTTATTTTATTAACTTTATCTTACCTGGTTCTCCACTTCTAGGGTTTTTGATCTTGTCCTCCTTTTTCTGCCAGATTTCCTCTCTTTCTCTGGTTCCCCTCTTTTCTCTAGTTCCCCTCTTTTCTCTGCTTTCAACCATCCCTTCTTCATAGCATTGCCCAATTTTGCATAGTCCTCTGAACTGTATCCAGAGATTCTCTTTCGGGTTAGGGTTAGGGTTAGGACACACTATGCAGGAATGCCAGGTGTCGGTTCTGCGGGGCAGAAAGAGCAGAGGAGCAAAAAAGAAGAGTTTGGTGCAAGAAAGGTGTAGACGATACCGCGTGGGAGGGTGGTCGATCGTTTCGCTTCCGTGCTATGGAGCTCTTCAGTACACTTGGGGGAGGGGGATACTTATAGACAAAATCCGCCTCGGGCACCAGTAGGCCCACCCAGAGGGTGGGTGTACAGCTTGTCCGTCCACCCTAAGCAATTTAGCCCGGGGGTGGTGTCGAGTGTGCGGCCCACCAAGCAACTCACGGTGAGAGCAGGAGGGGATCGCGGCAGGTGGTTCTAACACACCATACAGTGACGCCAATGGCAGAGAAATCGCGCAGCGATTTCTGCCAACCAAGGGGGATGCACGATGCAGTTGCCGCCAGGATTGGACTTACACTCCGCAACGCCACCAGTGTGGGAACTCCGGCAACTTGCCACCTCGTGTCTTCCGCGCAATGCGTTGGAGAGGGAGGTGTGCCGTACAGTGTTGTCGCCGTGAGGCGACGACATATCGGTAGTTGGTGTAGGCGGCCTAATTCCTTGCCGCACTCGAGTGGGTGTGAGGGATTATTTTCGCACGGTCGGCGACCTCGTATCCTAAGCGAGGTGTGGGACGGGAAGTGCGTGGGGCGACCTAAAAACAGATCGGAACGGAGCGGATACCCGAACAAGTAGTGTAAAATCAGCCGACGCGGGACGGAACCCGGACCGAACGGTTAGCCCCCTGCGGAGCAGGGGGGTGAAAATTCTTTCTTGTTCGTGCATGCTGCATGTCCAGGGGTGTTAGGGTTAGGGTTAGGCACACTACGCTGGGCGTGACGTGCAGCTTCCGCGGGGCGGAAAGAAGAAAGAGAGGATGAAAAAGTTTTATCAAAAACGAAAAAGTGGCCGACGGTCGACAAAGTTCGTGAGAATAGTCGAGCTATACCGTTTCGTTAACATTCCAGAAAACTCATCAGGGCCGTGGGAGGAGGGGGTAGATATAGATGTCCTCCCGGACATAGCGGAAATACTTAACCCCTCCGTTATCGTGGTGGGGGATAAGCTCGTTATCGTGAGGGTGTGCGATAACGATGTAGGATTGGGCGAGGAGGCCGTGGTGTGCCCCATATTACGTGCGTCGGCGACCTCGTATTCTAAGCGAGGTGTGTGTCGAGCGGTGAAATATCCCTGTCACGCCGGAAGCCGGAAGGATGTCTAAAATAGGTAACCGAGCGCACGCGAACGTGATGGTTTCCTAATCGGTCATTGCATGATGCGTCATGCATCATGCATGCATCTCTGCATGCATGACCCCGGGTGTGTTTCCGGATTCAGTAATCTAACACGAAGGAAGAAAACTTACCTAAATAGGAAATGTTTTACGATTTCCTAATCGGGAAAGCGGACCGGACTTCCTATTATGGAAGTCACGTGTGCTAAGCCTTTCAGCCTCAGTCCAAGCCACCGTCACGTGACGCCACATCACGTGCCTTACTAGCCACCGCCACAACGCCACAGCACCACAGCACAGCCACTCACGTGACCAGCCACAACGCCACAACGCCACAGCGCCTCATCATCGCGCCACAGAACCCTCTATGAACAAACTCAGGGTCAGAAATTCCCAATGGTAACACAAGATGTTGTAGCAACACCACACCAAAATGAAATCAAGAAATATTAATTTTTAGCTTTAGAACTTTTTTTTTATATAATTAAGATCAGCTTGAGTCAAATAATTGAAATAACTTTATCCCATTTTAATTAATTGAAAATTGAAAAAGTTGTTGTGGATTGAAAATTGTGCCACCTCCTTGTTGTTGTGGCTAAAATGTATTGTACATCTCATACTTTTTACAGTGAAAAAAATATATTTCCTAGCAAATGTTACAATTAAGTGTACATCTCAGTATGAGAACAGCCACCACACTTTTTTTTTTACATTTTTTACGTTCCAATTTCTTACAGTACTCCATACTTAAAAATTAACCATTCCAGTTTTACAAAATACAATATTGAAAAACACTAGTAATTATTATATGATAGTAAAAAAGAGTGTGTTGAGAAAAATGTATATGATAATGAAAATAGGTTAGAGAGTAAAATTAGTTATAATAAGAAAGTTTGATATGATGGTAGCAATGTATAGGATAGGAAAAATATGTGTAGTAATGAAAATGTATAAAATAGTAAAAATATGTATATGGACAGAAATGTAAGTAATGTTGAAAATGTGATCAATAGTAATAATGTATATAGGAAGAAAAAGGTTAGAGATTTGAAAAATGTAAGTAATAGTAAAATATGCTTATGGTGATATAGTAGAAGGGAATTCAAAGTAAATCTTTTTCAAAGTGGAGAATCATAGTTGTTTTAGCTACTATGCTTGTTTTTAAGGTTTGTAGTAGATTTGTGTAGAAAAAGGTTAAGGACTAGCTTAGTAACAAATGTAGGAGGCCATAAGAAAGTAAAGAAGGAAAGAAGTTTGACTCGAAGCTTAGGTATTAGCCTGTAATTAAGTATATGATTTTTTAACTTGACAAATCAAGCATGTTTTGAGCATGATATAGATTGAAAAGTGTAATATTAAGGATATTTTTGTACTTAACTAAATATAAAGGTTTATTTCACCAAAAGGTAAGTTCTGTTTAGCTTACACATTATAGATGTATCAATTGAATATATGATGACAGTCCAGCTCATTTAACCTATGATGATAGGTGAGAATCAATTTCAAGGGGGTAAAAATTCATATCTTAGTGAACTTAGTATAGTGAATAAGATCATTTCTGTAAAACTGCAGCATTGTAGAGGGAATAAAAGAAAGATACTACAACTGAGTACACAATAATAGTGCTACTCTAGTAACATCTCTTGATACCTGGTGTTTGATTTGAAAAGTGTAATTCTTTCCATCATGGTAAATTCTCTTTATTTGCTAGTAATTTTACCTGTAAAATCTAGACCAAGTACTCAAGTATTACTATTCAGAAGCTGCAACTTTAAATTAGAGATCACCACCAGTCTAGGATCATCGGGCCACAATCTAGGCACAATTAAGAAATTTTGAAAAATGTGACGTTGCAAGCAGTTTGGTACATAAGATAGGATATAAGTTCGTTTCAACAAAACACCGGTTTTTTAAATCCTATATTTCACAGATGCAAGAAGTGAATATATAATAATAGTGTTATTCTAACAACCTCTGGTGATACCTGCAGTTCAATTTAAAGAGGGTAAAAATTATTCTGTTGGTAAATTCTCTTTAGGTACAAGTAATGATTAAGGTAAAAACTAGGATTAGAGCACCTGTATCCCTAATCAGAAGCTGCAATATTAAATATAAGATCAAGACTAGTCTCGTAACATCTAGTAACTGTTTAAGCTCAATTAGGAAAGGTTAAAAAATACAAAGTTGCACACATTTTTGTACTTAAGGTTAAGCTATTATATGTCTTGTGTAAAAGTTAATCTCAGTCTCACGTAGATAATAAAGATACCACAATTGAATATATAATAACAGTCCTATTCTAGTAACCTATTTCATGAGCTAAGGTTCAATTTGAAGAGTGTCAAAAGTTCTATATTTGTGATTTCTCTAGATTAACTAGTAGTTTTTCATTTAGAATAGAGTACTACTCCTGCAGTATGAAGGTCTAGAACCTAGAATTTTAAATATAACATCAAGACTAGTCCAGTAATATCGGGTAAGAGTCTAAGCTCAATTAGGAAAGCTTGAAAAAGGCGAAGTTGCGCACATTTTTGTACTTAAGGTAGTACTATTATTTGTTTTGTGTCAAAGTTGATTTCAGTCTAACCTGCATAATACAGATGCCACAATTGAATATGTAATAAGAGTCTCCTTCTAGTAACCTCTTTCATAAGCTAAGGTTGAATTTGAAGTTTGTAAAAACTTCTATATTCATGACCTCTCTACATTTACTATTACTTTTTCCTGCAAAATTGAGTACTTCTCCAGCAGAATTAAGATCTGGAACTTGAAATGTTAAATGTAAGATCAAGACTAGTCTAGTAACATCTGGTAAGAGTCTAAGCTCAATTAGGAAAGATTGAAAAATGCGAGGTTGCACACATTTTGTACTTATGGTAGTACTATTATGTGTTTTTTGTAAAAGTTGATCTCAGTCTAACCTGCATAATACAGAAGACACAATTAAATATATAATAATAGTCCCCTTCTAGTAACCTCTTTCATCAGCTAAGGTTTAATTTAAAGTGCATAAAAGTTTCTACATGCTTGACTTCTCCGCTTTTACTAGTTATTATTCCTGTAAAATTAAGCACTACTCCTGCAGTATTCAGATCTAGAACCTAAAGTTTTAAATATAAGATCAAGACTAGTTCAGTAACATCTGGTAAGAGTCTAAGCTCAATTAGGAAAGGTTGAAAAAAGCGAAGTTTCGCACATTTTTGTACTTAAGGTGGTAATATTATTTGTTTTCTGTGAAAGTTGATTTCATTCTAGCCTGCATAATACAGATGCCACAATTGAATATATACTTATAGTCTCCTTCTAGTAACCTCTTTCATAAGCTAAGGTTCAATTTGAACTATATAAAAACTTCCATATTCATGACTTCTCTACATTTACTAGTAGTTTTGCATGTAAAATTGAGTACCACTCCTGCAATATGAAGATCTAGAACCTAAAGTTTCAAATATAAGATCAAGACTAGTCTAGTAACATCTGCTAAAAGTCTAAGCTCAATTAGGAAAGGTTGAAAAATGCGAAGTTGCGCACATTTTTGAACATAAGGTAGTACTATTATTTGTTTTCAGTAAATGTTGATTTCAGTCTAACGTGCATAATACAGATGCCACAATTGAATACATAATAATAGTCCCCTTCTAGTAACCTCTTTCATAAGCTAAGGTTCAATTTGAACTATATAAAAACTTCTATATTCATAACTTCTCTACATTTACTAGTAGTTTTACATGTAAAATTGAGTACTACTCCTGCAATATGAAGATCTAGAACCTAAAATTTCAAATATAAGATCAAGACTAGACTAGTAACATCTGGTAAAAGTCTAAGCTCAATTAGAAAGGTTGAAAAATGCGAAGTTGCGCACATTTTTGTACTTATGGTAGTACTATTATTTGTTTTCTGTAAAAGTTGATTTCATTCTAGCCTGCATAATACAGATGCCATAATTGAATATATACTTATAGTCCACTTCTAGTAACCTCTTTCATAAGCTAAGGTTCAATTTGAAGTACATAAAAACTTCTATATTCATGACTTCACTACATTTACTAGTAGTTTTTCTAGTAAATTAAGTACTACTCTTATAGTATTAAGATCTAAAACCTAAAGTTTCAAATAGCAGATTAAGACTCATGTATTATCATCTAGTAAGAGTCTAAGCTCAATTAGGAAAGGTTGAAAAATGCGAAGTTATGCACATTTTTGTACTTAAGGTAGTACTATTATTGGATTTCTGTAAAAGTTGATCTCAGTCTTACCAGCATAATACAAATGCCATAATTGAATATATAATAATAGTCCCCTTCTAGTAACCTCTTTCATAAGCTAAGGTTCATTTTGAACTGTGCAAGAACTTCTATATTCATGACTTCACTACGTTAATAAGTATTTTTTCAGTTAAAATTGAGTACTACTCCTGTGGTATGAAGATCTAGAAGCTAAAGCTTTAAATATAAGATCAAGACTAGACTAGTAACATCTGGTAAAAGTCTAAGCTCAATTAGGAAAGGTTGAAAAATGCGAAGTTGCGCACATTTTTGGACTTAAGGTAGTATCATTATTTGTTTTCTGTAAAGGTTGATCTTAGTCTAACCTCCATAATACAGATTCCAAAATTGAATATATAATAATAATGCCCTTCTAGTAACCTCTTTCATGAGCTAAGATTCAATTTGAACGGCATAAAACTTTGTATATTCTTGAATTCTTTACATTTACTAGTAATCTATCTTGTAAATCTACGTACAGCTTGAGTAGTATTAAGATCTAGAACTTAAAATTCCGAATATAAGATCAAGACTGATCTAGTAACATCTCGCAAGAGTCTAAGCTTAATTGGGAAACGTTGAAAAATGCGAAGTTGTACACATTTTGTTACTTAAGGTAGTGGTATTATTTGTTTTCTGTAAATGTTGATCTCCATCAAACCTGTATAATACAGATGCCATGATTGAATATATAATAATAATACCCTTCTAGTAACTTCTTTTGTTAGCTAAGATTTAATTTGTAGGGGGTAAAACCATTTATGTTCTAAAATCCATTACGTTTAATAGTAGTATTTCCTGTAAAATTGAGTACTACTCCTGCAATATTAACATCTAGAACCTAATGTTTTAAGTATAAGATCAAGACTAGTCTAGTAACATCTGGTAAGAGTCTAAGCTCAATTTGGTAAGATTGAAAAATACAAAGTTGTGTACATTTTTGTACTTAAGGGAATACTATTTTTCATTTTCTGTTCAAGTTGGTTGCAATCTAACGTGCATAAAACACATACCACAATTGAATATATAATAATAATCACCTTCTAGTAACCTCTTTTGGAAGCTATGATTCAATTTCAACTGCATAAAAATTTCTATATTCTAGACTTCTTTACATTTACTAGTAGTTTTTCCTGTAAAATTAAGTACTACTATTGTAGTATTAAGATCTAGAACCTAAAACTTTAAATATACGATCTAGACTAGTCTGGTAACATCTGGTAAGAGTCTAAGCTCAAGTAGGAAAGGTTGTAAAAATGCGAAGTTGCACACATTTTTGAACTTAAGGTAGTACTATTATTTGTTTTTTGTAAAAGTTGAGCTTTGTCTAACCTGCATAATACAGATATCACAACTGAATATAGAATGATAGTGCCCATGTAGTAACCTCTTTTGATAGCTAAGGTTCAATTTTAAGTTAGTAAAAATTTCTATATTCTTGAATTCTTTGCATTTACTTGTAGTTTTTCTTGTAAAATTGAGTACTACTTCTGTAGTATTAAGATCTAGAACCTAAAACTTTAAATATAAGTTCAGGACTAGTCTAGTAACATGTGGTAAGAGTCTAAGCTCAGTTAGGAAAGGTTGAAAAATATGAAGTTACGCATATTTTCTTTCCCAAATTAGTCCTATTCTTTTTTCTGCAATAGTTGATCTCCGTCTTTCCTGCATAATAGTGACACCTCAATTGAATATATACTAATAATCTCCTTCTAGTAACCTCCTCTCTTAGCTAAGATTCCATTTGAACTGCGAAAAAAATTCTATATTCTTGACTTTTTTACATTTACTAGTAGTTTTTCCTGTAAAATTTAGTACTACTCCTGTAGTATTAAGATCTAGAACCTAAAATTTTAAACATAACATCAAAACTAGTCTAGTAACATCTAGCAAGAGTCTAAGCTCAATTAGGAAAGGTTGAAAAATGCGAAGTTGTGCACATTTTTTAACTTAAGATAGTGTAATTCTTTGTTTTTCTGCAAAAGTTGTTCTCCATCTAACCTGTGCAATACCAATACCAAATTGAATATTTAAAAATAGTCTCCTTCTACTAACCTCTCCAATGAGCTAAGGTTCAATTTGAACTGCAAAAAAATTTCTATATTCTTGACTTCTTTACGTTTACTAGTAGTTTTTCCTATAAAATTGAGTACTACTCCTGCAGTATTAAGATCTAGAACCTAAATGTTTAAATATATGATTAATACTAGTGAAGTATCATCTGGTAAGAGTCTAAGCTCAATTAGGAAAGGTTGAAAAATGCGAAGTTGCACACATTTTTGAACTTAAGAAAATGCTTTTCTTTGTTTTCTGTAAAAGATAATCTCCCTCTAACCTTTATAATACTGATGCCACAATTGAATTTATAATTGTAGTCCCCTTCCACAAACCTCTCTCATAAGCTAAGGTTCAATTTGAATGGCATAAAAATTTCTATATTCTTGACTTCTTTACATATACTAGAAATTTTTCCTGTAAAATTGCATACTATGCTACTAGTATTAAGATTCAGAACCTACCATTTTGAATATAAGATCAAGACTAATCTAGTATCATCTGGTAAGAGTCTAAGCTCAATTAGGAAAGGTTGAAAAATGCGAAGTTGCACACATTTTTGTACTTAAGCTAGTACAATTATTTGTTTCTGTAAAAACTGACCACAATCTAACCTCCATAGTACAGATCTCACAATTGAATGTATAATAATATTACTATTCTCTCAACCGCTTTTGATAGTTAAGGTTCACTTTAAGAAGGGTAAAAATTTCTATCTTCTTGAATTCTCTGCATTTACTAGCAATCTTCCCTATATAATCTTGTACTACTTGTACAGCATTGAGATTTAGAACCTACAATTTTAAATATAAGATTCAGAGTAGTATACTAATATCGGGTAACAGTCTAGACTCAATTAGGAAAGGTTGAAAAATGCGAAGTTGCACACATTTTCATACTTAAGAAAGTACTATTCATTGTTTTCTGCAAAAGTTGATCTCAGTCTAACCTTTAAAATACCGATACCACAATTGAATATATCATAATACTCCCCCTCTAGTAACCTCTTTTGATAGCTAAAGTTCAATTTGAAGTGAGAAAAAATTTCTATATCCTTGAATTCTTTACATTTACTACTAGTTTTTCTCATAAAATTAAGTATTACATCTGTACTATTAAGATCTAGAACCCAAAACTTTAAATATAAGATCGAGACTAGTCTAGTAACATCCGGTAAGAGTCTAAGCTCAATCAGGAAAGGTTGAAAAATGCGAAGTTGCGCACATTTTTGTACTTAAGGTACTACTATTATTTATTTTCAAAAACATGATTTCCATCTAACTTGCATATTACAGATCGCTCCATTGAATGTATAATAATAGTCTCCTTCTAGTATCCTCTTTTGATAGCTAAGGTTCAATTTGATGGCAGTAAAAATTACTATATGCTTAGATTCTTTACATTTATAAGTAGTACTATGTATAAAATTGAGTACTACTCCAGCAATGTTAAGATCTGGAACCTAAAACTTTAAATATAAGATCAAGACTAGTCTATTAACATCAGGTAAGAGTCTAAGCTCAATCAGGAAAGGTTGAAAAATGCGAAGTTGCACACATTTTCATACTTAAGAAAGTACTATTTATTATTTTCTGTAAAAGTTGATCTCCGTCTAACCTTTAAAATACCGATACCACAATTGAATATATCATAATACTCCCCCTCTAGTAACCTCTTTTGATAGCTAAAGTTCAATTTGAACTGAGTAATAATTTCTATATCCTTAAATTCTTTACATTTATTACAGGTTTTTCCCGTAAAATTAAGTATTACTCCTGTAGTATTAAGATCTAGAACCCAAAACTTTAAATATAAGATTGAGACTAGTCTAGTAACATGCTGTTTGAGTTAAGCTCAATTAGGAAAGGTTGAAAAATGCGAAGTTGCGCACATTTTGTACTTAGGTAGTACTATTATTTGTTTTCTGTAAAATTGATTTCATTCTAACCTGCATAATACAGATGCCACAATTGAATATATACTTATAGTCCCCTTCTAGTAACCTCTTTCATAAGCTAAGGTTCAATTTGAGGTACATAAAAACTATATATCATGACTTCACTACATTACTAGTAGTTTTTCCTGTAAATTAAGTACTACTCTTATAGTATTAAGATCTAAACCTAATGTTTCAAATCGCAGATTAAGACTCGTGGATTATCATCTGGTAAGAGTCTAAGCTCAATTAGGAAAGGTTGAAAAAATGCGAAGTTATGCACAATTTTGTACTTAAGGTAGTACTATTATTTGATTTCTGTAAAAGTTGATATCACTAACAGCGTAATACAAATGCCATAAGAATATATAATAATAGTCCCCTTCTAGTAACCTCTTTCATAAGCTCAGGTTCATTTTGAACTGTGTAAGAACTTCAATATTCATGACTTCACTAATTTAATAAGTATTTTTCAGTTCAATTGAGTACTACTCCTGTGGTATGAAGATGTAGAACCTAAAGCTTTAAATATAAGATCAAGACTAGACTAGTAACATCTGGTAAAAGTCTAAGCTCAATTAGGAAAGGTTGAAAAATGCGAAGTTGCGCACATTTTTGGACTTAAGGTAGTATCATTATTTGTTTTCTGTAAAAGTTGGTCTTAGTCTAACCTCATTATACAGATGCCAAAATTGAATATATGATAATA